>AP027106.1:21133908-21581861 GCA_028142955.1 Pinctada fucata
AATACAGGACGTTGTTGCAGCGTATATCACTATATGTCCTTTTCTGTGCGCTGATTTCATCGACACAAACTATATTTCCCTCTTTTCGATACATAATCAAATATTCGATAAATCTGTTGAGCGGTGTGTACACATGTACGTTTACTTCTGGCCAGGCGCGCTCTATCACTGCTGATACCAGCGTAGATCTAGGTGCGGTCCCACGCTGGGAGTGCGGTATCAAATTACATTCTGTGTTATCAAACATGTGTTATTCCCTCGCAGCTAGGCTTTCGTCTTTACTTTTATTTTCCGTTGAAGTGCGACGTGTTTGTTTAACAATTTTAATCTATATTTTTTCTACAAAAAAAAGTTAAGAACTCGCAATGAATTGCCAAAATCGGTTGGGGGGGGGGGGGGGGGGGGGGGGGTTAGGAATATTTTACATATATTATTACGCCCGTCTCATACAGTTCTTCTTTTGTTATTGTTTATGTGTGAGAATGAATAAAAAAAACGCGATCAGAAAAAAGTGTGAGACGGACAAAGTATTGAAGCTCTCTCTCTCTCTCTCTCTCTCTCTCTCTCTCTCTCCATATCTTGGTGCTGCCGGTTAATATTACTAAAATGGTACGACCGAAAAGCAGACGACGATTTTTGTATTCGGCCTGATAGATAGCGTCCTGATATCAGAAAAAAAACAGATCCCCTCTGGGTTGTGCCAAAAGTGCAGACTTTAATTGAGCTTTTAAATTTTCAACAACCGCTTTGCCCTTAGCTGAACTGAAACAACCCAATTTCCTAGATCTATACAATGCATAAATTTATAGTAGTAACGTTCCACTAATGAAAATGAATTGGGGGGGGGGGGGGGGTACCTCATTCCTCCCTCCAGCCCCCTAACCCCCTTCCATCCTTTCACCCTTTCCTCATCCTCGCGCTCCCTTCCACCCCTTTCCCACCCTCCTCCCACCCCCTTTTCCCCCTCCCTTTCACCCTGTCCATGCCTTATGAATACATTGTAGTGCTCATGGGAGGACCAGTGGTTATTTGCTAAGGTTGGGAGGGGGTCCACAGTTCGCAAGGGTTGGGGCGTCCATCTCTTGAGTTTGAATAAAAAATATACTGAAATTGGGTCAAATGCAGAAAGTGGTGGTGTGGGGGGAGGGGGTGGAGATCGAGAAAAACGGTCATAATAGATCTGTACATTGAGAGAGTGTCATGCACAAAATAGTGATGTATTTACTACACTAATTGACAGTCAAATAATTGAAAAATATTTGTAAAATAACGCACATGTGAGTATTCCTATTTTACTATTTCAGTATTTGGCACATAAATTCAGCTCCCAGCTTTCTCTGCATCAGTAATACTTCAAGATTTTGACAGTTTGACTACAAAAAAATGTCTTAAAGCGTGATTTTCCAGATAAAAAGTTTTCTAAGTCCAGATTGAGCTCCGTAAACCCATGACCTAATTAAAGTTTCTTGGAGGAGTATCTCAAATATATTCATTTGAGAGCAACCATTTATTTTACAATAAATGGTTCAGAAAATAAATGGTAAATGAATGCTGCTGATCTGAAATCTCAACCATTTATTTCCCATTCATTCAGATAAATTGAAAAGAAATTGTTACTTTGGGTGATTCCTAGACCATTTATTTCAATAAATGGAAATAAATGGTGTTTAAATAAATGGAAACATATACTTAATTTTCAGAAAAATTGAAAAGAAATTGAAAATAAATGGTAAATGGAAAATAAATGTAGGATAAATTAAAATTAAATGGAAAATTTCCATTTCTTTTTGCTAAGGGAATACAGAATTGAATAAGGTAAAATAAATATCAGTTTGATTATACTTTCTACATAAAATTAACAGAGAGAGAGATAGAGAGAAAGAGAGAGAGAGGGGGAGAGAGAGAGAGAGAAAGAGAGAGAGGTATACTTATCTTTTTTGTTGTAATCTCTTGGCAGTCCTGTCAGCATAGTACTGTATATCTGGGTCCTCTAGGACGTGTCAAGAAAGGGCAAGAAGGGCTGAAAATACAAACATAATATTGAATACATTATATCCATTAATGTTTATATACACGTTTAAACAAAGTACATATAGTAACAAAAAAGAATATCAAATGCTCTTATATTTAATTAGATAGCTTACCTTCTAAAAGAGTCCAATATCTCTACTCTGTATTCGATGTATACGTATACATGTGAAACCACGCCGTCCGAAAGTCTGCACTTCACGTGAATCACTTTTTGACCCTAATCGATCCATAGTGTTACGGTTATAATGAGGCCCTCGAAGGGGGTATTTGATATTCACAAGAATTAGTTACGAATGGATATTTTCCTATAGTTATACATATATTTACGACAATATTATTTCTATATACCGGTATATTTCAATATGCAAAATTAATAATTCAAAGGCACTAGTTAATGAAATTTACATTGAATAATATATATATATATAAATATCCTTTTGACAATATATATAATCGAATCAAAACTATAGTTCTAAAATGTTCTCTGATAGTGATATACCATACATATAGTTGTTTAAGATATGCACAATACTGGCCCGGTAATTGTGTTATATTGTTAAATGGGCAATATGTTATATATGTAATAAAAAAAAAAAAAAAAAAAAAAAAAAAAAAAAAAAAAAAAAAAAAACATTGTAATAGTATAATAATGGTAGAATAAACAATTTGATAGCAAAAATTACATCTCATATTTGAACTCTCTAAATATTCATTATGTAACAATTAAACTGAAAGCAGCAACTATCGAAATGAGAAAAACGTAAGAAATAATCAACGCGGAACAGTCAATAACACTGCCGATGTCTCTACAGCAACCTGTCTTAGACTTTTTTATCGCTTGAAATTCCTGACCATTCTGACAGTTTTGATGGGAACCACATATCATGTTGTCCTTATGCCCCTTTTCTACTGAATTCCTCGTAGATGTTTTCCTCTTACAAATCCATAAATTAATAATTGCAATGATGTTTATAACAGCGCTGTAAGAAATAACAGCCAATAGGAAATATGAAGTTCTAGCCATTGTTGACGACGATTTTGGCAGATGATCCCCGATCATCGTAATGAAGACAGCAAATGACAAAAATATCGTAACCGAAAATGATATTCTCTCTCCGCTATCTGGTGGTAGAACAAGGACCAATGGGTTCATGATTGCAAGGACAAGGACAGGCAGAAGCATATTGATGCAGAAATATAAAGGTCGTCGTTTCAACGTTATCTGAATGTCAATACCACCATATATTCCAAATACAGATTCTTCTACTTTAGCGGAAAGCATGTCCCACACACTACTGTTTCTATAAAAGTCCAAGTTGACATCCGAAACCCTTTTAACAAACTGCACCTCTTTCCTCGTATAAAGCCATGGACTTATCATGATGCTACACGTCTGAGTATCAAAGGGGAAATAAGTCATGTCACTCTCGCAGATGACACTGATCTTGTCTACGAAAGTGTAGACAATTCTCCCGTCCGGATAAACTCTAACAAGGACTCTGTCTACGAAAGCCAAAGGTTTAACTTCTTCAGCTGGGTTAGTGATAATAGCGTCAGGAAACCATAAAACATCTCTAGCAATCACAAGTTCTGTGATATTAGCATAATCCGTAGTATTCCAGGAAAGTCTGTAGTCATACCATGACATGGTAGCGCCGCCAATCACCCGGAGAATCCCTGACACGCCATCATACTCTAAAACTGACATTAGATACACAACAGTACTTACTGCCAGGGTCTGATCGTTGTCATAAGGAGGTCGGATATTCTTTTTGTAATTCTTTAATATGTCTTCGTTTAAACTATTCATTTCATCAACTGATGTGAAACTCGTGAGTTGAGATGCCGAACAAAGAAGCAAAATAAAGTTTATCAAACCCGCCATTTTGTCCATTCTCTTTTGAATTTCTACTGGGAAGTTTGACTGATGGATATCGATGTAAAGTATTGATCATCACTAGGTTTGTTAACATTATCTTTACTTATTCGGGCTGTTTGGTAATTGGGATTTACCTGATCTTTTATGTCCATCAGATTTTATAATGAAAACATGTGTTTGAACGTCGGGGACTACATTGTACTATCCATCATTTTGACAAATTCTAATGTTAAGTTCAAATCGGCATCCTTTCATGCTCATATTTGTTTTCATACGTCTAAATGGATGTTAATTATTGGAAAACGTTCAGTGAAGCATTTAATAGAGCTTTACCAATAATAGACGGTACGAAACCAGGCGCAAGGGATCATGTTAAAGAGAGTACGCATCCACATTTTGTCATATTAAGTTCAGCGTATTCAAACAATTAACAGAAACTTGAATATTGAAGAAAGGATATGATCTCCAACAACACCGGGTTGCAGCAACATAGCAAAACCCAAAAGAAACAATGCAAAAACACAGAGCAGACGCTCACAGAAAGAGACGCAAAAGAGACAAGGAACACCAACTCACACCATAGAAACATGAAACATAAAAGACCATACATAAACCACACCAATGGGCAACCGGTACCGACTTAGGACGGCCATCTGCCACGCAAGTAGCACACGGTGTGGTTGTCCGGATTACACGCACACAACACTACCACTTTCTCGACGACCCAGAGGTCTGGAAGAACGTAAAATTGTGGTGTAAAACAGTCAGTTTGAGTTGCCTCAAACTTTCAGTGAGATTTAGTTTTCTCAATTTTTCGAAAGTTTGAGTTGCCTCAAACTCAATTAAAGTAATTGTAAAGGATATTTATGACATAATTACTGACTAATTGAAGTAAAAGTAAAATAATAAGTAAAAGTAAAATTGGCTCCGATTTACACAGAAAAAGATATATGCATAACCATTTCCTTTCACAATATGGTCCCCAAGGTTTTAAATTGTATTGTGCATAAGTGAAAACTCTCACATACCAATTTAATTAACATTCCCCGTTGATAGATATAGTATTTCATTTTTTTCTACCACTCAGATGTACAATACCTTTAAGATCAGTTAGTATATAGGTTAGATACCACTAAAAAATTCATTTTCAAGAAATTGTGGTCCCCCTTTTGGGTGTTTGTCTTTAAAGAAATGCTTACAGACACTCAACACCCCACCCCCATTCTTAAGTTTTCATCATATATCTCATATATTATCATTATCAAAATTCTGAATATAAAAGATTTAACTCCAAGAAAAGGTCAAGGTGTCCAAACTTTTATTTTGTTACCAAGGGGCAGGGCTTATAAAAAGGTATGCACATGTGAAATATTAAAGTTCTATCATTTAAATTACCATCCAAAACTTAAGCCCCGTTTACACTATCAAAGTTTTCTTGTACAAGAAAACTTGGTCAAAGTTTTTGACGTAAACTTTGATAGTGTAAACGATCCAAGAAAACTTTGATCAAAGTCCGTCAAAGAACTTTGATGGACTTTGACGGAATAGAACTCCATCCTATTTTTCTTGAAACTTTGACGGACTTTGACCAATCAGAATAGAGATTCAAAATGACACCAGTAGTATTTAAGTATTGAAGAAAGAAGTAAAAACAATTTAGAAATGTCAAAACTAAATAATGTAGAGACAAAGACAAACGATGCGATGCAGTGAATTTCATCTGCGATAATTTTAGAAATCACGAGAAAATTTCCTTGAAATCGTGTCCATATTATGTAATAACTCCAATAAGCAGTTACAAACAAACACTATCATGTTTTAAGGAGAAACATTTACAATATTGGCAGGATTCATCTTTGTTTTGATGCATATGTACCGCGTTTTCTTGTACAAGTCGTCAAAGAACTTTGATAGTGTAAACAGACGACTTTGTCCAAGAAAACTTTGACCAAGTTTTCTTTGACAGACTTTGACAAAGAAAAGTTTGATAGTGTAAACGCGGCTTTATGGTCGAGGTTGAAGTTTTTTTACTGTGGGTCAACCTCCAAGGACGAGATCGCAAGGTCAGAATGTTGTAACCAACAGAATGGCCTTGTCACATGTAAAATTTGAAAGCCCAATCACTTTCCGTTCAAAAGTGATGGTCAAGGTTAGTTTTTGAAAAGTACGTCAAACTCCAAGATCAAGATCACAAGGTCAAAAATTTTGGTATTCACGGAAAGATCTTTTCACATGGAATACACATGTGAAATATCAAAGCCCCATCACTTTCCATTAAAAAGTTATGTAGAATGTTAAAGTTTTTGAAAAGTAGCTCTGACTCAAAGGTCAAGGTCACAGGTCAAAAATTTCGGTATCCATGGAAATGTCTTGTCACAAGGAGTACACATGTGAATTATGAAAGCCCTATCACTTGCCATTGAAAAGTTATGGACAAGGTTAAAGTTTTTTCTAACTGACGGACAGACAGACGGTACCGTTTTAATATCCCCGAGCTTTCGCGAAAGCGGGGGACAACAACGCTACAGTGACGTCAGTGGAACACACACATACACAAAGGAAAAAATAACTTACAAAACGATAGAAAAAAATTCAGCCGCAGAAAAATAGACAAAAGAAGGCATTAGCGTAAAGAGAATTAAGCAAAGCCAACATTGTTAAGTGAAAGAGGATATAGAAATAGGGGAAAACAATTTGTATCCGAAGTCAGCTTTTGATGACCGTCTGAGGCGGTTATAGTAAATGGATAGCCGAATTATCCGGACAAAGGATCGGCACACAGTCTTCCCCGACGAGGTGGTGACGATGCCCTTTGGATCCCCTTCGTCATGATAGGTCAGTTTGATAAACTTGATCGTCAGGATCTTCTTTAACTCATTTATGTCACACTTATGCCCTTTGCCGTGTGGAGCTCGTAAAAAAGTTCCCCGCGAGGGGTTTGACAGTAAGTGTTTTGAATATTTTTCCCTGACATTGTCGACGTCGACGGCGGGTGCGGCTAGCCAACAGGGCATGCTTACTCCTCCCGGGCACCTGGTCCCACCTCTATCTTGCTAGGGGCCCGTCGATGCTCAATTTGGTACTCTATTGTGAGTGCTGTTGAGATTATCGTCAGGATCTTCTTTAACTCATTGAAAAGAGGTTGTTTAAAAAACCTACATTTGGTACAAGTAATAAACGTGGAAGAAGTTCCCATCACTTCTTCAGTATAAAAGTCGTGAAGGTAAGTCAAAATAATTAGAATTTCCATGGGAACAGTTGCAAACAAGATCACACACAAGGTTCTTTTGATGAAATAAGGTCGTTCCCATGGTAATGAAAATGATTGTCTTTAACAGTTTCAGTTAAATGAACAAATATCTTTCTTTTTATTTGGTAGTCATGTTACCGTAAAAGATTAATACGTTTCATACAATTTAAGTTATTTGACGTCGAAAACATTCTTTAATTTGAATGGAATGCATAGTTATTCCTGCATCATTCCAGCAAATTGTTTACGAGTAGATGATAGCCAATTCTGCATATAATGTCAAACGTCTTCGAATTCAATAGCATCATTTAAGAACAGATATAATTTCAGCATGGACCAGACATGCACGTTTCGGTTACATAACCCTCGTCAGTGATCCTCAATCTAAACAATGTAATATGGCCAAAGAGTGTGAAAAAAATTATGTCAAAAAATGTAACGAATACGTAGCAGGATGGGTGGGATATGATGCTACAGGACCCGCGTTTTAAAAATTTCAAGATTTTTTGCATTTCACAGCTCATTCGGTATATGTTGAACGTCTTCAAATTCATAAGCATCTATAGCATGTTCTGATGTTCTGGATTTTCATAGCTGAAATTTACAAATTCCAAAGAAATTTTAGGTCAATGTTTTCGCTTTCACAAACTAGTTAGACTTTCTGGAAATTTTACAAAAATCATTGTCAACTTTTTTTGAAATTCGGACCCTTATAAGCAATAAGTACATTTGTGTATTACTTTGGGTATTTCACAACTTGCATTTTATGGTGACATAATTAACAAAATAAGAAGGATCAAAGGTAGACAGCATAACCATCGAAAATGCGTCAGAATCATCAAACGTCTTTTATACCGTGGATATAATCCTAATGTTACCAGATGGACACTGGGCTTGGTACTTGACCAGTCTACAGTCTTGTACCAGTGCATTCCTAAATCTTGCACTATGACTGACGTACTGTGACGGCGGGAGTCCATGACGGGCCCTGTCCAAACCTCTTTAGAGAAGACAGGACCCCGACCACCTGTCCTCTCTGAATGTCAGTCGGACTCCTCGGGTGATAACATACATGAGCTCCTTGTTTTGTATGCCCTTGGTCGGATGATTTTTCGATTAACGATTTTGTACTTCTTGATAGGGATATGGATTTGTTTTTCCATATTTTTCATCGCTACAGCCGGAAGAGCACGGACGGTACTATAGATGCCCTCTTTTTATATCCATTTACATATTCATCTGTGTTGCTTGGATCCCTGCATTTTGCGGTATTGTTTGTGTGTGGTCATCTAATAGTATAAGTGAGGAGGTTGTTTTACACCGCAATTGTACGTTCTTCGAGACATCTGGGTAATCGGAAAAGTGGGAGAGTTGTACGCACGTGATCCAGGATAACTACGCCGTCTGCTACTGAGGTGACAGATGGCCGTCCTAAGTCGGCATCGATTGCCCATTGGACTCGTTTGTTTATGTACAGACATTTGTGTTTGATGTTTCTATGTTATTTGGCGTTCCTTGTACTTTGATGTTTCTATGTGATGTGGCGTTTCTTGGTCCTTTGTGTTTCATGTTTCTATGGTGTGAGTTGGTGTTCCTTGTCCCTTTTGCGTCTCTTTCGGTGGATGTCTACTCTGTGTTTTTGCATGAGGTGTTTTGGGGTTTTGCTGTGGGTGCTGCAACCTGGTGTTGTTGGAGATCCCATCCTTTCTTTTAAACTTTTATTGGAGAAAAGGGAAGGTTACAGGATTAATTACTGCTGGCATATCCCCACTTCTGTATCAAAGAAAAGTTATAGCACTACATCGATAGCATTATCCGCTACGATGACAAAGCATACTAAAAGTCGTTAAGTCAAAGTGACCCATTATCCCCTACCCTTTTAGAAGTATGAAAACAAATCAAATAATAAAAGGTACATATTTAGACTTTACATTAGAAATGGTCAAATTGATGGATAATTCAATACAATCAAATCGTTGAAAGAAATCCCTTAACTAACTAAAGGGCGTTTAGAGTCAGGGAGACCTGGAAAATCAAATAGAGTTACCAAAAATCGTTATATTTACGAATATTAAAACATTATTATTACTAAACATCGACATTTATCAGACAGTGAACTAGTGAATGATCAACCTTTTCAAGAGAAGTGATAAAATGGTTGGCTTGATAACTTTTCTCTTGTTTCTATTTTCGGTAGCAGAAATCACAAATTCAATGACCGTTGATGCAATAAATCGTTTAAATGAGGACTTATTACGAAACTACAAGAAGAATATTCGGCCGCCATTCGACAACAGTCAGACACTGAAAGTCAGAACAGTTATACTCCTTATGTCCGTGTTGGATTACGATGATGTTTCAGGGATCCTGTGCGTGATAGCTGGCGCCACCATTTCTTGGAATGACTACAGGCTTATATGGAATCCTTTGATCTATGACAATATAACTGACATCATGGTCCTTAGGGATTTAATATGGTTTCCTGACGTCATAGTCACAAATCCAGCCGTAGAAGCAAAACCACTAACTTCCGTAGAAAGAGTCCGTGTTAGAGTTTATCCAGACGGGGAAATTGTCTACACACTCGCAGACAAGATAAGTGTCATGTGCGAGAGTGACATGACTTATTTCCCATTTGATACACAGACATGTGATATTACGTTTATACCATGGCTATATTATAGGAGAGAGGTGTATCTAGTCAATGAAGGGTCGAAGGTTAACTTAGAATTTTACGTGAATAACAGTGTTTGGGACTTATTTTCTAATAAAGTTGAGGAAACCGGAAGAGGCATGTATGGCGGAGTGAAGGCTCAGATAACCCTGAAGAGACGACCTTTATATTTCTGCATCAATATGCTCATGCCAGTTCTGATCCTGGCAATATTGAATCCTTTGGTGTTTGTTCTTCCACCAGAAAGTGGAGAGAGAATATCATTTTCAGTAACGATATTTTTGTCCTTTGCTGTGTTTATGACGGTCATAGGCGATCAGCTACCAAAATCGTCAACATCAATCTCCAGGACGTCATGTTTCCTATGGGCGGTTGTATCGTATAGCGCTGTAATCATCATGGCGGCAATCATCAACTTATGGATTTATCATAAAGAAGCATCGCAGAGAAATGTTTTTAAATGGAATCAGAAGAACTTTCTCTGCAAGGACGTCGATTGTGGTACCTGTCAAAGTGGTAACTCCTTGAAGTATCGTACTGAGAAGTCTGGGACAGGCTGCAGTAGAGGCATGACAAAAACCGTAGACTATGTTGCGTTCATTGTCTCTTATCTGTTCCTCATTTTTGTAGTCGTTGCTTTTAGTTTAAGTGTGATTTAAGGCTGTTTGAGAATTACAACAAAATATAATGAAAAGACATTCAAACTCTCTATTATAAGAATATGCCAAGAGATTGACAGAAATGAGTATTTTAATATTAGATGTTAGCAAATTGATGACTAAAGATAACATGACCACATACAAGATTTCTTCTACGTCAAGTCTTTATACTTTTATGTTCCCTCTTGATCTATGGTTGGTTCTTTATAAATATCAAACACATTGGCTGTCCTATATGCTGGCTGGGCGGCATTTGAAAACACTGTGTCCTGTATTTCGCGGATTCCCGCGCTACTGTGCATGTGACCAAATAGATGTAATCGAGGTCTGAAATAAAGAAAACATTATAGAGATCAATCGCTGTTGTTGCTGCTGATTTGATTTGAGAGGAATAAAATATTGTCGTCCTGTCCCTAAATCGAAGTTATAGTATTGAGAAAATTCTACAAAAACCAAAAGGATCTCCTTTCCTCTTCGTTAAAAATGAATTGAAACAAGTCGACTTATTTCGAACACTCCTTTCTTAAAAATGGATTATAGTTACCTGACATTCTGTAACACTACTTCCCGTAATATTTGACTGCCTTGGTGAGTAAATCCGTAATGAATCTCGTTACACAAGGAACACACATCGTGTGAAGTATAAAATGACTTGAAAAACTTCACACGTCCAAGGTCCCGGATGCCGTTCGGTGGCATGTGTGTAACTAACACATCAATATCTGTCGGAATTCTACTCCATATCTGTCGCAATTTGTTGTCGTCTGTCGCAAATCCTTTTGCAGATACAAGTCGGGACTTGATCCAAGGACTTCCATGTATTTTGATATTCTTGTATACCACTGAAGAATCTTGCAGATATGTCACACTCGGCAAGCTGTCTTGGATTTCTTCCCGGGTAAGTCCATTGAAACTTACCTCGTGATTTCCACCGACAAAAATCTTTAATTTGTGAGGTTGTTTTGAAAAGAAATCGTTCATGTCTTTGATTGCCTGTTCATGGTCGACGTCTAACTTCAGATATTTGTATCTATTTCGCCAAAAGTCACCTGAGTGAATTAGAATGTCACCATCCGGGACTTTGTCCACAATATCATTGTGATGCCTATGAGTGTCAGAGATATGTACTATTCTTACACATGTAGATGTATCAGTTTTCTCTCCAATTTCTCTTTGTATTGTTTCCATATTTGATTATTTACTCTGGTCTGCTTCAATACAAGACAAACCTGACAAGAAAAAAAAAAAGCTTTTGAATCAAAATAAAAATAATTAAATACAGAACTTTAGTTGCTGTTCTTGTCTCTAGAAATATAAGCAACGACTATAGATGTTTGAGCAAGGCAAGGTAAAAGCAAACATTTAAGAAATGACTGTCTTACTTTTGGTGTTCATGGGTGTACAATTCTGGTTGGTCATGTGCAAATTCCGTGAATCGTGAATAGATTATTTCGGAGATATTGTGCGTTCTTCAAAACCTCTTGGTAATCGGGAAAGTGGGAGGGTTGTGCGCATGTAATCCGGATAACTACACCATTTGATACTGGCGTGGTAGATGGCCGTCCTAAGTCGGCACCGATTGCCCAGTGGTCTCGTTGGTTTATGTGTAGTATTTTGTGTTTGATGTTTTTATGATGTGATTTGGTGTTCCTTGTGCCTTTTGCGTATCTTTCTGTGCGTGTCTGCTCTGTGTTTTTGCATGGTGTGTTTTGGTGTTTTGCTGTGGGTGCTACAACTGAGTGATGTTGGATATCCCCTCCTCTCTTCTGATGAGGAAAGTTGCATACTGAAATGATTTGCTGAAATAATCGATTTATATATAGTTCTTCCAAACACGAAGCAAATTCTGTCCGATTTTTTTTCAGAATTTATACATTCATGGTAATCAGCTTGGTGTCACTGATATATATATATATTAATATGAAAAAAGAGGCAACTCTGAAAGTATCATACTTTTTTATGTCACGAATGGAACCGGCAATGATCGAGATAGGGGAGGTAATGTTGTTTAGGGCGAGTGAGGGTGGAGTGGGGGTGTTCGACCCATCACTGATGGACTCGGGACGGTCCAGTTCATGTTTATATATCATTTTGAAAAGAAAGACTTTAGTACTTGTCAAAAAAGGAAAAATAAGGATCTTATCGAGATCTTTAAACCATCTAATCCCCTCTAGATCCGCGTTTGTTGTTGGAAGGGTTGGGGTACTTGTAAAACGAACGGAGCAGAGGATCGACGTGTTGTAATATAGATCCTCGAAACCGGAATCCCTCCTTTTTCAATTTGAAAACATTTTTCCCACGTATCGACAGTGTTTTGGTGCCATAATGTACGTCCCATCTACTTAAGGAGTGATCAAAATTTCCAAGGCAACATTGTATACGGAAACAGAATACATGGGTGACAAAATAGGATGTTTTTTCTAAAAATAATACAGACGGGTAAAATTCATATTATTTAGATCATCATGAGCTATTAACCGGGTCCCATCTAGATTTTTTATCATAAAAAGGAGAAAAGGTATTTTTAAAAACATGTACCTTACCTTGTTCGCCTTCGTCTGAATATATATATAAATAGAAATTGTAGCCGTAACTAAATATAGCCATGACGATTTAGTTCATTGGAGCATACAGCAGTTTTGAAGAATGCGGCTCTTACTGCTTTATGCGATATATATATATCAAAATTTTCAAGATGCAGTATACCTTTCAGTTTTCCTGATTTTACGTTTACGTACAGGGGGTGTAGGGACGGAAGGAAGGATGGAAAGAAGAAAGGATTACAAGCACTGATTATGATGAAAGATTCAAGGAGGCTGGGGCTGCAAATTATGATTATTTAATTAATCATTTTCATTTTCTATTTATTTATAATTTAATTTATTTGTCTTTTCTATTTTATTTCATCTATTTTTTGTTCGTCTGTTTCGTTCCATGGTATTGTCAACATAATATATTTGTGAATTGTCAATCAATAATATTTAATTTTACTTTTTAGAGATTTCACCTTTTTCCACAAATGCCTTTAAGTTATTACTTTTGAGGAAGATATATACATTTGTATCAACTAATTCCGCTGTAAATATTCTTATTATGTCATTTTGGAGCACATGCCTGAGTATTTCTCTTCTTTGGAGATTTTTTTCATAACATCTTTCACCAAATTTTTATTTAATTTATTTTTCATTCAATTTGTCTAAATTAGAATATTTTTTCGAATTTCTTTTTTAACATTGATTACCAAAAAAACTTTTTTAATCGGACTATGTTTGCTGTATAGCTACCGTTCCACTGCAATCCCGCTGTACCTGCGACCATTCCCGACCGCAATTTTCACAAGAGCGGGTAAAACTTTCCCGACCTCTTCATTTTTTTCTTAACATCACGCTCTATTCCCGACCGATTCCTGATCCATTTATGACCGATTCACGTTTCATCGCGGACTTACTCACGCTTTACCCGCTCTACTCACGATCATATTGCCGACCAAGTCCCGTTCTATCCGATCCAACTCCGATCTATTCCCGACCAAAACCCGATCTATTCCCGATGCAATCCCGATCTATTACCGACTGACCCGACGCATTCCCGCTCAAAACATAAATTCTGACTTAAACTGATCTCATTTGTCATCCAATTATCCTATCGGCCAAGAAGAAGCCTATATTTCTCGTTTTGATCAAGCCTTACCCAAAAGTATCGCAATCAAAATTAAAAAAAATTTTTTACTTAATAAATGGCATTGGATAGCCAAGAATCGTCACCGCGACATTTTGATAATAAGTATTCTGAACAAATCAATATCAGTGCGGAAAAATGAATGAAATATGCACAGATCCTATTTGAAGCGTCGTTTGGTCGTACCTTGGTCATATAGAGCGTGAATAGGTCGAAAGATGGTCATGAAAAGGTCTTAGCAAGATCAGCAAACATTGAATCTGTAGTGGATAGATCGTGGTAAGAGCGTACAATAGACGGGTAAAGATCGGGAACAGGGCGTAATTAAAGCGTATCGTATGCGTGAAGAGAGCGGGGTTAAGTTAAATGCCGATCAGACCACGCTCAAGCCACGCTCTTTCCCGACCAGGACACGATTAACCTAGGCTGTACCCCCGACTATCCCGACCAAGCGCCGACTATTTCACGACCAAAAAGAGAGCGGGAAAGTTTCCCGTATTTTTTCAACCGGTTGAAAGAATACGGGAAACTTTTCCCGACCTCTAAAGCGTGCCCGCTCTAATACCGATCGATTTTGGACCAACACACGCTGTACCAGACCAAGATACGACTAAGAGCCGTTCTCTCCCGACCTGGCAATTTTCGAGGTCGGGAATGAACGTAGGTACAGCAGAATTGCAGTGGAACGGGGGCTTATGCTGTAAAGATACAAAGGTAGATTCTTTTTCGAGGCTGGTTGACCGTTCAGATGGAGCTTGAGACGTTTTTCAGAAACCCACATTCCTTTAAAATATAGAGCCCCGTGTCTTTTAAGTGCGTTTCTTTTTTGTTTTTGTTTAATTCATTTGTGGACAAAAGTAATTAATCTATTCTTTTAAGAAAGACTTTTCAGAATGGAGCGTTTCTTGTTTTTTTTTTTTGTAAATTATTTTTCATTATTATTATTTTTTTTATTATTATTATTTTTTATCATTCAATGCATTACCTCCTTATACAATATAAGGCCACACCTGTGGTTTTTCTTGTCTTGAAGCATCAGGTGAAGCAATGACAACCTGTTTACCGTTAAAAACAAACAACAGAGAGACATGAATATCTATAGATATAAAGAAAACGTGAAAAATATCACAAAAATTCTTACGACAATATCCAGAAATTTTCGTAACCTTCGTCCTTTAATAAAAGGTTCAAAATGTTTTCTAGTTAGATTGTATCATGTTTTCTAATATCATTTCTACGTACTGAATTTAAATTCAAAAATAAAACTTCTCAAATTTAAGCAAGTTAGTATAACTGAGCAATCAAAAGTTACGAAAATTCCTGAAATTGTTCGTAAGTATTTTTGTGAAACAGGCTGCTATAGGTTGCCTAACGTATGTAAGACTAAATACCAACTGTAACTTGTTGGGAATACACCTCTGTCTTCAATAAGGAAAGGGACTGGGTTTTTTTCACACAATATCCCGAATACCAATTAAGTGCGTCTGTTGAGACCTAACTCCTCGTACCCAGTAAAGAAGGAAGTTTTGCAAACGTAATCCGCAGAACCACGTCATTTGCTTCTTATGTGACAAGCGGCAACCGACCTATACATAGGTTCCAGTCACATATTTTAATAAAAATTAAAATTTTTGTCCCCCGCTTTCGCGAAAGCGCGGGGACATTAAAACCGGTTCGTCTGTCCGTCTGTCCGTCAGTCACAAAAACTTTAACCTTGTGCATAACTTTTGAATGGTAAGTGATAGGGCTTTGATATTTCACATGTGTATTCCTTGTGACAAGACCTTTCAATGGATACCAAAATTTTTGACCTCTTGACCTTGGACTTTGACCTACTTATTAAAAACTTTAACCTTGACCATAACTTTTGAATGGAAAGTGATAGGGCTTTGATATTCCACATGTGTATTCCTTGTGACAAGACCTTTCAATGGATACCAAAATTTTTGACCTTGTGACCTTGACCTTGGACTTTGACCTACTTATTAAAAACTTTAACCTTGACCATAACTTTTGAATGGAAAGTGATAGGGCTTTGATATTTCACATGTGTATTCCTTGTGACAAGACCTTTCCATGGATACTAAAATTTTTGACCTTGTGACCTTGACCTTGGACTTTGACCTACTTATTAAAAACTTTAACCTTGACCATAACTTTTGAATGGAAAGTGATAGGGCTTTGATATTTCACATGTGTATTCCTTGTGACAAGACCTTTGCATGGATACCAAAATTTTTTACCTTGTGACCTTGACCTTTGAGTTCGACCTACTTTTCAAAAAACTATAATCTTGTCCATAACTTTTTAATGGAAAATGATAGGGCTTTCACATTTCACATGTGTATTCCTTGTGATGAGACCTTTCTGTTGGTAACAACATTCTGACCTTGTGACCTTGTCCATGGAGGTTGACCCACATTTAAAAACTTCAACCTCGACCATAAGTTTTTGATGGTAATTTAAATTATAGGTCTTAAATATTTCACATGTGCATACCTTTTCATAAGCCCTGTCCCTTGGAAACAAAACAAAAGTTTG
This sequence comes from Pinctada fucata, assembly GCA_028142955.1. Taxonomy (NCBI): domain Eukaryota; kingdom Metazoa; phylum Mollusca; class Bivalvia; order Pterioida; family Pteriidae; genus Pinctada; species Pinctada fucata. The sequence continues at coordinate 21,150,621 of AP027106.1, forward strand.
GACCTTTTGACCTTTTTTTGGAGTTAATCTTTCATATTTAGAATGTTGATAATATATGAGATATATTATTAAAACTTAAGAATGGGGGGATGTCTGTAAGCATTTCTTTAAAGACAAACACCCAAAAGCGGGGGACCACAATTCCTTGAATTTGATTTTATATCTTCAATCAATGTGTGTTTGTCCTCTAAGTTTGAATGTAATTTTTTACTGGTATTGATAATAGGTTCATTCCAGAGAGTTCAGTACATGTCTTTGTGCAATTGTCTTGCAAAGGGTTTTGTTTGTGGATCGTGTTTCGTTTAGTGTTTGTTGTACGTGCGGCTTCGTTGCATGTTAACCTCGTGACGGAGAATTGCTTGAAAAACACGTACTTTGTTTTTCATTTCAATCGTTATCAGGTATACAAGGGATTTAGAATATTATGTCCATATTAAGGCAGTTCTCTGTCAGCACAGTTGGAACACTTCTTTGAATCCCTGTGATGGGCAACGATATGTAGAAAACAGGCAACATCATTAATAAATATTACAAATTCATCTGATAGCATTCAAAACTAGACGAAAATGGGAAATCAGCATATGAAACATTCTGCCATGTAAACAGAAATTCACTCTTGAGAACAGGTATCAAGGAAGAGTTGATCATTATCTTCAGTGTATCATATTGATTGAATATAGCTTTAACCATTTTATGATGCTGAATTCGGTACTAATACCACTCATTGTGTTTGTTGTAACATCATCTCGTTGGTTTATATGTAGACATTTATGTTTGATGTCGTATGTGGTGTTTCTGGTCTCTTTATCGTTTCTTGCTGATGTGCACTGTGTTTTCACTTAAGGTGATTGGTTGTGGGTGCTGCCACTGAGTCTTGTTGGAGATCCCCTCCTTTCTTTCATAATATCATTATGTTTTGAACTCGGGTTTCCTGATAAGAGGAGTGGCTGTGTTCTAAAAATCTGGATAACCACCAGAGCTTCCCGAGGATGAACATCGGTCTTTGTCGGGAAAGGGCAAAGGTACAAATGTGTATAAATTGCGACTGGATTTACTAACCTTCGTAATACTTGACGCCAGAATAATCAGTGCAATATCTCGACGTATTTGGAAGTCTTGTAAACATTAAATTTCAAGAAAGGATCAACAAACAACGCAAGTCGTATCAAAGGAGATGACGTATCACTATACGTACGACATACTGTCATTACTGAGGTCAATTACATCAACGTATATAAAAAAATGTAACTGGTAAAACATGGAGATTTCGACTACCCATAGCTTTAATCTGATAATATAGAAAAAATTAGGTAGCCGCCCCATTACCGTTTATCATAAGAAAGGCAGAAATTAATTTATAAATTAATAAATTTAGATAATTTTAATGCATTTTGTGAAGACACTTACGAGAATAGCAATATTTTCTATTAGTGCTGTGAATCGATGCACTGTCATGGAATGCAAATCAGCGATGGTCATGTGTCATACAGGTCATTTGACAACATGAGTCGAATTTCGATGTATTATTGGCCAGAAAAAAAATTAAAGGTTAACAATTCTCGTAATCAATGATTTACAAAATGACCATTTTTCTAACAGTCAGTTAAATCATATAACTAAATCATCGTTTGTAAAGGAATGGATACGCCTCGAATTGAAATTGCAACGATCTTTAAACCGTCCTACGAAATTCCATATCTAAATGTCCTTTTACTTTATAAAGAGTTGAACTCATTTTTTCCTTACATTAATGTTAAATTAGTTTAAACGTACTCGTTTCGTCACGATTATATACGTGAAGTCATAGAAGTTTCTCGAAATAATATGAATTGTTTTCAGAATAAAACCCTTAATTTCTTTGTATACATATATGTACAACTGCAATCTATGATATTATCTATTGTCTGATATGGTCCAAATGAACCATACATCTTTTTTCTTTATTTTTTTTTCCTTTTTTTTTTTTAATTATCTAATCATTTCATTTTAATTATTATGATTGTTATTATTATCATTTATTTATTGAGATAATGCATTTCTTAAAAACAGAAATGTTCGTGGTGTTGAAGGAGTTTTAGCTGCCTCGTGTGCATTGACCTTGAAATTTTCCCCAGTATCAATGAGAAAGGTCTTAGCATAAACTGAACATTATTATTTTCACCTGATATTTGGTATATCAAGGTTAGCCTTGAATGTTATATTTTCGATTTGATACCTCAGCGTAAATCAAAATTAGATGATTTATTAAATTCATTTTATTATCATTTCCTCATTTTATAATGGGTGTATGGATATACATGTAGTTCTAAATAATTTAGCAATGTGAGAAGAAAACGTAAGATAAAGGTTATATCAACCAGAATGCTGTAATCAGCAGCCAGAATACTCTTATTTAATTCGCCAAAATCCGAATAGGAAATTAGAATATAGCTCTCGTTAGTGTATTACTCAGATCAAGAAGCTGCCAAAGCCGCTAAATTTCTGCAACGTTTACAATGACCTCGGAAATGACCATAAAACTCTGATGTGACCTTGAAATCACACATGACCGTAATTCAAGGTTAAAGTGAAAGGGATTAGTATATAAGTAAAATTTGTATGAAGTCTGAAAACTATAGGTCAAATGAAGTTTATTCCATAAACTAACCTTTGAAGCTACCTTGAGAATAAGAATTTGACCTCTAACAAGGACACAAATAAAATCTGAGCATCTGATATTAATACCAGCAAGTTCTATCTGAATATGATGAATTGTGACCTTGAGATGATACCAATGACTCTTGGTTAAAGTCCACGAGCTTGATACAAGGAACATTCGTGTGAAGTTCTGAAGTGTGGAAGGTTAAAACTCAGTTACACTCAAACTTTCGGAGCTGATAATTCGTAATCAAGAGCCAGTCGCCTATTTGATTTTATCTATTTATTGATATTTATCTATTTATTCATTATTTTCTAATAATGAACCATAAGTAGAAATTCTCAAACCAGAAAATGTAGTGATGAAATTTGGATCCATGATCCTCTATTGAAATTGATTTTTTTTAATTAAATCTGAAACTGCCTTACCGAAATTTGTTTTGGGTTTTCCGTTTTCTTAAGTTATCATTCTTCTTCATCTTCTTTTCTTTTTTTTACTTTGTTGTGCCTTTTCTCTATTTATTCAATTATGCATCTATTTACTTAAATTTCGCTACATACAAGTAATCGAATATCAATGAAAAGGAGGGTCTGGCAGATAACCGTCTAGCATCCGGGGTCTTAACAGGAGCTCCGGGTCTTTTTCTTGTCTTGTGCATAGAATAGATATTTGAAAATGAACATATCCTTTTATTTATTTTTTTTTTAATTTCTATTTCATTGTCTTTATCTATTTATTCATTTATTTATTTTTAATCACAAATTAGTACATCGCCGGAAACCCAGTATTTTGCCATACGATTATCTTACGGAGTAAAACGGAGAAGATGCCGTGGGTTTCCGACGATGAAATTTGTAAAGATATATTTGATTTTATACATAGTTCATTCTTATCGAGTGTTTATTTATTTTCTTATTTTCATAACATTTGTGTATTAGATTTTTTACTCATTTTATTATTATTATTTTTTTTTGCATTAGGTTAATCTTACTAATATTAGTTTTATTCACTGATAAAGATCATATTGCAAAAGTTTCTTCTGTACATCTAATATATAAAACAAGGTGTAAAGTGAGTTCCTCATACATTTTTACAAACTTGTACATCTAATATAACAAGGTGTAAAATGAGTTCCTCATACATTTTTACCAACTGAATATCTACAACATAATAAAGTACTTACTTTATGAAAGCATAACCTACGCCTCCAGTTTCTGAAAACTTCACAAGGTGTACACACAAAAAGGAAAAAATATGATTGACATGATAATGAAACATAATTTACTAGCTATAGAACGTATTATATTTGATATTGTATTTTCTATCATTAATCTAGATATAGAAATTTACATACACACAGTAATGAATTATTTTGATATTCCTTGTTACATGTAAAATTACTCTGGAGACATTGAAAAAAACACTTGCTGTTCAAATTAGTTTATAATCTTCACCCCTGCTAGGGTCTTGCAGAAGCCTGTATTTTACCAGTATCAATTAAAATATTCCATTTAACCAAACATTCTAGAATACGATGACATCAACAAAATGAGTTCCAAGAACTTTCGTCTCGAGGAACAAAACGACTGCAAATCACTTAATCAGTGAAATTTGAATAAAACAAACAACATGATACAATACAACATTACTTACTTTCAAAGAAGAGCGGAACATATACTTACTCCTCGAAACGAGACTGAAAGCTTTACAAGATGAGTTACAACAAATTGAAACACTAAATTTTACAGACAATTTCATTTAAAATTTTAAGCATGATACTGAAACGTAGTCTGCATTCTGTGCTACATTTCTATTCTTTCTCTAAAAAAAATATTTTTATGGTTTGTTGAGATTTTTTGTTTATTGAGATTTTTTGTTTATTGAGATTTTTTGTTTGTGTGTGGATTTTTTTTATCATTATAATTATTTCAAACGTCTAAACATTAAAACTAAAGATACTTATTTATCATATACATTCTCAAATGTCAACATTATAGAAATTTCTATGCAGACGACAACCCAAGAAATCTACAACGAGGAAAATTTTCGATTTCAACTAAAATTTGGGTGAAAGAAACGACATGCAGTGCATAGAATAATACAAGAAACTCAGCAAGTATCCAACTTTCAAAACTTGAAACGAAATATTAATTCATAATCAATGTAAAGGGCGATGAACGCAGATGAAAAATGTCATTGAAAAATTTTGCATCTGAAACCTAAGCATGGTGTTTCGAAAAGAACGATAACTCGTATTGCTTCCGTATTGTACCCATATTCGAATTTAAGGCAGGTCGATACAAGTAAATGTTCATTTGCTTGCTTTGATAAATGAATTTATTGTTAGCCAATAAATTGTATTGTCCGTGACTGACCACCCGCGTCATCAATGGTAGACTCAATCTGGGGCTTAATTGTTGTCAAATAGCAAGCTCCCTTTATTGACTGACTGAAGTATTTTGTTTACTCTGCTTATTATTGATTGCTGTTAATTAATTCATGAAATACCTTCCTAAAATCAAATTATTCCAGAAATGTATTCCATGATTTTTTAAAGCAATTCAACAGATAAGATCAGACACGACAACGTAAAATGACCAAAGCGGGACACATTTCAGAGTATCGGAGCAAAATAAACAAACTCACAGTCATAGAGAACATGACAATTATACGTGTACACCAAGAGGATCAACCAAACATCGTTAAAACATAACAAACAGACAGATTTGATACATAGATGAGACCAATATGTATCCAGATCACACCACATGTATAAGGACGGTCATACTCCACATTCACAGTAAATGGTGTGGTACATGTACGCTATACGGATTGCGTGCACACAACTTCCCTACTTATCCCGATCTATATGCGCAGAGGTCTCCAATTTGTAGTAATAAACAAGAATCAAAATAACTATTAGTTTTTAAAAACGTACATTTATTTTGTCAGATCTCTATTTTGTCATATCATACCAGCTGATATACAATTTGTGTAATGTGAATTAACCATTTTAACATAATGTATCATTTCTCTTCTCTTCATCCTAATAATTTTATGCAGAGTCATGAATTGTGCATTATCTACATAGATACCAATTTTTGGGGTTCTTTGAAGTGTATGTTGAATGATGCTGTATATGAAAGATTACTTGATCAAGAATGTTAGTAAGAGATGTACATAATCGAAATTTCTATGCAATATATACAGTTTTGTGTCTTTAAATTCACAATCCAGAAGTCGAATACCATATATAGTGTCATTTAGAGATGTTTATGTATTTGAATGTGGCTTATCAAATCAGACACTAAACAACGTTCTCTGGAGGATTGATTTGTCATTTTGCACATTTTGGGTTCAGCTCTATGATAGAAAAACTGTAACATGCACTTTTCTATGTGATCTAGCTTGATATTCTTTTTTAAATTTTAATCTCATTTCGAATTCTGACTTTTTGAAAATGTTTAACAAATTAAACTTTCATTTCGATTTCACAGAATTCTCGAACCAATGATTATACAAGGATTAATATTCCTCCTCTGGAATATCACGATCTGTGTTCCTGCTGTTGGAAACAGACATGCGTCCGGGCATGCGCGATTCTCTATTTCCGCCGGAAATCCTGTCTCCGAGTTGTGCATCCCAGTTCCTGAAACTAGTTCTGAATTTCGGTTGAATGTTGTATTCCATCCTTTGTTTTGTGACTGAAAATAGAGAGATCATTCTTCTTGTTTAAAAATGATTACATTAGAAACTTAATGACAGTGCGACTACACAGCAAACTCCCAAGAAGAGCACCTTTTGAAGAAGTTTGGACTACACATAACCGAAAGAAGTAGCTTAGTTTTTCATACCTTTATATTTACATTACTAGTAGATTCCCCATGTTAAATGCCCATTAGGCAACTAGAGTTTATTCCAATAACTTGGGTTGCTGCATGTAGGGAAAATTTATCAGCGTTCAAATACATTTGACGCTATAACAGGAAAAATATGCGAAGTGCATGCAATAAAAATGACCGATATTTAGAATAAATGTAAATATAAGTAATGACTGTCTTACTTTTGGTGTTCATGGGTGTATAATTCTGGTTGGACACGTGCAAATTTTCCGAGAATCGCTTTGCGATTCACGGAATTTGCACGTGACCAACCAGAATTATACACCCATGAACACCAAAAGTATGACAGTCATTTCTTAGATGGACAATGATGTATTTAATTTAGATTTATACATTAACAATTCTTTTATTTCTAATTTCATATCATTGGCGTCTCTTTCAAATCCATATAAATTATTCAGTTCTATCTTCTTAACCTTAATAGTTTTCACCCAAAAAAGTGACTGTATACCTTTTTATCAAAAGATACTACCAAACAAAAATTAAATATATAACTTTAGTCATCAAATATTAACAGAGAGAGAGACCCGTTTGTTTCATCATCCAATCCATCAATACCAACCTGGGTCATAATACACTCCATGAAATCTTCTAGTTCTCTCAATCTGCCTGGATTTGTCAATTCTCCTGCTCCTCACTGATTCCGCTGGCGACATCCTGCCCTCTACAATAGATTCTATGTCGTCCTCAACATCCGACATTGCTTTCTGTCGCTTTGGTTGATCACGTTTCTGATTTGTGAGATGGGGGCTCTCCGGTAGTGGAGGTAAATACGTCTGAGAACGCGCTGACAACCTGGAATTCTCGCGAGATGGCGGTGGCGAGTAACCTATTTGGGGCAGTCTGATTGGATAGTATTTATCCTCACGTGACAGTTCCTGGTAGTCATCTTCATCGGAATCATAATACTCATCGTCTGCTTGTTTATCACTATCTTTCTGATTCGTTGCCTTCTTGTCGTCTTTCTTATCTTTATTGTCTTTGGATGCTTCTTTACGGTCCTTTTGTTGCACGTTCAAAGCACTCTTATCTTTTTTCTTATCTGTTTTACCAGTTTGACTCTTATTTGGTTTGCTCTTAGCTGATTGTTTCCTGGGCTTGTTTTCTTTTTCGTTGTCATCATAATCATCTTCATCGTCATCATCATCGCTAACGGGATCAAAAGCGGGACGGGGATACCCTAACACGTATCGTGTATCTGGTGGTTGCATTTGTGTTTTTCTCTCTTTCGGAATTTCGTAAGCATGGTTCCAGTTATCTTCAAATCTATAAACTCCTTGATGAGTTTGACCTTTAAGACCCGTATGAACACATTCGACATGCTCGTAAAGCATGGAAGACACATGACGGCTGCTTCTCTTCGGAAAGCATCCACACGATTCGGGTCCATCTGACGTAACAGCCCGAGGCTCAAATCGCTCGGAATGCTGGGATTGAGGATAGTACTCCGGATAGTAATATTCCGAATATACTTCCGTTTTAGCGTCAATATCGTCGTCAACTTCTGCTTGTGTTTTCAAAGAACCACGAGTTTGTACACTTCTATTTGACGGAGTTTTGACCTTGCTAGGTTGTAGTGCTGATTTAGGTGTAAGGACACGTATTGGTTGAACCAGCCCGCCACTCACACTTGGAGCTTTAATACTAGCGTTTGATAAGCGGGAGAATGATGCTGGCTCCTGATCAGCGTGTGACATTTTAAGACTTTTAGCCGGTGATGGACCCCGCACGGAACGCTCGTCCTCGCCAGTCCGGTAACCAGAAACCACCTCTCGCTGTCGTGAGACGTTAGGGCTGTGTGTCTGTGATGGCATACGATGCGGTTGACTAATTTGTGCACGTGACTGGGGTTGTTGACTGGTGCCTCGAGGCTGAGATGGCATCCTATCTTGATTCGCAGACATTGGATTGCGTTGACTTGGGACCCGGGGTTGTGATGATATTTCTCTTCCATGTTCAGCAGACGCGCGATGTTGTTGACTTACAGCTCGTGACTGTGATTGAAGCCTACTCTGGTTGGTTGGGCCAGGATGTTGTTGGCTGACACCTCTTGACTGTGTAGGATGTCTATCTTGTTGTACAGATAGAGGATGTTGCTGACTCGCACCACGTGGCGGTGGTGTTCCGTGGTTTTGTTGACTGGCACCACGTGGCTGACTTGCAACACGTGGTGGTGTACTTACATGGTGTTGCTGACTGACACCACGTGGCTGACTTGCAACACGTGGCGGCGTACTTACATGGTGTTGCTGACTGGCACCACGCGGTTGAGACTGTACCCTTTCTGGTTGGTTTGCAGTCCGTTGTTGAGAGGGGAGCCTGTCCTGTTGGCTAGCGCCTCTAACTGTCTGCTTACTTGAGGGTTTGTCCTTCATTGATTTTACAAGGTCCTGCATACTTGCCATGATGAATTCCTTCCAAAGATTGAACTTCTTTTTAAATACTTGTCTCTATTTCTCTATATATCCTAAAATCTGCCGATACACTACGTCACAAAAGCTTTGATAACACCGGGTACCATTTTTCTGAGATTTTCCGTAGTCTCAAAAGTAAGTTTTATAACTAAATACGAACACATTATCAATGTGATGACCACAGCCGTGTCGTTTCACATAACAAATGTCCGTGTTAACACCATAGTACCATCAGTTAAAAACAACATAATAATAATCGCTCAACAAAATACGTGATTGTGTATTGCTTCTTCCAAAAGAGGATTACAAAATTTAAAAGTACCACGTCCTTAAAATCCTCAGAGTTTTAAACTAAAAAACCGAGCAATCACTGACTGTTTCAATAACAGATTAATCATATAATCTCTTATTTGACATGAGTTACAATGTTATTCGGATTTCACATCTACTCCTTATACGTCAAATTAAACACAAAGTATTGAATTCACCCCATTGCCCAGTTTCCATTCAAAAACCGATTAAGTAGGACGGACACACGGACAGACAGTGGTATGATGGCAAGACCTGCAATTACATGATTGTATATCCATATCCCGTTGAGGAAAGGGACATATAAATGAGTATCAAGATCATTTCCACCATTATTTCAACACTTTCGGTGCTTTCATATGTGCTCTGTAAGCTGGAATTAACTATGATACATGAAATTCAATAAACTGTATTAATTATACTTCACAGGGAGGAGTCTTTTTTTCATCCTATGTGCTAAATGAGATCATAAATATGCATGTTTGTATTTGATTCTTTTAACGTGGTAGATATACCCTGTCAGGCTTATTTGCGTAAACGTTTCTTGAAATTTAAACTATTGCACAGATTCGAAACTAGTTTCTGATTTTGATGATACGTACAGTTGAAAATAAAACTTCTACCTATTCACACAACAAAATGGTTTTGACTAGAAATTCGGTCGCTTACATATCGACGATTTTCTAAAGGTATTGAACAAGTTTCTGACCACTTAACTGAAAAGTTTGAACTTTTTCCATTTTTTATAGAGGATGTTTACTATAACTGAATCAGCTTTGAATATTGGTATATTTATTTCATTTCAGCATGCAATTTGAAAGGTGACACGAAGACGATTTAATCGAACAATTCAAACAAATAATTTTATTCAGATTGATGGTTGCACTTCTATGATAAAATTTTTTTTTTAAACTTTAATCGAACAATTCAAACTAAAAATTTTGTGCACCTCTATGATAAAAAAATATTTTAAAAACTTGGAAACCAGTCCTTCTCACTTGAGTGTTTTGAAAAAAAACTGCCATGACCTACATGTGTATTTAGTTTCAACGAGAGTACCGTCAACGGTACAAAATATGCCAGTCATTTGTGTCGATAATATTTTTAATATCACAGCATTTGCAAACACTACGAAAAGAAAATCTATGATAATTATTTATTAATTCAAACTCAAGTTTGCCCCAAGAAAATGACACATTCTGCTCAACAAGTCGGTGATATAGTTATGACCAAGGTAAGATCTTATGAACAGTGTGTACTGACCTTGACCTTTTACCTTGCATGGTACTCTTGAGTGTGCTGTGCAACAATTCTGCGAAAAATTCTTCAAAATCCAAACTCCAAAAAAGATTGAGAGACTGATGGAATGTATTATCTAAATCATGATTTACTGTTTACATTGAGAATGGAAGAATTTCCCATAAGTATCATACCAAAGTAGCTATGTTATCAAACTTTCACTACATAATCTCTATGCATGTACTAGTATACCAAGTCCTCAATTCAGCTCAATATTCTTTTTAGGTTCTATGGCACAATGTATATATGCTTGGTGCCTAGCACATATCAGCTCAGCTTGGTGATAGAGAGCAGAAATAAATATTGTTGGCATTATTGTCAAATTACAGCAAGACTTAGTGTAAACAGCAATAGTCGGTGTGACAATCTCTCACATTGCTTTGTCTCCTTCTTTTTTGCTACCGAGAATTGATAGACTAAGGAGTCCTATTCTTTGGTGAAACAAAGCAATGTTTGTAATCACATTTTAATTGCCTCCCGACACTCCATGAAACTCTGGTCATGGTAATACAGACATATTTTGGAGTCCTACTACAGAATGTATTGTATTAACTATTAAAAAGACATGATCATCTACAAACAATATTCCATCAGTGAGGAGGGATCAAATGAAGTTATCAGCCACAGAGCAATTCATAATGTAAGCCACACATTATTACTTTTCTTTTTTAATTTGTTCCCTTTTCCAGACATTATTCCAATTAATAACAACGACAAAAAAAAAACCTGAACAAGGTAAGAATGACAATTTTCACAAACAGAGAGCCCAAAGGGGGTCAAAGTCCAGGTTTCTGTGTATTCTATACATCTGCTTAATGTGATGTATGAATAAGACATTGCTCGCCGTATAGGATTTTGATAGTAAAGTGGCAATTTCAGGTAAAGAACTTTTCAAAATAGGTCAAACTTCAAAGTCAAGATCACTAGGCCAAAGGTCAAGGTTCTAAATAAGAGGTCTGGTCATAATGAATCTACATATGAAATATCAAAGCCCTGCCCCCATATAGTTCATGAGATATAAACCAGGTTAAAGATTTTAAAAGTAGGTCAAACTTCAAGGTCAAGGTCACAAAGTGAAGATACCAAAAAAATGAAAGGTCTGGTAATGAGGAAACTACATTGTGAAATATCAAAGCCCTACTCCTTAAAGTTCATGGGATACAACCAGGTTTAATTTTTTTATGTAAGTCAAAATTCAAGGTCACTACATCAATGGTCTGTTGAAAGGTTACAAATGAAAGGTCTAGTCATGAGGAATCTTCATGTGAAATATCAAAGCCATACCCCTTGTAGTTCTTGAGATATAGTCCAGGTTAAAGTTCTTTAAAAGTAGGTCAAACTCCAAGGTCAAAAGGCCAAAATCCCAAATGAAAGGTCTGGTCATGAGGAAGCTTCATGTGACATATCAAAGCCCTACCCCTTATAGTTCATGATAATTATATAGTTCAGGGTAAAGATTTTAAAAGTAGGTCAAACTCGAAGGTCAAGATCACTAGGCCAAAGGTCAAAGTCCAAAATGAAAGTCTGGTCATGAAGAAGCTTCATGTCAAATATCAAAGCCCTACCCTTATACTTCATGAGATATAGTCCAGGGTTAAGATTTTAAAAGTAGGTCAAACTCCAAGGTCAAGATCACTAGGCCAAAGGTCAAAGTCCCAAATGAAAGGTCTGGTCATGAGGAAGCTTCATGTGAAATATCAAAGCCCTAACCCATATAGTTCATGAGATATCATATAGTCCATGTTAAAAGTTTTTGTCCATGCAACCAACGCTGACACCAACACCGACACTCAGACTATGACATTAGCTCCCCAAGAATTTCTCATGGCTTAAAAAGAATTCAATTTTTCATTCTTCAAAACAAAACAAAAAACAAAACAAGTTAAAAGTCATGTTTGTAAAACATTAATGCCCCCCTACCTCTTCTGTGATTAAATTCCGTCACAACTTTATACTCGCATTGATACAACCTATGGGGGTATAAAGTAACAGTGTAATGAAAAAAGTCAAAGAAGCATAACTGTCAGGAGGACCTGTATGTACAGCATTTATGCTTTGTTAAAGCTCTTCTTCTAATAAACTTCTTTATTTGATGTGTCTGAAAACAAAATTTCATTTCAATATGTAACTCCACTCAAGAGATATTGAACAGAAACCCTGAAATTTTGGTATTTTTCGAAGTGCAAGGGGCATAACTCTGTCAAAATTTTGTTCATCGGACCTAAATATGAGCTTGACCTAGTAGATTTTCATTTGATGTGTCTGTATACAAAATTTCATTTCAATATGTAACTCCACTCAAGAGATATTGAACAGAAACCCTGAAATTTTGGTATTTTTCAAAGTGCAAGGGGCATAACTCTGTCCAAATTTTTTTGATCTGACCTAAATATGAACTTGACCTAGATTGTCATTTGATGTGTCTGTACACAAAATTTCATTTCTATATGTAACTCCACTCAAGAGATATTGAACAGAAACCCTGAACTTTTGGTATTTTTCGAAGTGCAAGGGGCATTACTCTGTCAAAATTTTGTTGATTGGACCCAAATAAGAACTTGACCTAGATTGTCATTTGATGTATCCGTATACAAAATTTCATTTCAATATGTAACTCCACTCAAGAGATATTGAACAGAAACCCTGAAATTTTGGTTTTTTACGAAGTGCAAGGGGCATAACTCTGTCAAAATTTTGTTGATCAGACCCAAATATACACTTGACCTAGATTTTCATTTGATGTGTCTGTATACAAAATTTCATTTCAATATGTAACTCCACTCAAGAGATATTGAACAGAAACCCTGAAATTTTGGTATTTTTCGAAGTGCAAGGGGCATTACTCTGTCAAAATATTTTCGATCGGACTTTAATACGAACTTGACCTGGATTTTCATTTGATGTGTCTGTATACAAAATTTCATTTCAATATGTAACTCCATTCAAGAGATATTGAACAGAAACCCTGAAATTTTGGTATTTTTCGAAATGCAAGGGGCATAACTCTGTCAAAATTTTTTTGATCGGACCCAAATATGATCTTGACCTAGATTTTTGTTTGATGTGTCTGTAAACAAAATTTCATTTCAATATGTGAATCCATTCCAGAGATATTGAACGGAAACTGATGTTGCGGACCGACCAACAGACCGACAGACCGACAGACCGACCGACAGCGGCAAACCTATATGTCCCCTCTTCTTCAAAGGGGGGCATAAAAATAAAGCCTGTGCTTGTGAAACACGAATGCCACCGGTGGCATCTTTGTTAGTATAAACACCATTTTCTGTTGAGTACGCGAAGGTCAAAGTCAAGGTGACAAAGTCAAGACTTTTGCTATCAATGAAATGGTCTTGTCACAAGGAATACACATGTGCAATATGAAAGCCCTATCACTTACCATTCAAAAATAATGCCCAATGTTAATGTTTTTGAAAAGTAGGTCAAAGGTCAAGGTCATGAGGTCAAAAATTTTGGTATCAATGGAAAGGTCTTGTCACAAGGAATACTCATGTTCAATATGAAAGCCCTATCACTTACAATTCAAAAGTTATGCAGAATGTTAAAGTTTTTTAAAAGTAGGTCAAAGGTCAAGGTCAAGGTCACGAGGTCAAAATTTTGGTATCAATGGAAAGGTCTTGTCACAAGGAATACACATGTGAAATATGAAAGGCCTATCACTTAACCATTCAAAAGTTATGCCCAATGTTAAAGTTTTCAGTTCGGACAAACAGACAAACGGACAAACAGACAGACAGACAAACAGACGGACAGGCCAAAAACTATATGCCCCCAAATCTGTGATTCCGGAGGCATAAAAAAACCAATTTTTTTTCATTTTTACCAAAATCAGGTTAACACATTATCAATAGTATATCAAAGTAAGAATTAGACATTTAACAATCCTCAGAGTGAAAGTATAAAGATTATAATAATTTCTGAACAGGGCCAAATTCATTCACTCATTAAAATGATGGGATTTTCAGATAAGGTATGAAGACAAAATGAACAAGTTCAAGGTAAGAATATGTTTATCTGCAGCATTGAAGCTAGGCAAGGTTAAACAAACAGGACAAACAGTACATGTTCCAGTCAATCATTGTCACGAGCCACGTTACTGAGGCCAGTGGAGTAAAAAGGAACATAATTCTTGTTTTACATCAAACACTTCTCTTGATGACGTCTCCAACGGTCTTTATCTGTACTTAGTCAAGTATATCTTGTATCACTTTACACCATTCCAAGCACGGACCTGACAAAATCATGGATGTAGTAACGGCCAGAAGGACATTACAGCGAAGAATCAAGTGACACTAGCGGTTTTAGTTGGCTGTCGTAACGTTAAGTTTCTCTTGTAGCATTCCAGACTACACAGTGGTACACCAGTCTTTGAACACGAATATTTCTTCTGCTGTTTACAACCCTCCATACCACATGTTTGTACAGGTTTGATGGGGCTGTAAGAGATTATAAATAAAAAGACATTTATTCCAGATCATGAAGTTTGCTTGAAAATTGTATCATTAAAATTAATGCATTTCTTTGGATTTTTTTTCTCAGTTAAGACCTGAACAATCGCATTGATTAAACTTCATGTATAAATCAGTTTATTCTTAAAGATAAATTTATGACTGAGTGAAAGTATAAGGAAGAAATAATCTCATTATTTACAGGGCTATAGGACAGATGCTTTACATTTCCAATTATACATTGTTTTAGTGTCAAGATTTTGTTTGGTTTTGTCTTTTTAAATGAGATCATATAATTGTTCTTAATTTACAGACTATGATAAATGAAAAGCATTGCTTATAAAATTGGATATTTTGAGCTCCATTCATAAGATGAGAAAATGGTCTATACAAAGCTGTTAGTAATACTAGAATGACATAAAACATGAACATGATGAATGATATGATGTAATATTTACCCAGCTTTCTCAGGATGGAAGGGGAATTGAATTCCCTGAGGTACAGAGATACAGATTCCGGAGTGGTTGTTTAGGTACCTCACCCTGGGGATGTTAGACCTCCTCATACCCTTACCCTGTCATGTACAGAAAAAGACATGAAATCAATGTCATCCTCCTTCTTCTATTTATAAAATGTTGTTTGACTATAAATACCTAGTAAAATGCTTCTCTGACATTACCTTAAGGTAATGTTAATTAACTAAACATGTAAGGTGAATGAAACCATGAAAATGATTGCAAAAGCTTGCATACCTTAGGTCCCTTGGACTTTGCCTCTTGTTTCTTCAGCAGTCGATCTAATGTTTGTTTCTACAAAAGATAAATGAAAAGTGGTTACAACAACAAGACACAGCTAAAGACGGTAAGATGGCCAGATTGCTGACAGCAAATTGTGTTTAGAAACACTGTGTCCATTGAAAACAACAGAGTGCAATATCAATATCTCCATTCAAAGTTTCCATGCGAGATCCTATAAAGTTTTGACTCACTCTAGTCTAATTCAATATCTTATCTCAAGGTCAAGGTCAGTCCTAAAGGTTAACTTCAGTACCAGAAACCAGTTCCCCTAACCATGTTCTACCTCTTTGTTTTAAAGTGATACATCATAGGCATATGCCCTTTTCATAATAAAGCTGTCATGGGTAAGGACAATACCTGAAATCAAGTCCATGTTCTACCTCCATGTAAAATTTTAATGTGCTATCTGACATAACACAATAAAGTCTTCCTCATGGTTTCATATACATGTAATAATCATGGTAATACTGTTATGGGTCAGAATACCCCAAAACGCCAGCAAAAATCAGACAAAGACAGAATATAAATTTACAAGTTTAATTATGTACAAAATATATATATTTGAAATGATTACAACTTACAATACAATGTCCGGATCAAAGTGTCCGTTACGGTCCACAAAGTCTATCGAATGTATGGTTTCCAGTAATCACAAACGTTCTCGAAAGATCAGTGTCCAAACGTTGATAAATGGATTAAAGTCTCAATAAATAAAGTGTCCCAGTATATCAGAATAGATGAATGAATCGTGTCTACGAATGTGTACGAATGTCCCCTCAACACAGTTCCTCAGAGGCATTTATACTTAATACCAATTAATTTACCAGAAGCTTCTAGAACAATGACTCATTACAAATGATTAACAATAGAGTAAATTCTAGAAATCACAGTCATGTGATGATAATGATGTAACAAAGAACATACTGGAATATTCTCTAAAAATAAACATGACATAGTAAAATCTAGAAAGAATTATTATGAAATCATAATATAACATGACTAAGTACATGTGTACCTACACATAAAGTAAAACTAAAATAATACATGACCCACAACACCTCCCCCCTTAAAAAAAGTTTGAATGTCAATGAAAACTTAGCTGGTAAATTCTGCAAAAATCACTCATGAAACTCTTGATAGTGCATCTGCAATCACATTGTCTTTGCCCTTGATATGGTTAATAATAATATTGTACTATTGCAACAATAAACTCCACCTTTTAAGTCTTTGATTCTTGTTTGACATTTTGTGCAAAAATGTGAGAGGGTTGTGGTCAGTAAACACAAGAATCGGATGTAAAGTAACATTCAAATAAACATCAAAATGTTGTAAAGCTAACAATAATGCACGACACTCTTTTTCAATAGTAGAGTAATTCTTTTGACATTTTGTCAGTTTCTTTGAAAAATAACAAACAACTCTATCTACACCATCATCATTTTCTTGGAACAAAGCAGCCCCGATTCCTACATCACTGGCATCAACAGTAAGCTTAAATTGCTAATCAAAATTTGGAGCTGACAGGACAGGACTATTCATAAGAACACATTTGATTTTCTTAAAAGATTCGTCACAGTCATTGGTCCATGCAAAATTCACTCTCTTTTGTAACAGATTGGTAAGTGGACCAACAACTGACGAGAAATTTGGACAAAATTTTCTGTAAAATCCTGCCATTCCCAAAAATCTCATTATTTCTTTCTTATTGGTAGGAATCGGGAACTTTGAAATAGCTTCCACCTTGGCCATGATAGGAGTAACAAAACCTTGACCTACTTTGTGACCCAAATATTCTACAGTCGCATGACAAAATTCACTTTTCGCAAGGTTCACTGTGAGGTTTGCTTTCGCCAGTATGTCGAAGAAGGTACGCATGATTAGAAGATGATCATCCCAGGTGTCGTTGTAGATGATGACGTCATCGATGTACGCCTCGCATCCTTCGAGATGATTTAGGAGCGAATGAATCATCCTCTGGAATGTGGCTGGTGCGTTTTTCATACCAAAGGGCATTACTTTATATTGGTATAGCCCATCTGGAGTCGCAAATGCCGATATTTCTCAGGCTCTCTCGGTAAGCGGGACCTGCCAATAGCCTTTAAGCAAGTCAAATTTACTGACAAATTTTGCACTGCCAATTTTATCTATACAGTCATCGATTCGTGGGATCGGATAAGAGTCAGTTTTGGTGACTGAATTGACTTTTCTAAAGTCCGTACACAATCGGTAAGTTCCGTCTGGCTTCGGAACAAGAATACATGGGGAACTCCAATCACTATTGCTGGGTTCAATAATGTCATTTTCAAGCATGTATTGAATTTCTTTCCGCATGTATTGACGTTTTAACCGATAGGGATGCTGTTTGATAGGTGACGCATCACCTACAATGACGTCATGATGAGACGCATTTGTCTTTTTTGGGACGTCCAGAGAGATGGTCGTATATTCCCGCATTAATTGGTGCACTTCCTCTTTTTGATGCACGGTCAGATGTCCGAGTTTCACTTCCGGACTTGTTAGAATTTCAGAATTCTTTAAACGGACACTTTGAGCGAAGTCTTTTTCAACAGTCTCTTCATTACATTCCGGTTCAACACAATTTTCAAATGTATTAACATTGGCCAAAGTGGAAACTGGTTTTACAAAATTTCGGTCACTTCTATCAAAATACTCTTTCAACATGTTAACATGACACACTCTTTTTTCTTTTCGCCGACCTGGTGTCTTAACCACATAGTTAACATCACTTATTTTACTCTCAATCTCATAAGGACCGAAATATCTAGCTTGCAAAGGATGACCAGGGATAGGCAAAAATACAAGAACTTTATCGCCTGGTTTAAAAACTCTGTTTCTAGCATCTTTGTCATACCATGTTTTCATTTTCATTTGTGATGTTTTGAGATTTTCTTGAGCCAATTTGCAAGCATTATATAATTTCTCTTTGAAATTAGACACGTAGTCTAAGAGATTCAAATCGCTAGTCTCAGTCAACCATTTTTCCTTCAATAACTTCAATGGCCCCCTGACCGTATGACCAAAATCTAGCTCAAAGGGACTGAACCCCAGGGACTCCTGAACTGCTTCTCGTGCCGCAAACAACACGAGGTGAACCCCTTCATCCCAGTCTTTTCCATACTGGTGACAATATGTTTTCATCATAGTTTTAAGGGTTTGATGAAAGCGTTCAAGTGCCCCCTGGGACTCAGGATGGTACGCAGATGACTTATACTGCCTGACACCTAGCTCATGCATAACCTGCTGAAACAACCCTGACATAAAATTCGAACCCTGATCTGACTGAATAGCCTTGGGAGCACCTACGAAACTGAAAAACTTTGTAAGGGCCTTAACTATGGTCTTTGCCTTAATATTCCTAAGAGGTATGGCTTCAGGAAACCTAGTTGAAGTACACATAATTGTCAGTAAGTACTGATTCCCTGACCTAGTCCTAGGCAAAGGACCTACACAATCAACTAACACCCTACTAAAAGGTTCCTCAAAGGCTGGAATGGGTTGGAGGGGAGCAGGTGGTATAACTTGATTGGGTTTACCTACCATCTGACAACTATGACAAGACTTACAAAACTCAGACACATCTTTTCTCAACTTAGGCCAGTAAAAGTGACTTAAAATCCTATTATAAGTCTTATTGACACCTAAATGACCTGCCATGGGTGTGTCGTGAGCTAAACTCATGATGTCCCCGCGATATGCTACTGGAACCACTATCTGGTGAACGACCCGCCACACGTCATTAGGGGGTGCATCGGGTGGTCTCCATTTCCGCATGAGGATGCCATCTTGTATGTAGAAGCACTCTCCGACTTTGTCCGCTTCTTCTCGGGGAAGGGCCCTCTTGCTTAGTCGGATGATATCCGGATCTTTAGTTTGCTCAGAGAGGAGCTGTTCACGGCTTAAGGCATTTGTATCACTGTCTAATGGCGGATGGGAATCATCACCAGGTACTGTCGGAGACTTGTCAACATGAAGTGGTACTGACGTCTCAGGTACGCCGTCATCAATGGTAGACATGAATGTGTCAGATAGGTCTATATTTTCGGAGGGATGGTCCTCGTTAAGTGCAGAAGTACTCTCAGCCTCTTTTAGTCTGTTCCTGGCCATCGCCCTGGTAACTGCGCAGGCTGGGTACAAGTCGTCGTCTTCATCATCGGACACGACATCGGACGTGATTTTCTCACAAACAATCGGATCGGCTACAACTTTGCCGCCAGCTAAATCGTTGCCAAGCAACAAGGAAACGCCTTGAAGAGTAGGTCCAACACCTACGATAACAGGTCCAGTAATTAAGTCTGACTTCAAATAAATTTTATGAAGGGGAACATCAATGACGCCTAGCTCCACACCCTGTAATAAAACTGACCTACCAGTAAAAGTGTGCTCAGACAAAGGCAATGAACCCTCTAACAATAAAGTCTGGGCAGCACCAGTATCTCTCAAAACCTGAACAGGCAACGCTTTGCTAGAATCACTGAGTGAAACAAATCCCTGTGACAAAAAGGGCTTATAATGATCCTCCACAAAATCATCAGAACTGGACTTAGAACCCTGAATCTCAGGAGTGTCAGAACAAATCGAATCTAAGGCTTTCCTGTCATTTCTAACAGACGCACAGGCCTGTGACTTAAGTTCTTTTTTCTTCTTAAGCTTCAAACACTCACCTATAACATGACCTTTTTTCTTACAATAATTGCATGTAGGAAGCGACCCCACCCCTGGGGATGCCTCAGAACGCTCGGACCTAGGACCGGACGTAGAACCACCTTGAGATGGTGACTGGGAACTAATGGACGACTGAGACTCTTGTAAATTTTTCTTTGGAAAATCTGAAGTTTTTGCGCTATCGCTAGATTGAGTTTTTGACACAAAATTTTTCTTATGAGTGAGAGCATACGTATCAGACAAAACAGCGGCTTCTTCAAGAGTTTTAACATTTTTGTCTTCCAAATGAGTTCTTAAATCTTGATGTACACACTCTTTGAACTCTTCTATCAGAATTATTTGACGCAAATTGTCAAATGAATTGGAAATTTTCTTAGATCGAAACCACTGGTCAAATAAATCTTTTTTTTCTCAAGCAAATTCAACATATGTTTGATTTTCAAACTTTTTGTACTTTCTAAACTTTTGTCTGTACGCCTCAGGTACTAACTGATATGCTCTCAAAATCGTGTCCTTGACCTTGTCATGGTCTGAACTCTCAGCAATACTGAGCGCCGAGTACACTTCAGCCGCTTTGCCAATAAGTACGCTTTGTAACAAAGTTGGCCAAAAATCACGTGGCCACTTCAGATTGGCCGCGATTTTCTCAAAATGTGGAAAATATTTGTCCACGGACTTTTCTAGAAATTTTGGTACTAATCGGATGTTTTTGGCGGCGTCGAATTCAGACTTGACAAGCGAAGGAACAGGATTTTCCTTAGTGCTTTTCTCTAATTTTAACTTTTCTAACTCAAACTGGAGTTCTTTCTCGTGCATACGTTCCTGTTTCTCTCTTTCTTCTTTTTCTCTTTCAAATTGTGAATGTCTTTCTTTTTCTTCTTTTTCAAATTGTCTTTCTTTCTCTTCTCTTTCAATTTGAAATTGTCTTTCTTTTTCTTCTTTTTCAATTTGAAATTGTCTTTCTTTTTCTTCTTTTTCAAATTGTAATTGTATTTTCATTTTCTCTAATTCAAACTCAAATTTTGACATTTTGGTTTCGCTTGAAACAGGTTCAACAGGAAAATCGTATGACGAAAAGATTTCCTTAGATAAAAGCTCTTTAGCCACAATATTTCTAATTTCTTGTTTTCTCATAGAAGATTTTACATCTAACTTCAAGTGAAGACCTAAACCAATCAAATCATCTTTCTTCAATGATTCGAACTCTTGTACAGTCGGCGATTTCAAAAATTCAGTGACCGAAAATACCATGATTGATTTCTGCTGGCAAAAGTTTTGAGAATTTTCCTTTTTTCAAAAAAACGAACTTTACGTAAAGTGCAAATATGCAGAGATTTCTATCCCGGACGAGCCCCCAATTCTGTTATGGGTCAGAATACCCCAAAACGCCAGCAAAAATCAGACAAAGACAGAATATAAATTTACAAGTTTAATTATGTACAAAATATATATATTTAAAATGATTACAACTTACAATACAATGTCCGGATCAAAGTGTCCGTTACGGTCCACAAAGTCTATCGAATGTATGGTTTCCGGTAATCACAAACGTTCTCGAAAGATCAGTGTCCAAACGTTGATAAATGGATTAAAGTCTCAATAAATAAAGTGTCCCAGTATATCAGAATAGATGAATGAATCGTGTCTACGAATGTGTACGAATGTCCCCTCAACACAGTTCCTCAGAGGCATTTATACTTAATACCAATTAATTTACCAGAAGCTTCTAGAACAATGACTCATTACAAATGATTAACAATAGAGTAAATTCTAGAAATCACAGTCATGTGATGATAATGATGTAACAAAGAACATACTGGAATATTCTCTAAAAATAAACATGACATAGTAAAATCTAGAAAGAATTATTATGAAATCATAATATAACATGACTAAGTACATGTGTACCTACACATAAAGTAAAACTAAAATAATACATGACCCACAACAATACATAGTCTAATTCAAAGTCTTATTTTCAAAGTCGAGGTAAAATCTCAAGGTTAAAGTCAATACCTGAAATCAGGTCCACTTGCTTAGATCTACCTCCAACATGTCCAAGCAAAATTTAAATGTGATATGTCACTGGTACCATACTAAGGTAAAGTAAAATTCAAAATTGTATCTTCAAGGTCAAGGTCAAAAGGCCAGGTCAATGTCAATACCTGAAATAAAGTCAACTCATAATTTTTGTATCTGTATGTAAAGTTTAAATCTAAAATTCCATGTAGTATTCGTACAAAAGAGATTAACTCTAAATTACATTGTTCAATGTCAAACCTCAAGGTCAAGGTCAAAACAATACCTGCATTCAGATATTCTCACCATGCTTCATCTTTGTACCAAGTTAGAAATACCCCTTATACTTCTTTCAGAACCCAAACACAAAATTACATTTTTCAAAGTTTGAGGTCAAACCTCAAGGTCAATATCAAAACAATACTGGCATTCAGATTCTCCCACTCTGCTTTATCTCAAAACCAAGTTATAATAGTGTTTCCCTTATAGTTCTTTCAGAACTTATCTTAACACAAAATTATATTTTATAACTTCAATGTCCAGGTTAAAGACAATACCTGCTTTTAGATCCTCTCACAATGCTTTATCTTTGTACCAAGTTTAATGATTGTACTCCTTATAGTTCTTTCATAACTATTCTAAACGCAAAATTACATTTTTTAAAGTCAAGGTCAAACCTCAAAGTCAAGATAAAAAACAATACTTGCATTCAGATCCTCAAGGTCAAGATCAAAAACAATACCTGCGTTCAGATCGTCTCAGAATGCTTTATCTTAGTAATAAGTTTCAAGATTGTACATCTTATAGTTCTCTAACAACCAACCTAGACACAACAGTTAAACCAAATTGTTTACACAGAAGGACAGAGGGACATCACCATTTCATAAGCTTTGCAATCCAGCAAACAAAGAAATTAAGAATCATATGTACTTGAATAATATTGTAGATAATAAATTCATGACCTATGCCTTCAGCCAAGATAATTTACTAAAATTATGTATCTAAACATAATACAGCGGTCCGTACCTTATCTTTTTCCTGCTTCTCATGAGCTTGTTGTTTCCTTTTCGTTGCTCTTTGTTTTCTCTTTAACACCTGTTCCTCTGTCAGCTCCACAGTCTTGTACCCTATAATACATGTATCAGTTTTGGTTTCAATGTAAATTGCAGATAACCTGATAGTATTGTGAGATGATGCCTGCTGCATGTTTGACCTTGAGAGTTAATTGCCTTGACCTTCATCACATTTGACCACCTCTGCAAGTCTAATGTTAGCATAATACATATCAATTTAGTTATACCTATATGCATGTATGTCAAAGTATACTGATAGACTGATAGATAAAGAAACAGTCACAGATTGAATACATTGGATGCAGGACCCAGTGTTCTAGGATTCCATTAACTGTTACCTGAGGTAAGTGAAAATTGAGGTCGGATAACTGGAAAACAGAATGCTACTTACCCGTTGGTAAGTGAATTTTGATGCACAATCCCCATTACACTCTTCATGTATATGTAGCAAAAATAGAAGTAAATAGTTGCCCCAAAGTACAAGATCATATTTTGCCAGTCATCCTGTATTTTAAGTGTGACAATATTTCTGGATATATTGATTGATTTTCATGGTAATGGCGAGGATGCGCAACAGAAAATTAACATCCCCTTTTTATTCTGACATTTTGGTTTGGGTAAGTGAGTTTCCTTGCTGGGTAAGCACATTTTTGGTGGGCACTTATCCGTTGGTAAGTGGCTTTTTAATAAAATCCTAAAACACTGAGGACACGGCATCTGATCCCTTTATATTGGTTTTTCTTCATACTTATAGATGCATAGAAAGTAGGAAATTGGAAATACTGTAGGTACAGCATGTAATATTTTGAATTTGTAACTCATAACATTTCTTGAGACAGAAAATGTTTATGAGAAATAAAGCAGAAGTCTTTAACTCTAAGTTGGGTGAATGAAAAATTAATGACTGTACCTGAGGGTAACTGTAGTAACTAAATGACTGTACCTGAGGGTAACTGTAGTAACTCCTCTTGTTGTCCATGGATTCTAGCTCTCTGTAAATGTTCAAGTATTCAGTATTCCCTATTTTCGAAAACCAGAGTTACTTCCCATTTGAGACTGTATCTGACGTAAACTGGTTATGACGTCATCAAATTCTATGGTAACAGTTCTAAAAGTCTGGGAAATGACGGTATAAAATCGACATTGCCATACCATTTTCATGACGTCACAATGGTTTTACGTCAGATACCGTCTGTAAGAGGAAAAAACTCTGTATTCTGCAAAGACTCAATATTCACTTCAATTTTAAGTGTATTCACCTCAATTTTATGTGTATATTCACTTCAATTTTATGTGTATATTCACTTCAATTTAAGGCCATGTAAAATAAAATCTATGTTTCTCAGACACCGCCGCGCGCTATAATTCGCCGCCGACGAGACGTTTTTATTGCAACTTCAGAAAAAAATATACGCCGTGTCTCATCCTCGATCGTCGATTAAAAACGAAATATCCATATATTTCATTGAACATGTTTATTGTCCTTTAAAATCGTCAAAACTGTACCAGATGAATAAATACTTTTAAAAGCCCGTATAAATCACGGCGCGTTCCGTATTTACGTTACGGGTAAAGAATTATCCACGCGTCGTTTAAAGGGAATTGTATAGGATATACTGACAACGTGCCGCGGACACTTGGACGGGTGGCTATTCGCGTGTTTAATACATCGAGTATTACACGTATAGTTTTCTTTATTGATCTCCACAGCATATGTAAATACCTATGCCGAACAATAGCAAGTGTCCATTGTAATACTTCCGAATCTACAGATCTATTAATAATGACATTCACGTTGTAAAAAGTATAAGCAAGGACCGCCGACGAACGCAAGAGAAACGTAGTTAAATCCTTAAATCTGTGAATAAAAGAATGTATATTGTACCCGGGCCGTGTACATTATTTTATCAGACGATGGTTAATGCTGAACACTTCATTCGATTTCTAAAGATTCTGCTTCATCCAGACTTGACTTCCGAAGATATACGCTATCGGCCAAATTTTTATTCACCATATGAACGGATCCATCCGAGGAAGTGAGGGGTCGTATTTAATTTGAACTGGGTTTAAACAAGATGTGAGCAAATACTATAACAGCCGTCGAGTCTCTTACGCGATTCTACTAAATATACTCACCGCAATCAAAACATGTCATACTTCGTATATCAAATTTTGAATCGACTAGCTTCTTCCATTCAGACAGATGAGCTACGACTCCCCGTTCTCAGAAGGAATATGTTATAATTTTACTTTTAAAAAAGCAACTTATTTACAGGAGAAAGCCATAAATTTTAATGTACCATTATTTTGACTGACAGTTCAAAGACAGTTTTCTATGAAGAAAAACGGGGGGGGGGGGGGGGGGGGGAGAGTGGGCAGCATAAGATTTTTTGCCTTACACGAATAATGGGGGGGGGGGGGGGGCAGGACAGACGACTTCTTTGCCTTGCATGAATAATAAGAGCACTCTTGATGAAAAAAACAAAACAAAAAATAAAAACCCTACCTACCTTGCCACTTTTTTAGACCCAATTATCTGAGAAACATAGAATTTATTTTACATGGCCTAAAGTGAAGGTTCTGCTATATGCAGAGTTCCTGAAAAGTTTCGTTTTTATCAAACTTGCTGATAAAAATTTGTTTGGTCCAATAAAATCTCACATTGTAACTACATGTATTGTTTGGTCCAACAGAAATCCCCAAATGTCCGATACACAAGTGTAATGAATTCTTAACATTTCACTAATTTAAAAAACACATGACTTCAATATAATTTGAAAATCAGGTACATGTATATACATCATACAAAAAATTAATTTTACATTTTTTAAACACTAAAACATGGAACGGTGTAAACAACTCAAACTAACCGAAAATCTATGGTTGTGAGACAGCAATATACATCTGCAAAAAGTATCTAGAACTCTATTAACACTATTCTCCCAATTTAATTCAATTATTATATTTCCCTACCCCATCTTTAACTTCAAGCCACATCATTCACACGGTCTGTTTTTGACATACCTGCCTAGCGGTCATAAATTTGGGATCTTTACTTTTCTTGAGCATTCCCGAGTCGTCAAGGTCACCCCTCTCTAGCGCGTCTAACCATTCCTTCTCCTCGTCTGAAGTATCATCCCCCTTCTTCTTGGTTGTAAAGGCCGGCTCCTCCTCCTTGTCTAAAACAAACAGGAGAGATTTAATACATTCAGTGTTTCAAAACAATTCATGGGCGAGATGATACTAAGCAATGGATTATACACCATTTTTATAATACTGCTAGACTTGCATTACTGGTATTGAGTCTTTGCGGAATACAGAGTTATTTCCCCTTATAGACGGTATCTGACGTAAAACCATTGTGACGTCATGAAAATGGTATGGTAACGTCGATTTTACACCATCATTTCCCAGACTTTTAGGACTGTTTCCATAGAATTTGATGACATCACAATCAGTCTACGTTAGATACCGTCTCAAATGGGAAGTAACTCTGGTTTTCGAAATTGCGAATAGACATGCCAAAACCCCAACATCGCCACTTTTGAAATTATTTCTCACTGTGAGACGTCAGATCAGTTATGAACTTACAGTAAAAAGTTACATCAAATACTGTGAGGCCAGATCTTGGGAGTCTAACATGTTAGTCAGTCTACAAAGGTTCAGTGAAAATGCTAAACTGCGCTTCTATATATAGACAATAATAGTCTTCAATACAGTATTTTTCTTCACCTACAGTAATAGTAGTTTTTGAGGAAGAATTTAATATGCTGATTTCCTTTGCATTTAAGATACAGTACTACAAAGCAATCTTCTTTCAAAATCAAAAGAATATCTGTACTCTGTAGAATCATATTGCTGTACAGTGTACCATCAAAGGAGCTTGATGCCAACCATCCACAATAATACCTGCCCCTTCTTTCCTTATATACTTTAACTATAGAGTGATGGGAAGGGGCGGGTGTCATTGAGGGTTGTTGGCATCGAGCTCCTATGTGTACAATCATGTCTACTGCACCACATTTGGACATTTTTTGCCTAGAGATTTTCTCTCTACCAGCAGAGTTGTCAAACTTCCTTCTTCTGTACCATTAAGATTTCATACAACATGTACAAAGGACACCAAATTTGACAAAATTTAATGAAATGTAGCCTTGAAGCAGTTTGTGCTTCAAATAAACATAGGGTAATCAAAGATTACATAGCTCGACTATACAGGTTTTTGTCAGAAACCAGGTTAAAGTTTTTGAAAAGTAGGTCAAAGTCCAAGGTCACTATGTCAAAGGTCATGGTCTCAAATGAAAGGTCTCATCACAAGGTATCTACATATGAAATATCAAAGCCCTAACCCTTATAGTTCAAGAGATATAGCCCAGGTTAAAGTTTTGTCTACGGACGACAATGATGCCATAGGGATTTGGTATTAGCTCTCCGGACTTTTTCGTCCTGGCAAGCTAAAAATGTGTCATGAGAATTAAAGAAACTTGTTTTTTTGGCTCCCAACACCTGATTCTTGCTGAGACTGGTGATATTATAAATATTGTAATAATATACAGACAAATACCTCATACATGCCAGTGTTACAAGTTAATAGCAAAATATATACCCCAAGCAGGCTATCTTGCTACACTATAGCTGTTAAGTGTGGCAAAAAGTATTGGTTGATGAGCTAGAATAAGAAGCATAGGTATGTTGCTTGTCGTGTGTTTGACCCTAAATTTGTAAGTGTGTGACCTTGACCTACATGTAGAAAGTGACCTTGACCCCCTTTGAGTGTTGAATATTATCACTCTTGACCATCCCTGCAAATTGAAGGGAAGTATAATCCATTTCAATCAAGTTTTAGCCCTTTATGTAAAACAGTGACTACACTTGTACCAGACAGACTGATTGATGCCAGACAGATGGACAAATACAGGATCCCTTTATGTTGCTCTTGCGTTGGAGTGGAGATAAAAACTAACACAAATATTTTATTCAATTCTATACCACTATAAACATGATACACCTTGTCCTTACCCCATGAATCATCCAAGACGTCTATGATCTGGGAGTCATCTGAACTCTCTGCTTTCTTCTCCACTGGGGTCACACTGTCAACAATCAACAAAGTATATTGATTTATGTTAGAAATTACCACACTTTGAACATTATATTTATGTTTCATGGCGTTATCAATAAGAAGTTGTATAAGGAATCATAATTTGAGCCGATTAGTGACAAATACTTTTTAGTTCCTAGTGTTTCCCCTCCTATTTTCAGCTTGAGTTTTATTTTAGGTGTGCCAATAGTGGATTCCCCAGATAGAATGGCATATTCCTCAGAATCTTCCTCCTTCCTCTTTTTGTGCTTCTTTTTGTGCTTTTTGTGCTTCTTGTGACTCCCAGAGGGTGATTCTGAAAAATGAAGAAAAAAATCTGATTATGAACATACAATATAATCTGTACATGTATATGCAATTATCATGATTATGTAACTAAGATATACAAAGAAATCTTCAGAGTAGATAAACAAGCATGGAATTCGATCCTTACCAGAAGTTTTATGTAGGTTTTATATTCATGCAACATATCCAACATGTCCAAACAAATTTGAAATCACATAACCAATACTAATTTTAGTTATACAGTTATAAGAGGCTTGAAGGATGCTTTTTTTCTCAATAAAAGAAAATTACTCTGAGAAATAATCAGATTGTAGCCAAATATTATTCAGGCAGGCTGAAATTTCGTACAACCACAGTAACTGTAAATGTGGTTATTTTCACTTGGAGAAAATTGTGCGATTAATTTTTATTTTATTTTTTTTCACACAATCTAAAGTTGAACAGGACATTGAATGCAAATCCATATATAGTGTGAGATTTTTTTTAAGAGGAAAGAAAGAAGCATTCACTCACACTCTTCTCAATATAAGAAAGATAACTCTTAATTTTCTTGTTAGAAATTGCCCCTGTGTAAATAAAATCCTGTGAAACCAGCTAATATGTTTCAAATCTGTTACATCCAATCAAGATAGTGTTTTAACAATTGAAATTAAGTTCTATGAGAATAAATTGTGGTATTTTTCCCATTTTACTTCGAATTTATGGGTTAGTCCCTTTGTCTTATAAATCATATTTTCTATTTTATACTGACTCTCAATTAAATGAACAAGTTCTTGAATGCGTAGTGTTTCGCTTTTTAATCTTTTTCTGAAAATATAAAGTTTAAGTATTATCAACATTAAGTTAAAGGCTTTCATGTTTTTATCTTTAACCAGAAGAATTACATTAGATAATGTTAGATTTATTTCAAAATTAGCTCTGTCTTTCAACCATCTCTGAATATCTTTTATTAATTCATTGATTAAATCTCATTCAAAAAATAAGTGTTCAACTGTTTCCTGGTCATGTTTGCAAAAAGTACATAGTGAGTTGTCATTAATTGAAATATAATGTAAAAATTTAGTAGTTGCAATTATTCGGTGTACTACTCTGTATTGGAACCAAATTAGCTGAGTGTCATTTGCGCTTTTAAAAGTATTTTCATTAATAATCTTCCATTGGTCTGAATTTTCTATTTGGACTTGGGTTGCGATTAAAATTTTTGTTCCATTATTGTAACCAGCATCTTCAAGTACATGTATGGTAACTGGCTTCCTAAAAGGCTTTTAATCATGAAACATGTATCCTGTGCAGGCTTTCTACTCTACCTTGATGAAAAAGTAGGACAAAAGTAGGAGTAGTCAATGAAAAAAAGTAGGAGAAAAATAGGAAAAAGTAGGAATTAATAGGGGAAAAGTAGGAAATTTTCCATCACTTTTAGTGACAATTTTCAGTTAATATGACACACAAATCACAGTACATGTAAGCAATGAATGTGGACTGGTAATATTCATTTTTGAGGAAATCACAGAGAGAAATAAGGCTAGATTGATTTTTCAAGCAAAATATACAGAATGGGCGAGCGAAGCGAGCCCGAAATTTTTTAAAAACTTTGAATCAGATGTCGATGACAAGTGAAGCAAGTAATTTTTAACTTTTGAGATAAAAAAGTAGGAATAGTAGGAGGTTTTGAAGAAAAAGTAGGAAAAAATAGGATTAAAATAAAAAAGTAGGAAAAGTAGGAAAAAGTAGGAACAGTAGAAAGCCTGCCTGTGCAGCATTTGATTTCCTAAAAAATATGAGCGAGAATAGACCTTCTTCATTAGGGCTGAGTATCGCGAGTCAAACGTGTATTGCGATATATTGCGATATTTGGAAAAATATTGCAATATATTGCAATATTTTTATACGGTAACATCAAGAGTTTTTTTGGTTATTTTTTTTCCTACCTCAATTTTCCTTTCAAAATCTTATTTTAAAATCTGAAAATGTCTTCATCATGATATAATTACATGCAGACAAATTTGACGTACATGCATGAATATCCGGTTGAAAAAAATGATATTCATCCAGTTATTTTAAGCTATCAATGTGATAATTCTGCTGAGACATCGGCGGACACTCGTGGACAGACAGTGCAAAAAGTCACTAGGAAACTTAAAATGACACCACTATGTTGTACGTTTAAACAATCATAACTAAATATATACATGTACTATAAACAAAATATAAGAATCAAGCTAACATGATAAAGTCTTTCTTGCAAATTAGTATACCAATGTGCAGTGTGTTGCTGAACATTTCTAAAGGTCAAAGAAACGTTATTTTACCTATTTCTTGAAATCTATTTTGCTGTGTAGCATAGAACGGACACCTCGTCATGTTTTAAAAGTGGCTAGTCAGAAAATTGCAGAATTGATCGCTTTCGCCCGTAAGTTTCAAAGAAACAACATAAAAATATGAAGATAAATAATATCGTCAAAAACCGGTTTTTGAAAAAAAATACTGTGGTACGTATTGCGAAGCCTCGTATCGCGATATACCATGTATACCGGATAACACGATAAAACCGCTCAGCCCTATTCTTCATATTACCGTTAGACTTGCATTTTAAACACTCCAAGACCCGATATATAATATATTTCATTTTGTAGATATGACATCATTTTCTCAATGGATACCAAATATACATG
The DNA here is from genome assembly GCA_028142955.1 of Pinctada fucata. NCBI lineage: Eukaryota > Metazoa > Mollusca > Bivalvia > Pterioida > Pteriidae > Pinctada > Pinctada fucata. The sequence goes on from AP027106.1 coordinate 21,182,282, forward strand.
CTCTTAAACACCACTGTCTTTATCATACATTATCAAAAATATCTGCAATCTCAAAACTCGTGTCGAATTTTCAAGCATTCTCTCACAAATCAAGATCTTTAAATTGTGTCTCTTTGGCGAAAAAATCCACTTAAATTGAAGTTTTTTAACAAGCTTCAGTCTCCATAAAAGGAATTATTCTCATTTCTACTTCTTAAATCGAAAATCTATCAACTGACCATAATCGGGTTTTCTATTATGTTACGTATGACGTCATACAGGTATGTAGACCGAGAACAGGCCAAATTTTATTCTTGAGTTGGTATATCAACTTAAGAATAAAATTTTGGCCTGTTCTCGGTCTAACAGGTATGGACCTACTTTAAAAGTTACGTCAAATGTTGTCATGTGGGGTCTTCGGATGTGTAAAATACAAGTCAACTGCGGTAATGTGAAAATCGTCTATTGAACAAAACAAGAAAGTATGTACCCAGTATGTTAAAAATATACCATCAGATTCCTCTATTCTTTTTCTAATTGGCTGTGATAAAAATCATTGAAAATCGTTTGACATTTCTTCAATGATTGAGAGAGAAGACAGCAAGGTGCACCTTCATCGCCCCAAAGGAGCTTGGGGGGAAGATAATGCCTTTTCATGAATTTAGCTGCCAAAATCTTAGCTTTCATTGCATGGATTCATTTGAAATTTCATACAGTTTGATGAATATACAAAGTATTCAGTGGCGGACTCAGGGGGGTGCAGAGGGGGCATCCCCCCCCCTGGGCACCAAAATTTTCCAAAAACCCTATATTTTGGCCCATTTTCAGTAAAAATTGGCAAAATTCGCCTCTTGACCTCCCGGCAAAGGGGGCACTGGATCCGCCACTGGTATTAGTGCTGAAAGAATCAAGTCTCTGTCATTAGTATAACCGAAGATAATGGGCAAACAGTGATAATTAACAACTCCCCGAACAGTACTAATAGACACATGCATGAATCTCAAACAAGATTAGTGTTTACCTTACTGCACTGTTATACATTAACTCTTTAAACAGAAATTAAGCATAAAAACAATTAAATTTCCTATAATATTATACCTCTGTCAACACTGTAACATACGGAACCAGAACCTGTTGTTAGTTCAAACTCGGTCAGAGAAAATTCGAGCTAAAGAACCCTTATATGCTAAAACATTAAGAGGATCATACCCAATGTACTTTCTGTGTCTTGACTTTCTTTACGCTTTCCCATGTTTCAATGTACTTCGTTGTCAAATTTAATTTGAAGTTACATGCGGTCCATAGAATTGCAGAAAACACCGAAAACACCCTAGTATTTACAGAAAACACCGATAAATGTACAGAAAACACCCATATATCATTCAAAAACACCCTCAGGATGGTAAAGTGGACCGATTTACATATACTTGAATCAAACATACTTAATGACTGAAGCATAATGATTCATAAAAAAAATAGATAAATAAATAAAATCAATCAATCAAATAAAAAAAAATAGAAACAGATAAATCAATAAATAAAACATACATAAAAAAAATTAATAATATTCAAATTGGACAAAACTGAACACCCCCCCTTTTTTTTTTAATTCCTTTTGTTGTTTCAAACGTGAATGGGTGGGGTGTTCTAGTTTCCAAAATATAAAAAACCAAACAAACAAACAAATCAAAAAAGCCATATTACTTATGTTCAGGAATGAAATAGATGAAAAACGATATGACGCGCGGATCTAAAAATAGAATGTGTGTATCAAATATTAACATGATTAATCTGTCCTAAGTCATTCAAAATGCAATTAACACAGATAAAACTTTGGTAGTTTGGTAGTTACCATCCTGAGGGTGTTTTTGAATGATATATGGGTGTTTTCTGTACATTTATCGGTGTTTTCTGTAAATACTAGGGTGTTTTCGGTGTTTTCTGCAATTCCATAGAATTGCAGAAAACACCGAAAACACCCTAGTATTTACAGAAAACACCGATAAATGTACAGAAAACACCCATATATCATTCAAAAACACCCTCAGGATGGTAAAGTGGACCGATTTACATATACTATCAAAGTTTTATCTGTGTAAATTGCATTTTGAATGACTTAGGACAGATTAATCATGTTTGATACACACATTCTATTTTTAGATCCGCGCGTCATATCGTTTTTCATCTTTTTCATTCCTGTGCCTGTGCATTTTTTAATGACTTTTTTTGGTTTTTGTTTCTTGTTTGTTTATTTTTTTTTTTTCAAACTAGAATACCTTACCCATTCACGTTTGAAACAACAAAAGGAATGAAAAGGGGAGGGGGTCATTTTTGTCCACTTTGAATATTATTTTTTATGTATTTTGTTATTTATCTATTTCTACTTCTTATTATTTTGATTTTATTTATTTATTTTTTTTTATTATTATTTATTTTTTTATGAATCATTATGCTTCAATCATTAAGTATGTTTGATTCGCCGACTTTGTATGACCTCCTTTGACAAAAAAAATCTTTGATCTTAAACGCATTATAGTATGTGAAACGAACTTTACAATATCTAATTGAAATTATTCAACTTTTTCAGGAGAGATGTCCATCTGAAAGATTCGTTGCAACAATGGTTATACCAGAATATGAAGAAGATCCTTATTATAATTATTATGATTTTCTTTTTTCATTCTAGAAATGTACAAACTTCCTAATTCTTGTTTGTTTTACAGTATGAATATGTTATGATCAAATGTACAATTGATGAAATAAAGATGAGATACTTCCTATAGAGTTTTATACATTGAATTCGATTGCAGCATCACCGTTACACATATTTCATTTAGGGTAAACTGGTCAAATTTCGACCACATTTCGACCCCGACTATTGTTTTTCCTTCAGCCAGATGTTTTCAATTACAAGGGCGGATTTAGGGGGGTGGGGAGGGGTCGGGAAAAAACCGGGAAAAAACCCCGGTTTCCGGTTTTTTTTTTTTTTTTTTTGTGGGTTTTTATTTTTTTTTTTTTTTTTGTAACATTAGCACTCAAAAAAATCCTGCAAACGTAGTAAAAATTGCTTAATGCCCAACAGAATTCACCATTTCGTATTACTATATCGATTCGATACCTCATCAATATTGGAGTACTTATGGGTATATATATACATACAGACATTCGCGAAGTTTTTGTAAAGGGTTTTCTGCTTATTTTATGCTCGAAAAATGGTCCTCATTCCAAGTAGTTACTGTATTTGTTATCTCAATTTTTAAATTCTACCTGAAATTAACAAAGCATGTTCACAGGCATAAAGAAATATACGCTACAGGTATTTGTATGATGAAAAGTAATTTCACTGAACAAAATACTAGTATAACAGCATTCAACAGAGGGGAGATGGATCGGATGGAAACTTCCTCAAGGGCAGATCTATAGAGTCGGGGCGTAAAGAGGGGATCAGGATCCCCCTTCCTGTGATTTTTTCCCAAAATTCCTTATTTTTCCGTTGTTATGTTACATGGAATATTTTATTTGGAAACTTGTTAATAACGGCATCGAATAATCTGATCCACAGGCTGCCTATGTCATTAACAAGTTTCCAAATAAAATAAAAGTATATGGTGATAATCTTTAGTTTAAACAATATTTATTGGTATCTGATAAATATACAGTGAAACAATGGTACAAACAATGAGATAGGGATCTGAAAAAAAGCAAGGATGCTTATATCAATTCATTTCCCTTAACAATGCATGATGAGAATTAAGGAAATGACAGTAATTAATATCAAAAATCTATGAAGATAGAAGGAAAACATAACGAAGAAGAAGAGACGTGGGATGGGAAGAGAGGAAGATGGGAAAGGGGAGGGGAGGAGGCGAACAGCAAGTTGATAAAGATTTTACCTTCAGTTCAAGTTTAGAAGAAAAAAGTAATTTACGTGCTAAATCTCTTAGTATTTAAGATAAAATCTTGTACGCAGAGGAAGATATGTTTATTCTCGGAATAGTTTAGGTTTTCATCTCCGTATAATAATAGGTTAGTCGAAAGGGGAACACTTAATTTGTTTGCAAGAAGTTGTCGGTGTTGATTGTACTTTTTGCAGTGAAGTAAGAAGTGCGAAGTAGATTCGATTTCGTTACAAGAACAAAGAGGGTCTGATTCGATATTTTTTAGGAATAAATGGTGCTTTAAAGAGCTGCAAAACATTCTTAATCTAGCGTGGAGAATTTGACCTTGGCGACTGCCTTCATAAAAGTATGATGGAATGGATGATTTATGTGAAATGGCTTTTTTAAAAGATTCGATGGAATTTAGATTTCTAATGTCTAGATCGAGGTTGTTCCAAAGTCGGATACATGATGGGAGATAACTGTTGTAGTGATAGGAGCTAGACGAAGTAACGTTAACATAATTTTGTGAATTTCTGGTATTGTAATTATGGACTTGAGAATGTTGTAAAGGGATTAAATCATTCAAGTAAGCAGGGGTAAGTCCTTTTATAATTTTGAAATATGATAATAATTTGTGATCGTCCCTTCTTTTTTGTAAAGTTGGCCAATTTGTTTCTTTGTAAAGGAGACGAAGACTGGTTAATTTTGTGGCCCCGGTCACGATTCTGGCGGCTTCCAAATTTATTTTTTCAAGTTTGTCTTTCATATATTGGGGACAATTATCCCAGATGATGTCACAGTACTCTAGAGATGGTCTTATAAATGAAAAATAAATAGTTTCTAAAGAACGTCTGTCGATTTTGAATTTAAGTGTTCGAAGAATGTTTAGCTTGAATGAGGCTTTTTTAAAGATTACATCAATATGATCGGTCCATTGTAAAGAGTTATTGAAAATTAAGCCTAGATGTTTATGTTGGGTTACTTCTTTAATAGGAATGTCATTCATATAGAGGGTAGGGTGGTGTACGGGCAAAGTTTTACGAGAAATCAACATAGTTTCGGTTTTTTGGGGATTAAAACTCACAAGCCAGCGGTCGGACCAATTATATATTTTATCTAAATCTTGTTTTAAAAGAGAGGCGCCAGAGTGAGGATTTTCAATAGTCAAATATAAAGTTGTATCGTCTGCGAACAGTTTTATAGAGCAACCGACTTCGTATACAATGTCATTTATAAAGAGAAGGAAGAATAGAGGACCGAGAATAGAACCTTGTGGGATACCTGCGTTTATAGAAAGAGTAGTCGAGTGTTTGCCGTTGATCAGAACTTTATGATAGCGGGAAGATAAGTAATTTTCTATCCAAAGGAGAAGATCACCGGAGATGCCAAAAGATTTCAGTTTATACAAGAGTCCTGCGTGCCATACGCGATCAAACGCTTTTGTAATATCAAAAAATATCACACGAATTTCTTTTCCATCTTCCAAAGCATTTGTAAATTCATTAGTTAAAAAGAGTAATTGATTTACTGTAGAGTCATTTTTAGTGAATCCGGATTGATGAGGAGAGAGTAATTTGTTAGATACAATAAAATTATGTAGTTGTTTATGTACACATTTTTCGAAGACTTTTGCAATGATACAGAGGAGCGAAATGGGACGGTAGTTTTCAACTTTTTGGGGATCGTTTTTCTTGTACACGGGAATTATATTTGCAACTTTCCATGAAGTGGGAAACTGTTTAAGTTTTAAAGAGTAATTGAAGAGTTTACACATAGGCGGAGCCAAAATATTTGCAGCTTCTTTTAGCAAGCGTGGACTTAAACCATCCGGACCAACAGCCTTTGATATATCTAAACAGTTCAGGAAATCTTTAACATCGGAGATTGGAATGACTATAGCTTGTAAGACAGGCGATACGTTGTTAATAGAAGGAGGAAGTGTTTTACCAGAATCATTTATAGAAGACTGAGAGCAGAAAAATATATTTAATAAATTTGCCTTATCAGTGTCATCGTGTACTGCAGTGCCATTATCTGTTAGGAGGGTGGGGATGGATTGTTTAGTTGATGGATTTGACAACTGCTTTGATAGTTTCCACCATTCTTTAGTTCCGAATTTGTTCGACTTCAGTTTTAAGCATATATTTTCATAATAATTATTCTTTGCATTACGTAATTTGTTAACGACTTGATTTCTTATTATTTTAAATTTATTCCATAAATATTCACTATTAATTCTTTTAGCCTTTTTCCTGTATCTATTTCTTCTCCTCATTAATCTACGTATGTGTGAATCAACCCAAGGTAATTCGTTTTGTCGTACTGTTATGATTTTGTTAGGTATACATTCTTCTGCTATTTTAATTATTTGGTTATTGAAATTCATTACACATCTGTCTATTGGTATATTATCGTCAATAATTTCATCCCAGTTTACATTGTTACACTTATTTCTGAATAAATCAAAATCTGCCCTGTCGTATAACCAAATACGACGTTTGAAGGAGAAAGGCTTAGGCTTCATTAATTTTATGAGGCTGATGATTGGGCAGTGGTATCTAACGTTTACATCTAAAAAGGGCTCTGCAACATCACAGTACGAAAATAAATTAGGGTTATTTGTTATGAAAAGGTCAATTAATGTGGAAGTATTTTCCGAGTATGATGTAGGTTTTCCAATCAATTGGTGTAAGCTCATAGTTTCTAATATTGTTCTTAATTTCTGGTTTGTATTTACTAACTGGTTTTCGTTAAAATCACCACATATTATTATATTATTGTTATTTGTATCAATTGCTAAATCAAATGATTGGTCGATGAGACCCCAAGACTGCGCAGGGCTATTGGGGGGACGGTAAAATGTTCCGAGTAGGAAGGATGTATTTTTTATCAGCAGTTCTACCCAAATACATTCGAGTCCATGGATTTCAAGATCTGATCTTCTTTTACTTACAATTGAATTTTTTATATATACAATTACACCGCCGCCTTGTCGACCTATTCTGTCTTTTCTGTAAAAAGCGTCAAAACCATCAAATTTTATTTCGCTATCTGTTATGTCATTATTTAGCCAAGTTTCCGTGAAGCATAGAATATCAAATTTGTACAGATTAGCATTTAGGATATCTCGCTTATTTAACAGACTTTGAACATTAAGGTGCACTATAGAAAGATTGGAATTAAATTCATCTATAAAGTCACAGAAAAGGGAATCACTATTAGTACTAGAAGAATCGGAGTTAGTATCAAATGGCGTAGGACCTGGGTTAGGGTGAATATTTCCAGACATTGTTAATAGCATAAGTATCAATATCATAATGAAAACAATCATTGCAAATACATCAAGCTTCGATCGAGATTGTTCACATACGCAAAAACTGCAATATAGGTTTTCTTTATATTTCATTTGTAAAGCATAAAATTCGTATTCATCATTGTTTCTCAGCAATAATCTTTTTTTATCTATTAATTTTCCAATTTTTATAAAAACAATTTACATGCAAGTGACAACATCTGCAAACTTCACATAACTTTTCATTTTCAAGATGGGTACGGTTACTTTGCCTGCTGCAGAATTTGCACGAAAGATTTTTGCTTTCTGTATATTTTCTGTTTTGTTTTTAATGATAAACAAAGATAATCACAGCACTCAGATAGGCTAGGTAAGATGATTTTTACATCATGCAAAGCTTTGGCATTCCATGTTATTTCACGTACCCGAGTTGTATATATATGTGTATAAAAGGTACATAAAAAAGGAGATGGGAAAATGTTGGTTTACAAAAAAAAAATTAACACGGACGGCGATTAAATGAATTCTGCAACAATGTACTGTTTATTCGATTGACTGACATTTAACCCCCACTAATTAACATTGGGTGTGAAAGAGGCCCGAAAGGGGATAATAGTATACTGTATTTATGTAACGTACGTGCATGCATCGAATGTGATCAAATTATTCATTAAAAAAAAAACGATAAAAATAATTATGACAACATGTTATATTCTAAAATTTGTGCGTCTAAACTATGACGTACAGAAAACGTGCAATGAACTCCAATATAAACGGAAAAAAAACCCCTTTATGAACCATTTTGAACCAATTGATCAGGCCCGGGTAGAAATGTTTTACTTACTAGAAATCGTTTTTTTTTTTTTCGGACAATAGTTGTATGGCCAAACAAAAAGAAAACAAAAAAATTATGATCTTCACTTTCACTCCCTGAAAAAAAACGGTATATAGTGATACATGTACAGTTTGATAATCAAGATTTTATTTTTCGTTTTTAAGGAGGAGTCGCTTCTTCTCTTCCTCTTCATGTAAAAATTACTTATATATATAGGGATCGAATTCCGGACCCTTATATACCATAAAACATTTTCCTTACTTTCCTATTTTTCATTCAATTTTCCCCAGATTTTGTATCCGTATTCATATTTTTTCTTCTTTCCTTCTCTTCTGTAAAAAAAACCCTACTTTTATTCACCGATTCTTTTGAATTAGTTTTTTTTAATATGACACTTTTCACATTTGTTTTATATCTGAGCGAAGATTTTTCAATCAAGTCTCTAAGTTAACATAAAATTAATTAGTCAATCAATATATGTTCTTCTTCATTAATATGATATGAGTGTGCCTAGTCAAGAAGTATGAGATATGTATGGTTGATTCAATTACCGTACGTTTGTATGATTTTTCTTATTATAGTATTATCATAATGACAATGTACATGTAACACTGGATTACCATACTGTACAAAGTATCAATAAATCATCATCATTGATCATCATCATCATCATCATATTTAATTAATGAATTCCATGCAATTCTCCGTATGACCGCATTCGGCGATATCACGCTCTGATGATTTTCACACCTTCCATGTACAGCAGATACCCCTGCATGATTGAATTAATGAATTGAGCTAATGACAATAAATAATTAATTAATCAATAAATGTTTTCAGCAAATGCATGTACCTTCGAAAGACGTTGGGTATTATGATGCCATATCTTAAATTTCTATTCAAATGCGTAAATGATGAAGAAAGATGAAATAAAAAATAAAACCCCTAGATATATTTTGACCCATTTTCAGCAAAAATCGGCAAAATTCGCCCCCTTGACCCGTAAATCCATTATTTTTGACAAGTTAAGGAACTCCAACTTTAAAATCAGTCTCATTTTATTTTGCATTCCTTACTAGTCTTTTATCAACGTCTTGATTTATTGAAATATCTTAAATTGACGAGTTTTAAGATGAAAAAAAGTCCCCAACACAACCTAGGGCAATATCGACAATTGGTTGTAATTTCAAAGAAGAAATTCAAAATTTCTGTCCGATTATTCCAATGTGACATATATGATATGCCACAGCACAGTACACATTCGTGTATCTGAACCCCTGTACAATCCGTGCATCCTCAGGTTTCGAAAATTCCTGACAAATAATTTAAAAAAAATTGCAGAGATGTAAAAAAGAGTATAACATCCTCTGTACTATAAAATGAAACAAACTTAGTTCAAATTCAACTCATCTAGAAAGACAGATGACAGACGGACATGTCTCACACTTCCAAATTTTGTTAGTCTGGGAGAATACATACAAATATGGTGCCATTGGGACCAAGGAGCTACTCCAGGACATTATAAATACGGTAGAGAGGCGGAGACGTGTCGGAATGATCCCCGGAGAAACGTGGAAATAATGTGAATTTTGTAACGAGACAAAAAATAATTCCAGCAGCAAATCTTGAAACTGGATATCATTTATAGTGTAGTAAAATAAATGTTGAAAAGAAGGAGGAAAATGTTGAAAAGATGGAATTAAAAAAAAAAACTTGAAATTTACTTAGTCCAAGAGTGGAAACTCATCTTTACATGCATCGGAGAGAGCATGTACATATACTCAGTATTTTCTATTACAGGTAATATCATCACGTCTTCCACTTGATTCCACCAATGCTGTCGAGATTTCATAAGACGATTTTTTGGTTGATGATAATTTCATGTCATCTGCTACGCAAAGGTCACTGATCACCGAATCTGTTGTCTGCCTGTCCGTCTGGTAGTCACACTTTAACATTCATTGGTGGTCAAGGCCCACATCACATATCTTGGCTAACCATGCTACATAGGCGACATTCTTGAACAGTGTTCGGCGATTCAGATATTCGATAGCATATATTTGGGTGGTTAACTCTTGGGGGGGGGGGGGGGGTATTTTTCTGGGATAGAAAGAACAAAAAGCAGAGGAGATAACAGTTGATACTGTGCTACTGGTTAATAAGAATTTTGAAACGTTTGTAACCTCACACTTTTTTTTTTCTAAATACTACTTAAGGAAATGTGTACGCTGTCAAAAAACGATGAAAATATGCTCTAAATTGCACCCTTTTCTATCATATGTGTTACTTTCTTACGTCAACCCCTCTCTCCAAATTATCAAGAATTTCGGTTGACGATATGAAGTGACTTTAATTCAAATTCTCTTTCTCTCATCACATATTTTTTTTTGGTGCCACAATGGGGGGAGGGTACAACCCTCTATCCACTTGACTGGATCCGCCTATGATACATGCGCCCACCGTACGTCAAGACCATTCTTTTTTCCAGCTATTGATGGACACATATCAAATTATCAAATGAACTAGAATTAAAGAGATCGTACATTTCTTCCATAAATAATCTGAGTTCACTTTTCCCCCACATTTTTACATTGGTCCTCCCAAAAAAGTGTGGGAAAGGGTAAGTGATCTCTGATTATTCCATAAATTAACTCAAAGTTTTTCATTTACATTGTATTTATTTCTATGATGAAAGGCATGATAAGTATGAATGCAATATCAAATTTACATATTCTGTATATCCTCGATCTGTCCCTGAAAAAAGAAATTAAAAAATCTCAATTAGATCCATATTGCACAATTCAATAATGCTCAAGAAATGTGATTTCATTCATTCATTCATTCATTCATTCATTCATTCATTCATTCATTCATTCATTCATTCATTCATTCATGAATAAATAAATAAATAAGTCTAATGCCCGTGAATCAAACATACTTAATGACTGAAGCATAATGATTCATAAAAAAAAATAGATAAATAAATAAAATCAATCAATCAAATAAAAAAAAATAGAAACAGATAAATCAATAAATAAAACATACATAAAAAAAATTAATAATATTCAAATTGGACAAAACTGAACACCCCCCCCCTTTTTTTTTTAATTCCTTTTGTTGTTTCAAACGTGAATGGGTGGGGTGTTCTAGTTTCCAAAATATAAAAAACCAAACAAACAAACAAATCAAAAAAGCCATATTACTTATGTTCAGGAATGAAATAGATGAAAAACGATATGACGCGCGGATCTAAAAATAGAATGTGTGTATCAAATATTAACATGATTAATCTGTCCTAAGTCATTCAAAATGCAATTAACACAGATAAAACTTTGGTAGTATATGTAAATCGGTCCACTTTACCATCCTGAGGGTGTTTTTGAATGATATATGGGTGTTTTCTGTACATTTATCGGTGTTTTCTGTAAATACTAGGGTGTTTTCGGTGTTTTCTGCAATTCTATGGACCCGTTACATGTGTAAAATGCCGCTGTTTACGGTTAACATATCGTACTAAACACGAGTATGTACGATGAAAAATTAGGACCCGGGCCCGCCCCTAAATCGTGAATCATTTACCAGCGGTGATATTCAGAATGATAAAGGTTAACCATTATGCCCGCTTACGGTTATTTTAGATGGCAACCTCTATATAGTCTTTCAAAGGAGTACTGAGTACTGAAATGAAGCCTGAAATTGGCCCAATTTTTTAACACTGGATTTCTTCGTGATTTGATACTTTAGTTAGTTTAAACAGTACTTATTTGTAAAGTTTCTAAATAATGAGTTGAGACTTTGTAAACAGTGCATTTATCAGTAGCTTTATATCTGGAAACCTCCAAAATCGGCGCTGAAAATTTTCTTGAAAGTGCTTCAAAATCTACGCGTTTTATTAAAATAAGTAAAATAAGCATTGGTCACATGCATGAACAAGCAAAAAACAAAAAACAAAAAACAAAAACAAAAACAAAACAAAAAACATGAAACAGAAAGAGTTTTATGTTTGTCGAAGCATGTGGCCATACAAAAAAATACGTTTTCTAGCAATTTCGACCACCTTCTGTCATGCCCTGTTCACACGAGTGCGCATTAAATCTAATTCGCATTAGATTTGATGCGCTTTATTCTAATGCGAATTAGATTCACATTGCGTTCACATGACACATTCTAATGCGCATTAGATTTTGGTACATTTGCACTGAGAGCCGTATACGTTAGATAGTAAGAGGGTCGAATGCATGCCTGTATGTTGTTTTGCTCATAATAATTTACCTCTTCGTAAGTTGGGCTTATGCATGCATTGCATGACGTCATTGTGAGATAAAATGGCGTCATAATATAATGTTACTCTACGTAAGTTAAGAGACGCAGTACAGTTACTTAGAGGGTTCATTGTGAATGAAATCAAGTATTTTTACCTCTTATTCTATGTTTCGAGGTCCAAGGGTGATTAAAAGTGCCCAGTTATGATGGAAATGTACTGTAGAATTCTATTAAATCATATACGCATGCGCCAGATTTAATGCGAATTAGATTCGCTTTGCGTTCAAACGGCAAAATCTAATGCGCATTAAATCTAATGCGAATTAAACTAATGTGCATTAGATTCCTCGTGTGAACGCAGCTAAAATCTAATGCGCATTAAATTCGATTTAATGCGCATTAAACCCGTCGTGTAAACAGGGCATTTATAACGTCAAAATGATGTCACTTTGTGGCGTTTACTTTTACAAACAAAAACACAGCTCCCTACTCAAGGATGAGGATACAGATTGTTATAAGAGTTTCTTCCTATAAGAGGACAAATTTGATAGGTGTCATGAAATCAGGGGTATTCTCGATTTATTTCTTGCTCCCCATCGACTCCAATGATAACCTAGGCATGGGAAGCCTAAGGAATCCAATAAGGCCTCTATGCAAATTATATTAGGAAATTGAGCACTATTTTGCAATAAATGCAGAAAACAGTCTGTGTACAGCTGGGTGACGCAAATTCGTGATAAATAATCCAAGAAGTACTGCCAACATTCCAAACTTCTACCAGCGATCGGTTCAAGAGAGAACTCGGCAGAAGAGTTTGCCAATATTCATAAACATAGCATCAGGGTAAGTACTAGTCTTTGCTGTTCATGGAGCCCCATCGGTACGGTCAGTCAGTGTGGATTCATGGAAAATATGCTGATATAAACCCGAGATTGGTCTGATACCATACTTACCTTTCCTTTGATGACTTCGAGGTCCTCGTTCAAAAAATCGGATTGATACAGGACTCGGTTACAACTGTAGCACTCACAACATAACAATGAAACAACCAAATACGAAAATGTAGAGTGGAAAAGCGCAACAAGAGACATCTAAGGGACAAGGAAGACCAAAGACGACACCATATAATCTATACACAAAAGACTACACATAAACCACCTAGACCAATAGGCCACTGGTACTGACTTAGGACTGCCATGCCATCTACCCCGTTAGTGTTAGCTTATGTTATCCTGATTACTTGAGCACAACCTATTCCACTTCATTGTCCGGCAATCTATAGCGGTGTGAATCTCATTGTAATCGTAACGACATGAGAATCGAAGTGCGTCAGAATCATCAGTCGCTTTAAATACCGTTTGTTTGATCCTGGTGTCATCAGAAGTACACTGCATGGTACTTGGCCAATCTATTACCTGGTGTCATCAGAAGTACACTGCATGGTACTTGACCAATCTATTACCTGGTGTCATTAGAAGTACTCTGCATGGTACTTGACCAATCTATTACCTTGTACCTGCACATTCTTAAGAATCGCCAGGCGCGTAGCTGGCCCTGTTTGGAAGTGCAAGCCCGATATGGCAAGGGGTCTGGGGGCCCGACGGAGAACGATTTCAGCAAATTTGAGTGGCTAAAAATACATTTAAATGCACATTTTCAAACAAATTTTCTCAATAACTGTACTATCAAAAGCCACAAATTTTCAATAAAATCGGACCACTGGAACTCGTTTATCAGCTAGTATAAGGCACGGTCCATTTGATATTCTGGGGTTGGGGGCCTTTGGTTTTTTTGTCGAAGCAAGATTATTTTTCTCGCCCCAGAGTGGAGCAAAATTATTTTTTCTTGCAAAGTCGGAGCAAGAATTTTTTCCAGATTTCAATTGGTAAATTGGTGAAAAACTGAAGTTCTCCTTCAAAGTTTGCACATAAAATTATAATCTATGGTGACACATGCATCTATTAACAGTAGCACCTTTAAGGAAACCCTTTTTTCATTAACATGTATTCTTTTGATATTTTCAAATAAATAAATGAAATATGATATTTGGCCTAAAAGAAATAATGTTTTGATAGATAACTATGGCAAGCTATTTTTCAAATATATTTTCATTGTTTTTCATCTATTATTTATTTATCTATTTTTTGTTTAATTTCAAATTTTTATCACCGAATAATGTGCAAGCCCGGGCTTATTGGCTTACATGGCAGCTACGCGCCTGATCGCACTCTTCTGACCGCGCACTCAGTCTTATAGTGTTCTAACTTCATTTTTGTCAAAATTAAGCATATCATTGGAACCGTGACTAGTTCTATCTCCTAAACTTATCTCAAACTGTTACCTTTTAAAAAACCAGAAAGGAGCTCGACTGGGGAGCTTGAACTTGCCTACCTCAAAATGTGAAGCGTAAAAGCCATCAAATTTGTCCATTCTTTCTTTGTAATGAAAATGTATCTAAAAGCTCAATGGAAGAGTCTTCTTTTTCCAAAAGATCAAAGGAAGCCGACAGAGTTTTTTTCTTTCTCTAACAAAATTGTATGGAATTCTAGTAAGTTGTTAGTGGTTGTTGGCCGACGAAGTACGTCCGAATGAAACGCGACGAAACTCGCAATACATAAGGGATCGTGTATAAAAAAAAACATGATATATCTTTCAAAAACTTAAATAAAACTCTATTGAGACGGATACATATAACTATATATGTATCTATTCATGTTTTTTCTTATTACTGAATGCAGCACTGATAGTTTTTATTAAATTTTTAAATGATGTATCATGTTTTTTAACACGACCCCTTATGTTTGGTGAGTTTCGTCGCGTTTCGTTCGGACGTACTTCGTCGGCCAACAACCGTCTGTTACTGGTATAGCTCTAGTAAGATCTAGAAGCAACGTTTTAAGGACTTTAAATTAAATAAATTTGTGTGTCATCATATATTACTAAAGTATTGCTTTCCTCAAATTTTCATGGTAGTATGATTAGTATTACATGTAATATCATTTCCATGCACCTTTAACTTCAAAGTCGATTTTCTCGAGAAGTGTCAAAATTGGTAGTTAGAACTCTATTGGATTCAAGATTCAAGGCTATAAGACTGAGTGCGCATGACGTGCATGACGTGCATGACGACGAGCCTTGTTCAAACATCGTTTTAAAAAGAAGATATGACCCCGATCACCTATTCAATTTGAATATCGGTCAGACTCCTTGTGTGCTTGCGTGCATGAGCTCATTCCAGGAAACGGTTTCTTTTGTCATGGACCCTATGTTTTTAATCTTAATCGATTCATTTGTGTGTGACTTGCACCCCTGCGTTATGCTGTCTTATTACTGTGAGGAGGCTATTATACAGAAAAAAGTGTATTCTTCGAAACCATATGAGTAACCATACAAGTGGGTCGGTTGTGCGCACATAATCCGGATAACAACACCATTTGTTACAAACGTGGCGGATGGTCGTACTAAGTCGGCACCGATTGCCCTTTGGTCTCGTTGGTTAGTCTTTTGTGCTTGGTGTTTTGATGCTGTGTTTTGTGTTCCCTGTCTCTTTGTTTCTTCTTGTGCTTGTCTGTGTTTTCGCATGAATGGGTGTTTTGGTGTTTTGCTATGGGTGCTGCAACAGACCGAGTCTTAGATTCTTGTTGGACCCCCTCCTTTCTTTTATTCTTACGTATATATACATTTTTAGCTCACCTGAGCGAAGCTCAAGTGAGCTATTGTCATAGCGCGGCGTCCGTCGTCTGTCGTTAACTTTCTAACATTTTCGACTTCTTCTCTGGAATCGATGCAATTAAGGAATGTCAAAAAACCTTCAGGAAGCAAATACTCAAGGTCCTCTCCCAAGTTTGTGTTTTTCGTGCCAATCGGTCAACAAATATGGCCGCCGAGGGTTCTGATTGGCTGACACATTTTCGACATCTCCTCTGCAACCGCTGCACAGAATTTCATGAAACCTTACAGGAAGCAAGTACTCAAGGTCCTCTACCAAGTTTGTGTTTTTCGTGAAGGTCGTTTAACAAATATGGCCGCCGAGGGCTCTGATTAGCCGACACATTTTTGACTTCTCCTCTGCAACCGCTACACAGAATTTCATAAAACCTTACAAGAAGCAAGTGCTAAAAGTCCTCTACGAAGTCTGTGTTTTTCGTGCCGATCTGTCAACAAATATGGCCGCCGAGGCTTTGATAGGATGACACATTTTGGAATTCTCCTTTGCAACCGCTGCACAGAATTTCATGAATCCTTACAGGAAGCAATTACTCAAGGTTCTCTACCAAGTTTGTGGTTTTTTCTTTTCATGCCGAGCGGTAAAAAAAATATGGCCGCCAGGGATCTGATTGGATGACGCATTTTCGACATCTCCTTCTTTTAAACTGCTACACAGAATTTAACGAAACCTTACTGGAAGCAAGTACTCAAGGTCCTCTGCCAAATTGTCCACTATCATTCTTTTGTTTGCAACTCAGGTGAGCGATGTGGCCCCCTTGGGCCTCTTGTTTTAAAAAAACGAATGGTTGTCAATAGTCAGAATATCATTCAGACACACAGAATTGCCATTTCTATATTTCATATATTCAATTTCAATTGCTCTTGAAGATTCTTGATAAAAAAAATCTTAAGAGTGCAACAAAAGGCGCACATTCAGTACATGTACCAATATGGATCTCTACAACCTTCCTTTAGAAAGTTTCGCCAAATCTAGATTAAAAATTGCCTAAGAGGAAGAACAAGGCATGATTTGTATGTTTTGTTGAGAATCCCTTTGTTTCAAAGGCACCCTCTTTATCAAAACAATCGATCATTCCTTTTGTCACGCAAACAACATCGATCGGCCTTCGATCCTTCCTACTTTGTTTATGAACTCACTGTAAAATTACGGCAAAGAAAATCCAAATGTTATATACTCTGATGTTGGAAGTGTCCAAATTTCGGAGGGAATACAGAGTGCTAACTAGTAATTCCGAAATTAATTTCCAGAAATTACATTTAACACCTTGGCCTAAAAGATTTTAGCTATTTGTTCATTTTAGTCACGAAAGTCCAAATAATGAGAGCAAGCTCGAGCTCTATCGTATCTGATTTGTTGAAAAATGTAAATGCCGTATTATGACAGTCTGGAAACATCACCGTGAAGCCAAGGGAAATAGGCAAATGACATATCTAAATGTTCTTTTTGAACAATGAAAATCGCACATTTTTACAACTTACATATTCAAGATGATATTTATTGAATGAATAGTAACTCCACTCCATAAAAAGGCATAATAAAATTATTGCGTGTCACAAAATTATGCAAAATACATTGTAGATATTTTTCAGTCGAAATACTTTGACAACTATTCTGACAAGAATAGAAATGACGTATCTATAGACATTTAAAATTCTTCTCTAAGAGGATGTTATTTATTCACAAAATTCCAGTTTGCTACTGGATCCGTTTCCATGGAAACGAGCCTTTGGAAATGCCTTTTATCTAATTATTTCAAGTTGTTTTATTTCAAACACTGTTATCATGTATCATGACAATGACAATGTTATTTTTTTGTAAGAATGAAAAATGGATTATTAAAAAACTTCTAAACTGATAGTATCAAAAACTTCTAAACTGATCATATTATATACAATTCTTTGCTAGTTCTAAATCATCAAAATATGCCAAGTTCTGTGTCAATGTAAATGGATTCTGTATTGTAGTCATGTGGTATTTCGTTAACCCTGAAGGTGAAAAACTGAAGGATCCGTCCATTAATGGCAGTACATATTTAGGAAAGACACGTCCTCGGTTGGATAGTATGTGCGCACTTGTGTTTAGTACGATATTTGTTTGTTATCTGGCGTTGGGAAAGGAGGGTACGGACTTCTGTATTCAGATCTACCGACGAGCTTACTGATGGAAAAGTGAGAGATTTATCACAGAATCATAGAGAAATGATTGAAATGAAAATGGACACGAAAGCAATAGAGGAAATTTGGCCGGAGGAATATAACGGTGCTTTATATGGCCTATCGGTTGTCGTCTTCTCTGCTCTGATTTTCTATGTGCTTAGCAAAGTGTCACTTTTATGTGCACCTCACACTGCCAAAAACTGTATATGGAAGTGGAAAAATATTTCTATATCATTCGTCCATTCATGTTTGAGTGGAATATGGTCGTGCTATTGGTAAGTGTGGTGTTATTTTGCTTTACAAGGGACGATTTTTACAAATGCCAATAAATAGGTCATATGATAAACGACTTTATTTCTGATTTTATGAAGTTTTATTTGTTTATTTCAGTTTTTATGATCTTCCCAAGTTAGCAGAGGATATGATTAAGACACACAGTGTTCTGTCTCACACGCTCATAAGTGTCAGTGTTGGTAAGTAGCGATATTAGTATTAGTTATGTAACTACGATCCGGCTAAATAGGTCACGTTATAGAATGGCTCACGTGCATGACCGGCTCAGTGTGAATGAACCATTGGTTATTTAGAGTACATGATATAGCTTTATTTGCTTGGGGAATGTCTTTATTGACATTGTTAAGAAGTTAAACCTATATTAAGAGATGATATGGGAGTTTTTATTTATTATGGAGATATAGAATGATCTGAATTTATACCACGTATTATAGTCAGCTTCTGGCCCTTCATGACACTTGAAAGTGCCTCTACATTACAGAATGTTTTAAGTCCATCAAATAACAAAAATGAATCAATTTGCGATTGCATAATTAATTTGCAAAAATTCCTGCGTTTTAACCCCGTATTTTGTGATTTTAGTGTCCATTTACACCTGCAGCGGAAGATAGCCGAGCGTCTTATCGCTAAATCTTGCTGCTGACCACATGTGTGGTGAAATCGTCATGAGTGAAACAGATAGCATTTCAGATAGTAGTACGAAGCATAGATGAACATTGAATTTAACAGAATATTCTACAAAAAAAGAATTGAA
This sequence comes from Pinctada fucata, assembly GCA_028142955.1. Classification (NCBI taxonomy): domain Eukaryota; kingdom Metazoa; phylum Mollusca; class Bivalvia; order Pterioida; family Pteriidae; genus Pinctada; species Pinctada fucata. The sequence continues at coordinate 21,201,466 of AP027106.1, forward strand.
ATAATGATTATTATTGTCCCATTTACTATGTAATGTTTTGTACAATATTACAATTCAAGAAAATTAAAAGGGGATGTTAAAAAATACAATTAGATAATAGACATTTGGGGGTAAATATAGACAGATATATTCACGAGTTTATTTTCAGAGCCTATTCCCCTACATTTTATTTATATCAGACTTGATTAGAAATACAGCATTTCATATGTTCACATGACATTTTAATTTCAACCCCACCGATATTCGAATAGGAGATATATACATGTTTACGGCGCATGATTAGGTAGTTTTTTTTTCTTTGTTTGTTTCTTTTTTGCATTATGCATGTAAGAATAAGAGCAATGAGAGGTCAAAATTACTTTGGCCCGAGATATGGGCATAGGAAAAGTGGGAATACGATCAGTCCGATTGTAAGCACCATATACGAAGTATTTGGGGGGGGGGGGGGGAGGGGGTATGTTTAAAATAGCTAGCCTAGTATTTTCAACATTTCAAACATTTCGCACTTTTCTATTTCTGTATCTTAAAAACTACAAAAGTTCGGCATGTTATATCGGCCTGATAATAAGAAAGTTCGCAGCTCGAACGTTTGTAACCCCCCCCCCCCCTTTCCTTCCATTCAAACCATCTTATTTTCTTCGTTAGGGATATATCAAATAGGATAAATTAAAACAGAAGAAAAAGAAAGACATTTAAAAAACCCCAGAAAAATGAAGAAAATAGATGGAAGTCTCGATCTCCTCCAGGGTCAAAATAATATTTCCGAATATAACATTCTTTTGGTCGGAAGAATTCTGTCTTTATCCCTTGTTTGTTACTCTCGGATTTCAAACACACATTTCACACTTGAAAGAAATTAATTTTTTTTCATAGAAATATTGACTAAATCGAAATTATTTCCCTGTGATTACTACAATTTACTGGAAATACATAATAGGAGCCTGTCCTGAATGTATGCTTAATAAGTCTTTGTTAACCAGTCCTTGTAAATGCCTATACACTGCCATCCATAAATAACTATACAAACAAGGAAATCGTTCTAATTTCAATATTAGTTAAATCCTAATTATTCCATTATGATCCTGAAAGAATCATAATAATTGGCTTCACATAATTCAAATTTGCGAATTGTGATAAAGAAAATGTAAAAAAGAAACTTTTTTCATCGCACAACTTTTTTTCAAAAATTGTCATTTTTATATAAAAAATAATAAAAATTCAATAAATGTTAAAATCTGGGTCAAGTTTGTTGCAAATGATTTCTATAAGGTTCAACCTCAAAATTATACAGCAATGGATTCGAAACTGTTCATTTTTTAACAGCAGCATTAATAGAAATAGTGTATACTAATTTATTGATGGCAGTGTATAAATTATTTCTTATCGTGCTCTGTGTTCAAATTGTATATTATTGTAATCCCTATCGATTTTCCTCTATTTTAAGTCATTTATTAATCTAAAAATCTGTTCAAAAGTTTCTCCTTCTTTCTCTTTTTCTGTATTATTTATACAGAGTTAGTATCAACGATCAGGCTATTCGTTTCACTTTGTACGTCTGACCACAGAGAGTGCCGGAGACCGGCGATCACAGGTGGTCAAAAGTTAATCAAGATAAGATGGTGCAAGTAACTCATTAAATCTTCACCGCAGAAATATCGCGTTTTCGGGAAAAGATGCGTTTCATTAATACCAAGTAGTAGAAAAAATATGATTTTGCAATGTTGAGGCACTTTAACATGTTTAAAGTTAGTAGTACTACAGAGTCGACAATGCACATGTACACAGAGACTAAACATGATAAAGTGAAAGTATATGGTTATAATTAGCTTGTATGATGACAAATCTGTCTGATTTGGATAAAGGTATGAAATTTTGCAATTAAAAAGAATAAGAAAAATCATCATGATCATATGGGCCTATATTTGATAATCAACATGATCAAAGATGTATTAATCTATTCCTCAACTTTTGGACATGCAGCTAAACTGTTCGATCCTTGTATAAATCTTCCTTAAATCACTTGATTTGATACCATTTTACATCTTTTCAAAAACGCTCGAAAATCTTTATAGAAATAAATTGCCCTACATATCATACATGTACACCATGGTACACTGAATTCCCAGTTGTCTCACCCCCTCCCTTGTCTATTTTCATTCCTCTTTAAATTACTTCCTGGCCCCAAAAGAGTGTTGGGAAAAATCAGTCGAATTACTAGATAAAGCACCAACTTAATCATCTCAAGATTTCCTTATCTAGCCATGCTATCTGTGTCTTATGAAATACAATATACTTCCATTTACAAATTTTATCCAGTAAATCGGATCTAAGACAGTTGATTCTCTGCATTGATTAAATGATACCCTTTAGTATTACCTGTACAATATTAATACTTTGATGTACCATTTCTGTCTACTTCAGGTTACTTCCTCTATGATTGTGTTTGATTTACCATTTCTGTCTACTTCAGGTAACTTCCTCTATGATTGTGTTTGATTTACCATTTCTGTCTACTTCAGGTTACTTCCTCTATGATTGTGTAGATATGATGCTGTACCAGCGGAACAGACAGTCATATGAGCTCATGGGTCATCATATTGTAGTAAGTTTAGATAAGTCCTGTCATAGATTCCTTTCCATGTTGTTAATCAGCATGCATAATTTTAAAATCAGCAAAAGACAAGACTTGTCAAGACCATTCTTTAGGTATGGCTGATAATGGTCATGTTCAAATATTTGAAAATTTTACCTTATTTAGAATAATCATAGTTATGTGGCTCCTTCAGAGGTGTGTGTGCATGAGTTGTAAAATATCAGAAATACCAGTTATCATCTAGTATTTGTATAGATGATCAAGTCACATGCGTGGATCCAGAGAGGGGACCGGGGGTCTGGACCCCCCTGAGATTTTCGGAGATGGGGTCCAGCTTTGGCCCATTTCTAATTGAAAGGGGTCTAAAAATGCATAAAAATGCTTTGAAACCTAAAATGTCGGCTCGCTTCGCTCGCTATTTACAAATACACAATTATTTTTTCTGCAAAATCCCTTTATCATGTTTATCATCGTGATCATTTTCAATTTTTCATACGAAATGATTTTATATAACTGTCTTTGGTCTCACGAACTCGTATCTTCAACAGTCCCTTACTTCATAGGATGTACAAAAAAATTTAAGGCATGGTCCATTTGATATTCTGGGGGGGGCTTGGGTTTTTTGTCTGAGCAAGATTATTTTTTTCGCCACGTACCGGGGCAAAATTATTTTTTTCTTGCAAAGTTGGAGCAAGGAAATTTTTTTACAACAATTGATGTGAATAATACATGTAAGAATTAATGTTTGTGTTTTTTCAATAGAAATTCTTTATTTTTACTTAAATTACTCTGAACTTTTTTTTTATGTAAAACTTGTATTCACTTCTAAACTGAGAGAGATACCGTAAAAGATTTTTGCAATATGCTATATATTAAATTTTCAGTGAACAATATGTATATATTAGGTCAACATGCAAGAGGGCCTGAGGGGAGGGTCTTCTAGACAAGATTTTACATGTAGAAATGAAAACTTATGAAAACTTAATTAAATTCTCCTTCCAAATTAGACACTATGGTGATACATGTATCTAATAATAGTAATAAATTATATTGAAAATGTGTATAAGAATTTAAGGAAGCCCCTTGTTTCAGTCACATGCATACTGTTGATATTTTCAAATATCAACTTGCCATTAGAGAAGAAAACCATGGCGAGCGAAGCAAGCCAAAAATTTTTCATAGAAAGTTAAAACTGCGGCGAGCGAAGCGAGCCAAAAAATTTTCAGGAATTTTAAGCGAATTTTATGGTTATTCTTCAAATTCAGATTACTTGTAAGAGCAAGATTATTTTTTTTCTGTCACACCATAAGCAAATTTATTTTTTTCATCAAAATTCAGAGCAAAATTATTTTTTTCGAAAAAAACCCAAGCCCCCCCCAGAATATCAAATGGACCGTGCCTAACCTCCCTCATCTTTTTCATTGTTTTGTCATTTTAGATGTCAGATTATTTGGGAAAATTACTTATCTATTTATTCTTATGAAATATAGACAAAATATGAATTAATCAAAATTTTCGCGGCTCGCTCCGCTCGCCGATATAAGTACATGTATTATAATATTCAATGTTATGAATTATCATCTCGATCGAACCAAGACAAGTTAATACTTCATATCTAAAAAGATTTCAGGATTGCTTCGCTCGCCAATTCTTCATAGAAATAAACGTGAAAGGAAAGCTAACAATACCCACCCTCAAAAATCAATCCTTAGTGCACACGTTGCCCCATCCCATTGATGCGCACCGAAATATATACCTACATTATAGGTAGACTTCCTACAATTTAGGACCCCCTCTGACCAAAAATGCTGGATCCGCGCATGAGTCATGCATTTAAACTGAAATCTTATAAACTCTGATCTTATAACTTATATAGCTTTGTCTGTTCACAAACTATGTAGATGAAATAAAGCTAGAAAAATACCAAAGTTCAAAAGTTCAAGAGTTTCTATTTTTATACCCCCCCCCCCTTTTCTGTACCCCGACCCGCTGACTTGGAAGAACAGGGGCAATACCCCCTCGTCCCATTTTTTTGAAAAATGACCCACTTAACAAGAGGTTATATCAATTGTCATGGACCCTCCATTGGGCATTGAATCCTGCCACTGACAGATCTCAAAATTATTACTGGTATTTTTTTTTCAACTTTAATACAAGTATTAATTTTTTGCATGTTTGATCAAATGTTCTTGTGTAATTTTGTGCGAGACGGATATTATGCAAGTTTGTAACTGGTAAGAAGGATTAATTAGTATTTTGTTTAAATGTTACCTGTAAAATCGTAATCATTCGGTAGTTGCGTGTGTCAGCATTTACAAGTCTGAGTGTTAGTGACCCTTCTTATTTCTATGGATTTTAAAACCACATTGAACGAATTAAATACCAAAGGTCAACACGCTCACCCGAAAAATGGCATTAGATAGGCAAATTATACCAGTCTAGATAATCTATCATTGGTTTGGAAACTTGACTTCCATCATGTCCGTCAGTCCATGTTTAACAATGACTGATGGACATGATGTTTTGGCTGGCTCCTAAGTTTGCAGAAATGAACATGTCTTTGATAATCGAACGACAATAACCTGGCCCGACTAAGCTTAGCACCCGAGAGAAAAACAGAGAATGAGTATAGTCCCACTTTAATACCGACTGATTATTGTCAGTGCCATACAACCAATAAGTTTGTTTCCATGGCAACTAATAAGCATAGAGAACAATTATGTTCTGTTTTCCCTGCAACTGAATCTCATATGACACTATTACGGTATAACCGTAGCAATGGTACAATACTACATTTTCATCTGGAGCCAGCCCAGTGACATAGTCTGAATCATACAGGTTTGAAATCAATAGTTCCTGTATTACCTGGTCTATTAGGCTAATGAATATGACATTCAGTTTTATCAGGCTCCTCTTACTCTGTGTACATTTATAGGTCTCACAGTCATCATTATCAGTCAGGGGTGCTACTTAAACAAGTAATAAAAAAAATTACCTTTTTAAGTAACTTTCTAATTCTGCCTTCTAAAATAATTACTTCTAAAAGTAACTGATTTACTTGCGATGTCCATGCAACATATTACTTATACAAGTAATATACATAAAAAGTAAGGCAATGGATGGTTTGTAATGATTGTAGCATACACAATTAAAGTTCTCAAGCTTTAAATTGTTATAAGGGCTACTCATATAAGTAATAATTGCTTCAGTAACAGAAATATCAAGGTAAAACCATTCCCTTAAAATTACTTGTTTAAGTAATATTTATTGAAAGGGGCTTATCTTTAAATGAAAGGAGTAAAGCTTTAAGCAATTATCGTAATTTAAATTTAAATTTTATTTTGAAAAGGAAAGTCTGAATTTTCAGGAAAAATTATTGCTATTGAGATGAAAATTCTGTTTAAAAATCTACAAGGTTACAAACTTGCACAAATTTGCAACTTTTTAAGTGAAATTTGGCTACAATTTCGGCTATCTTTCTTAACTCAAACAGTTTCTTCTGAGAAAGTTATTTCCTTTTGAAAATAATGGAAGTGCTCTTGCCTTCTACTGCTGTACTTTCTTACTTGCCGTGGGAAATAAGACATTATTTAACTTTTTATGTGAAATCATGGGTACATTTGATAATTACTTGTAGAAGTAATTTATTAATTACTTGTTGAAGTAGCACCCCTGACTGATTATAGGCATTCATTTGTCATCACCAGCTGATGTAAAGGGTTTCTTTTAGTACACGTATTTTCTAATAGACCATATTAGTCCATGAGCCAGAGGGGTTGGTCGGTACCATCTGGGGTGAATGAATCTGATGTTGATATTATGATAGATATACCCAACAGGTTTCAGAAAATGCATGATAGCATTTGATCAAAGGTAGCTAAAGGGGTAAACAAGAGTTATTGCCCTTGCGTACTTGCCAAATAATGATTTTTTTCTGGAAAAAAAATTATAACTTAAATATGGATGGTGATTTTAAGAATTGAAAAGTGTAAACATGTAGTATTTTTTGTTCTCTTTCAGATGAAATAAGTTGCATGTTCCGATTCCTATTTTTATTGTGTCTTTTGGGGTAAAAAAGTCGAATTTTGGCAAAATTTCACAGAAATTCGTGGAATTTTAATTTATTCCTGTTTCTCAGTTCCTCAATATTTCATATGATCGTCCAATGATGATTTCAAAACATATCTAAAGTCTCCTCTTTCAAATGACATAAATTTCATATTCTTATTTTTATTTGCAAAATCCTCGAAATTGATGTTTTTATACAGAAAACTGATTTTCAATTAGAAATCTCAGATTGCTGTATATTAATTAGGTCTTCCGACTTCCGTCGGAAGACCTATTGTTTTCGTAACCGTGGAAAATTGGATCAGCGATTTCTCAAGAACCCTGTAAGCTAGGACAATGAAAGTTCTCCAACGTTACGTTTGGAGTAAAAGCTAGATTGGTCTTTTTTAATTTTGGTCTCTGTTATTTTTTTATCATGTTTTTTAGTAGATTCAAATATTTGACGGGAGCGTCGAATTACTCAAAAGGACCGAAAATTTCATGTTTTGCTATTTGTAAGCTTAAATATCTCGTATTTTGCTATCTACAATTTCCATTCTTTTTGAAAGTCGACAGCCATGCAAGATATGAAATGCTAGATGCACACTGTAACGATTTATTACGATGACGTCCTTCACCGTCCTTCATATTTCCAAATTCAGAAGTTCATAGGAGGAAGACACTTTTTTGCTTATAATAGTAAACAAAAATTAAGCTTATGAAGTTTCCTAAAAATTTCAATATTATTATTTTTTATCCATATATTTGTCTTATTTAGTCTTTCTGATTTTTCCTATCTCTTACTGTTGAAAAGATATAAGCATCGAAATTTTGAGTTGGGTATTTCGATACACCTTCACGCCAACAGATCGGGCGCACACTAAAATTGGTAGTCCGAGTCCGACTCGAGAAAAGCAGTGTTGAGATTTTCAAATTCCGATTTCACGGCAATGATGAATATGCATTTCATAAATACATTTCGATATACACAATTTGATTTTAAAACAGTTGATTAATTTAGAAGAGATCAGCTACAAACCAGAATTTACACACAAAAAGTGGTAGTTTGATTCCGATTTCTAACCTACAAACCTGTTTCTAAACTTCAATAACTATATTTTGAACATCAAGTTTAATTTCTAATTCTAGCAAACGTTCGAACATAATTTTCGGTTGGTTTATTTACAAATTGATGAACAATTTCTCCAACATTCTTCCCTCTCCTCGTTTTTCGAAAACAGTTCTGTTTATATTGAACGATGTCGCCATGATGGAAATTCAAAATAAACTTTGAAAAAAGGGAAGGGGGGGTCCAAATTTGAACCTGCACAGCGAGAACCTCATGGTATTTATATATATATATTGAACGTAACTTGTTATTACCGTTTCTCTTCTCAAGAAAATTGGTTCTACAGCTACGAGCTCGCCTTTTTTATGGGGGAAGGGGGCAGGAAGAATTTGCAAAAAAAAATCCCGGCTCTGAAAAATGCTGAAAAAAATATTCCGGCCCAAAGGGCCGGCAATTTTTTTTTCCCGGACCATGCAAAAGTAAGGATACATTGCATGATATGGAAATTTTTGCTGGCCCTTTGTGCCAGACAATTTAAAGTAAAAAAATTAATTAATATAAATACAAACTGTTGACATAGCTGTATCTACCAGAGACCTAATACGCATAGGCACAAAAATCTAGAAAAGGTTCTATTTAAACATCATACAATCTGTCTGAAATTCGCTAATTGCAAAGAGACATCTGAAGGAACTGTTATTAACTCATACTCTGTAACAGCGGGGAGTTTAACTTACACAGACATTCACAACATTTGACAATTTGTTTAAATCCGGCCCGAAGAACCGGCGAAAATTTTTCTCCGACTCTGGTAATGGCTGAAAAAAATGGCCTGCTCAGAAAATTGCTGAAAAAATTTTACCGGCTGGCAATAGAATTCCTAACCCCCCCCCCCCCCCCCCAAAAAAAAATCAAATGGTTGCTCACCAACAATTATCGGTTTGAAAATTTAATGTTACTGCTATTTGAAAACTTAAATATATAATATAAATACATGTAATGTGACGTCCTTCATATTTCCAAACCAAAAATTGTATAGGAGGAAGACACTCTTGTTGCAACCGCAACAAGAAACCTTTCTAGTTTAAAGAACCCTTATTACTTATGAAAGCAATGATGGAAAGCTATTTTCTCTTGTAACTTTTCACACTCTTTCAAATTATATATCTTTTACTAACATTTCATTCAAAATCAAAGTGTTTTTGTGGAAAAAACGTTGTTTTTTTTTCATTCAAAAATCGCTGATCATTGGAGAATATTTATTGAATCGATAGAAATTCTTAGAATGATAGCAGGAAAAATGTATTTTTAACTGTAATTTAGGTTCATTCGTGAGTAACATTTTTGAAACATAACAGGTATATTTTCTACTTAATTTTTGGGCAAAATGCCTGTTTTTTGTCTAAAAATGACAAATTTCTGGGAAAATTCTATTAATTCATTATCTTTTGCTAAAACTATGGATTTAAAGCTTTAATCATTTAGAAAGTTATCATCTTGTCAGATGATTGTGGAATTAAATGTAATAATTCATTAAAACCAACATTTGTGGATAAAATATGTATTTTTATGCAAAAACCACCTATTTTGAGAAAATAAGGACTAGCTCTTTTAATCTGCCTTATTTCTTATTATAAATGGAGAGGAATGTCATTTGATAACTGAAATTTAATTTACATCTTATTTTGGGGCAAAAATCCTAATTAATGTGAAAAAATAACTTATTTCTGTGAATATTTTCAAAAATCTATATATTTCATTTCATCAAAGCAGGAGAGGTTTCATATAATTTGATGGCATAAAAGTGATCAAATTTAATGAGTTAGAGGAGATTTCTTTGATTATCTTGCTATTTTTTTTTTTTTTGGAGGGGGGTCTCAATTTTTTATTTAAAAATCGCTGATTTCTGGAAAATCTTTCTTACTATGAAATGTGTCATTATTATTTATATTCAAAAGTGTTCCTGGGTATATCATAGTTTGTCCTTGTAAGTCATATGCATTTCAAGTATCCTCCGTTAATTTAATTGGTATTTAGGGGCAAAAAATATGTTTTATATAAAATTATAGTCTAAATCAAGAAAATTACTTCTCATATTTCAAACTATGACTATTGTCTTCTGTATCTCCTATTTAACTGTTTAGTTTTTCTTAACTTACTCATCTTATATTTTGAAATGTTACTTTTAGTATGTTTTGGGTAAAAAATAAAAAAAGAGATGGAAAAGCAAGCTCTTAATAAACAAAATGTGATAGAACACATTCCAAGGTTATATATTGCTAGATTTTTGAGAATAAAAGCTTGCTTTTCTTTGTGACCTGTGAAGGCCTTATGTGCCACAAGGCACGAAGGAGATATGTAACAGGTTTCTTTCTGACCTAATATTTAATAATAAATATACACAAAATTGAAGAGAAATGATAAATAAGTTTAGAAAAAATATAAAGTTAAATAGGAAATACAGAAGATAATAGTCATCGTTTGAAACATGAGACTTTCTATAGTAATTTTGTTGATTTAGGCTATATATTTATATAAAAAAATATTGTTTGCCACAAAATACCCATTAAATTAACAGAGGATACTTGAAATGTATATGACTTACAAGGACAAACTATGATATACCCAGGAACACTTTCGAATATAAATAATAATGACACATTTCATAGTAATAAAAATTTTCCAGAAATCAGCGATTTTTAAATAAAAATTGAAATTTTCCTCCCAAAATAGCAAAATAATCAAAGAAATCTCCTCTAACTCATTAAACTTGATCACTGCTATGCCATCAAATTATATGAAACCTCTCCTGCTTTGATAAAATAAAAAAATAAAAATTTCACAAAATGTTCACAGAAATAAGCGATTTTTGCACATTTATTAGGTTTTTTTGTCCCAAAATAACATATAAATTAACTTTCAGTCATCAAATGACATTTCTATCCATTTATAATAAGAAATAGCGTAATATCAAAGCTAGAATATATCAATTTAGGCAGATTAAAAGAACTAGTATTTATTTTCTCAAAATAAGTGGTTTTTGTGTAAAAAAATACATATTTTATCCAAAAATGTTGGTTTTAATGAACAATTACTTTTAAGTTCACAATCATCTGACAAGATGATAACTTTCTAAATGATAATTGCTTTAAATCTATAATTTTAGCTAAGATAATGAATTAATAGAATTTTCCCAGAAATCTGTTATTTTTAGACAAAAAAAAAAAAAACAGGCATTTTGCCCCAAAATTAAATAGAAGATATACCTATTATGTTTCAAATATGTAGTTCATGAATGAACCTAAATAATTACATTTGAAAATACATTCCTGCTATCATTTCAAGAAATTCTTTAGATTCAATAAATATTCTCCAGAAATCAGCAATTTTTGTATGAAAAATACGTTTTTTCCCCAAAACACTCTAATTTTGAATGAAATATCAGTAAAACATATATAATCTGAAAAGTTAAATCAGAAAATAACTTTCCATCATTGCTTGCATAATTAGATAGGGTTCTTTAAATTAATATGAAGAAATCAAAGATTTCTAATTGAAAATACAGTTTTCTGTATAAAAACTCAAATTCGAAGATTTCGCAAAAATTAAGAATATAAAATATATGTCATTTGAAAGAGGAAGCTTTAAAGATGTTTTCTAAATCATCACTGGACGATCATATGAAATATTGAGGAACTGAGTAGCAGGAATAACTTAAAATTTTCTCGAATTTCTTTGAAATTTTGCAAAAATTCGACTTTTTTACCCCAAAACACACAGTAAAAATAGGAATGGGAAATTGAAACTTATTTCATCTGAAAGAACACCAAAAATACTACATATTTACACTTTTCAATTTTTTGAATCATCAACCATTTAAAAATTATGAATTTTTTCCTATTTTCATTGATTTTCGACTAAAAACAAGGTTTTTCCCCCCCAAAACTGTCTTAGCTACCTTTTATTCATTGCTATCATACATTTTCAAATACTACAGATATCCATCTATCAGAATATATTGGTGTCGTTTATTCACCCCGGACGGTACCAATGACCCCGAATTTGGGGGTCTGGCTCACGGACTATATACTGGATAAGAATCATGACAAACTGACAACACCTCTCTCCTCATTAAAAAAATGAACGAATTCTAAAAAAAAAATGAGCTAATTGAAAGATACAAATAAAAATGGTAGTCTCAATACATGGATAGCCAACTAAGCCCAGAAACACAGCCCATTTGTGAAGAGTCTCGCCCCTCCGTCATGGAGAAACAAAGAATACGCACTCTAAAAGTAAAACCTTATCAACAATTGAACTACTTCAAAAGTTATGAACAATATCTGAATTTTCCATTTAGCACTGTGACAGTAACTGGACATTAGAGGGGATATCGTTTTGACCTTTTTATCTTTCTTTTTGTCAGTATGGGGGTCTGTACGTCCGCAAACAACTTTAACCTTGGCCGTAGCTTGGGATAGGGTTTCATACTTTGCTTCAACTTGTATATTAGCTTACACTAACGTAGGTGCCGAAAGAGACATTCGTATTGCACGCATCTTTTTCTTATCATTGGAATAAAATATCAATTGAAATTTCCAGACAGACGGACATACTGATATTCAAACGGCCACGCCAAGGTTTTTATACGGCGAATATCGTGTTACAAAGGCACTTAACATTAAAAATTCACTACACCAATACCTAAATAAAGTGTTTGCTCTGTAATCAACAGATATTTCAGAAGGGGTTCGTTTCCATTTAACGTAGTTTTTAATACAAAGTAGTTCCTATTTTGAATTATGAATGCGACGTTTATTCGTTTTAAATGTGCAAACATGTTTTGAAGTAAACTACAGGTAGTGTAAAGAGGATTTATCCTTTTTAGCTCACCTGAGCAAAGCTCAAGTGAGCTATTGTTAGAGCGTGGCGTCCGTCGTCCGTCGTCGTCCGTCGTCGTCCGTCGTAAACTTTTCACATTTTCAACTTCTTCTTCAGAACGGCTGAAGGGATTTTGATGAAACTTGGTAGGTATGAAGTACTAATGGTCCCCTACAAGTGTTGTTGTTTTTCGTCCGGATCCCTCAACAGGTGGCGCCACCAGAGGCAAAAGTAGGTCCCAGGGGGTACCCTCCTTTGACAAACTTCTTCTTCAGAACCGAATCATGTATGGACAAACCGAAAGCATCTGGATGATCTAGAGAGATGTCTTAAGAAGTGTTGTTATTTTTGGTTCCACTCCGAAGTCAAATTTTTTACGCGTTTTTGACGTCTTTTTGGACTTTGTCAGAAATGCACATTTTTGCACTATTTCTTTCAATAACTCAATAAATGTATGATTTAATGCAATCATTTTCTGTATATTTATCATTTTTAAGTTACTTAATGCTTTGATATGTATTTTATGTTAAAATTTTATTTTTTTGATTTTTTATGAATTTTTTTCCTTATGTAAAAAAGGAAAGGGGGGGGGGGGTGATTCAAATACATTTTCAGCTTCTTTTCCAGAACCACTTGGCAGATTTTAATGAAACTTGGTAGGTATGAAGTACTAATGGTCCCCTACAAGTGTTGTTGTTTTTCGTCCAGATCCCTCAATAGGTGGCGCCACCAGAGGCAAAAGTAGGTCCCAGAGGGTACCCTCCTTTGACAAACTTCTTCTTCAGAACTGAAGCATTTTTTGACAAACCGAAGGCATCTGGATGATCTAGAGAGATGTCTTAAGAAGTGTTGTTATTTTTGGTTCCACTCCGAAATCAAATTTTTGACGCGTTTTTGACGTCTTTTTGGACTTTGTCAGAAATGCACATTTTTGCACTATTTCTTTAAATAACTCAATAAATGTATGATTTAATGCAATCATTTTCTGTTTATTTATCATTTTTATGTTACTTAAAGATTTTATATGTATTTTATGCTAAAATTTTTTATGAATTTTTTCCTTATGTAAAAAAGGACGGGGGGGGGGGGGGGGGGGGGGGGATGATTTTAATACATTTTCAGCTTCTTTTCCAGAACCACTTGGCAGATTTTAATGAAACTTGGTAGGTACGAAGTACTATTGGTCCCCTACAAGTGTTGTTGTTTTTCGTCCGGATCCCTCAATAGGTGGCGCCACCAGAGGGAAAATTAGGTCCAAGAGGGTACCCTCCTTTGACAAACTTCTTCTTCAGAACCGAATTATTTATCGACAAACCGAAAGCATCTTGATGATCTAGAGAGATGTTTTAAGAAGTGTTGTTATTTTTGGATCCACTCTGAAGTCAAATTTTTGACGCGTTTTTGACGTCTTTTTGGACTTGGTCAGAAATGCACATTTTTGCACTTTTTCTTTCAATTACTCAATAAATGTATTATTTTATGCAATCATTTTCTGTATTTTTATTATTTTTATATTACTTAATGCTTTGATATGTATTTTATGCTAAAATTTTATTTTTTTGATTTTTTATGAATTTTTTCCTTATGTAAAAAAGGAACGGGGGGGTGGGGTGATTTTAAAACATTTTCAGCTTCTCTTCAAGAACCACTTAGCAGATTTTAATGAAACTTGGTAGGTATGAAGTACGAATGGTTTTCTACAAGTGTTTTTGTTTTTTGTTCGGATTCGTCAATAGGTGGCGCCACCACAGGCAAAATTAAGTCACGGGGGGTACCCTCCTTTGACAACTTCTTCTTCAGAATCGAAGCATGTATTGACAAACCGAAAACATCTGAATGATCTATTGAGATGTATTAAGAAGTGTTGTTATGTTTGGTTTGACTCCAAAGTCAAATTTTTGACACATTTTTTATGTCTTTTCGGACATTGTCAGAAATGCACATTTTTGCACTATTTGAAATTTTCTTTCTATAACTGAATAAATGTATGATTTTATGCAATCATTTACTGTATATTTATCATTGTTATGTTACTAAATGCTTTGAAATATATTTTATGCTATATTTTTATTTTTTTCAATTTTTATGAATTTTTTTTTCTTATGTGAAAAAGGAGTGGGGGGGGGGGGGGTTCAACATCTTTTCGGACTTAGTCAGTACTGCAAAATTTTGCACTATTTCTTTTGAATATCTCAATGATTTTTTTATGCAATCATTTACTGAATATTTATCTTTTTAAGTAACTCAATGGTTTGATATAACTTTAATTCTCAAATTTAATTTTTTTCAATTTTTGATTGTAGTTTTGATGATTGTTCAAATTAATCAGAGTTGTCTTTCTTTGTAATTTTTATTCACTGTCCTGAATATCTTTCTTTGTTATTTTTATTCACTATACTGAATGTAGAGGCATGATAGATAATTTCAAGATTAGAAAATAATTTTTAAAATATGCATGTATAATGAAAAGAAATAGAAAGAACATTAGAAGTTTTTTTGTTCATTTTTCATCCAACTTTCCTTGGTACAAAGGAAAGGGAGGAGAGGTTTTTTGTGTCGCATGCAAAGCATAGCGGCACATAGTGATCACTTTGTCAGGTGTCTGTCTGTCTGTCCGTCTGTCTGTCACACTTTTATATAAAAGTGATCCTTAAATGCTGCTATCTTTCGCAGGTGACACATGCATTACTCAAGTCAAGTGGGGTACCCTCCTTTGACAATTTCTTTTTACAGAACTTAAGCATGTGTCCACATCATAATCTAAGATTGTTATACTATCATAATCAAAGATTGGACATGGTTCTCAGGTGAGCGATGTGGCCCCCTCGGGCCTCTTGTTTTCTATGTTTTCATATCCCTCATTTTGAGCAACAATTTTCTCTTTCATAGCAATTTGAAATGAATGGCTCATTTGAACTTCATACTAAGTATCCATTAGGATGAAATGTCTTGTTACCACAATAAAGAATATAAGGAAACGCCGCTATTTTTCCAAATTCCAAAATCCGAGGCCCCAGTTCCGAAAAAGGGTGTGGGAGATCTGACTGCTCTCCTTTGAAAACCATATAATTTAGACAAAGATGTATATTGAAATCAAGACTTAAGTTTGTTATCTAGCTGAACTTGTAGAAAGTTCATTCTCCTCCCGTTGATATCTCCATCGTTTGTATTAGTATCGCAAATTCTGATAAAAAGCTGTATGTCGATGTTTGGTCGTTCATCAAGCAACTGTAGTCGAGAGATAGATAGAAGGAGGAGGAGGAGGGATACAGTATTGTCGGAAAGAAAAAAATGTTCAATCGTGTCTTTTTTAAAATAAGACAAGTACTGTTACCATTTAGAATTTTGGTCAAGTCGATTGAATCTGCTTGAATATCGTAAAGAATTGAGGGAATGTGAAAGCTGCACGTGTAGAGTCATTGTCTTAAAGACCGTGAATTTCCCATTACTTGCTTATGTTCCCAGACTTCCATCATACGGTATTTATATTTCGCAATCCATCAAACACACTCTCTTGTTTCCAGCTTTCCTAGTGAGAAGGTGAAAAGATAATCGTAAGGGCAGAGGAATCAGAAGATTAAATGTCAGCCAAGCTATTTGATAAGTGCTCAACATCCTGAAGCGTAAAGCCAACAAACTTGTTATGATCGAAGTTTTATCTTTGAAAAAAAAAAAAAACAAACTTGCGTTTTACCTATAAGATTTAAGACTAGAGGGTAAAAGGTCATGGTCATTTTATCGAAGTTTAATATGTATACAGAATCAAACTTGTGTTATATTGTAAAATATACAGCCTGGTCCTTCGTGTCAGTCTAGTCAGTTCCCGTGCTTATCATTTTACGAGATTGCAAAAACATTCATCGTGCAGCCAGGACTTGAAAGCCATGCAATGTTTATTTGACAGATTTGACCAGCTTGTTCAATGTAAAGAAAGCAGCTTGAAATTTGACCTGTTGACAGATTTGGTTTGATGGCGTGATTTGAACCAATAAAGAAATATCGCCTTCTCTTAGCTACCGTTTTCTTTGTTTTGACGGCCGCATTGGAAAATTTATTGAAGAGACTGTTCATATCTGTAACACAGACAAATGTAAAGAAATTTAAGCCTGTCAATAATGCATGTAAAAACTTAGTTATTACTTGTATATTTACGAAGGCATGAGGCTATTTAAATTTGCTGGTGTATTGCCAGGTTGGTATGGTACGACTTTAACTTGCGGTTTGAAAGAAACCAAGGCCGATTTTAGGAATTCAATCTATTTCTTACGAATGACTTTTTATGTGAGCACCGACATATTTAGACAACAGAATTATATACTGAATAGATAAATATCAAACTGTGAGCAGGAGGCTTTAAACATCATAGATTGTGTAGAAACTCATGAAATCCATTAAAATCTAATGAAAACTTATCGAAAGACAAATGTATTCGGGCGCAGATCTTTATGGAAATGGGGGTTTGAACCCGATGAAATTCATCAAAACTGAAAATTTGTATAAGATACAGGTCAAATCATACATGGGTGATTAAAGGTGGATGGGGTTGCTTTTTGAAAAATTCAAGATCCACAATTACTTGTACTCGTCGTCTTTTCAGACTTCCTCTTGGAATGACGTCTATACTTGAACAAATTGTGCGGAGGGTGTTAGAACCAAGTTTTCTGAATGCTGATTTTTCCAAGTTCGTTTCTTTTAATGTGTTTTAAAGGTTTTATATCTGCAAATTGCAATACACGGTGACGAAACTTCCTTGTTTCTGTCAATGTTGAGGGTTCTGTGCAGTTATCCGGATAATTACCCATATTTACCATGTTTACTACGCTGTCCTCGGTCCCGTCTTTGTCTTGTATGCTCCATGTTTAGGGTGACATGACGTCGTCTGTATAAATAGGATATGTTGGAGATCCTTTAATCTCAAGCGCGGATCCAGAAGGGGGGGGGGTCCGGACCCCCTGGAATTTTCGAAGCATAGCTAAGAATTTTTTTATTGATATACATATTTCATAAGATCAAGTCCCAATTCCCCTTTTGTAGTCATAATATTTGAAAAATATATTATGATTTTGTATTAGAAATCTTTCATTTTGATAATATTTTGACGTCAGCAAATCTTAAGTGCGAGACAATGATATGATTAAATTCTTCTCCTTCCAATGGTTTTATTGTTTCACATAACGCCTACTATTTAGTCTACTGTACCACACCCAATTTGACTTGTTAAATGATTCTTCATTGTGGGCGTAGTAGAGAGGATTGTTTGAATGAAATTCTTCAGTGTTATTCACAAGATGACTCGTCTTGGCGCTTTGCATTACTTTACTATTATCCTTCGACATTTTTAGTATTGCCATAGTTATATGCATGGGTGAAAATGGGGTAAAGTGAAACGTTACTGGTGATATAAAGATGCGGATCCAGGCTTCAAGTTGTTCTTAGAAGGGGGGGGGGGTGATACAGAAACATCCTATCAATATTTTGGGTCTATTGAAAATTCTACATTAGGAGGTCATGATTGATTTCTTCAGGAAGTTTCTGTTTAGGAAAAGCAGCATTTTACCTTTTTTCAAAGAACTTTAGAGGATACACCACTATACTCCCCCCCCCCCCCCCCCCAATTGAATATGCCGCTGGAAGGGAAGGACAGTCACACAAAAATATTTCTTACTTTATCATTAAGATGTCATAAATTATTTAAAATTTTACAAAAATACAACATTTGTTTGTTGTTTCTTTGCTCGATAATTGTCACTTATGCTAAATGTACAAAGAAATGTACCTTAATTCTTTTTTTCCCTCTTTTTCAGATACTTGTGTGTTTTACCATTGCCATAGTAACAAGGATGTATGTGGGCTATGCTGTAGTTGCCTTGGTGATAGAATTAAATAGCATTTTCCTTCATTTACGACAGTTATTCCAGATCTGTGGGTTAAGGAAGGACAATCCATTTTACAGATTTAATAGTGTTGTTAATTTAGGTAAAAGAAGAATATTAGAAAATAGTTTAAGTGATTGTGTTTTCTTGTTCATATTCTATAAAATTTCTGTCACGATGGTTTGAAATTAACCTGAGATTATATGATCAATATGATTATATGAATCCCAATTCATTCTTAAAGTCCTAAGAAATAATTTATAAAAGATAAAATCATTTTCATGTAATTATTTCAGAATATGAATTTTGAGAATTTTCAAGTTATGAGTTTTGACCATTCTAAAACTGGATTTTATATGACTGTATTCAGTATTTTTGAAAACCAATCAGAGTTACTTCCCGTTTGAGACAGTATTTGACGTAGACTGATTATGACGTCATCAAATTCTATAGAAACGGTCCTAAAAGTCTGGGAAATGACGGTATGAAATTGACGTTACCAATCCATTTTCATGACGTCACAATGGCTTTACGTCAGATACCGTCTCAAATGGGAAATAACTCTGTATTCCGCAAAGACTCAATACACACCATATATCACATCATTTGGCAAATTTTTCATGGAGTCGTCATATTAGATCACACCATCTTGATCAAGTTGATGCATTTGTTTCTTTTGTGATGTCACTTTGAAAACATCGCCAAATTTTGTGATGTTCATTGTCTGATTAGACTACTGACAAAAATTAAAGAAATTCCATGATGTCAAAATGCAATTTCGATTTTTGAAGCTTGTTTGTCCGAGGTAATAGCATTGTGACGTCATGAAATTTTGCATTTTTTTCCTGCAGTCAGAAGGGTTAATTGATTTGAACAGTTACTGTAATTGTTATAAATTTTCTAGACAACTAAGCAACAGTATGACTGTAATATGTTGTCTCCTTATATTTTTAGGTACATTTGTAATATTTAGAATTTCCATCATGGCATGGATGTCCCGTTGGATGCTGATAAACAAAGATTTGATACCGTTAGTGTTTTATACCCTCGGCAGTATCGGTCTAGCCGTTATGATGGTGATGAACATCATTCTATTTTACCGACTCCTGCAAAGTGATTTTATCCGAAAGAAAGACGTACAAATGTCTGATCAAGTAACAAAGGAAGACTGAGAGTTACAGGATTGTATGAATTTCCAGCTGTTTACAGCTTTATTGCAAAATGTGATTTTAAAATTATGTCCCTTTGTGTTATGTGCATGCAAGTAATTTTATTTCGTGTGAGCATACTGTTCATTTCAGGTCAAATTTGCAGCGTTTGTTGAAACATTTAAAAAAAATTGTATATTTTTCTATGGATTTGCCATATTACATGCATTTTTATATACAAATTTCGATTTTCATGATTTGGCAGTTTTATATATTGTGTGTCAATAGTGTAAAGCTTTTTAAATATACGAGTCAAAGATTGAATTTTTGTATAAGTTTTGCCGTAAATTTCTTTAGCCAATACCAATTCCAAAATAACGTAATGCATATTAATTTGTTACGCCGCCCAGAAATAGTCTAAATGAAACCAAGGGACATTTCTCCAAGATGCATGACATTTTCAAAACAAACTACAAAACAAGCAAATATTTATGCCTTTCTTTAAACATTAGTATTCTGTTCATGGTGAAAATTGGTTTACAGTGGATGAATTGATTCAAATTAAATAGGCAAGAAATTAGTACATAAAGCATAGTTACAGCAGTATTAAAGCAGTGTTACAGTAGTAATTTTATGAATTATATGAAATTAATTTTGTTTTAGCTTCTTTGCTGTAGCAGATAACTTACTCAATACCATAATAAATATTTTTTTATTTCCATAGTATTACTGAAATAGAAAAAAGAGCAAACAAATTAGTTGCAGTTTAGCATATATGCTCATGTCTGTAGGACTATACTTTGTTGTTCTATAATACATGTATATGCTGTAATAACATGGCAACTATCATGCTTGTGTGTATACCAATCAAAAGATTTAAACAATTATGTATAACATATTGTAATTTGTAAGAAATGGCCAAACATTCAAATATGGCTCTATATGGTTACTTAGTATGTTAATGTTTTAAAGGCATTATTTATTGTTTTGTTTGTACTTTTTTACTGTTATGATAGTTTGTCATTATGGTGTAATAATAATGAAGTACATATGTACCGATATTGTTACGCTAATGGCCATATTGTAAATCTCAGGAAATGGCCATTTTGATCATGTGACCTGATGGTCATGTGATTATTTAATGTGCGACTGATTATTTAATTTTCAAGATACAACACTGATTGTTTTTTTGTTTTTTTTTCACCCTTGAAATTGAATTAATTTATTTTCTTCAACTCTTTACTCGATACAAACAGGATAATGCATTTATTTTGTCATTTTGCAGTCGGAGATACAACATCTAACTTTAGCTACATGTATATTTTATATCTGTATGCGAAAAGAAAATCCAATTTCATTTAATTTTCTATTTATACCTAGGTATGATAAGTTTCTTAAATTTTCTTTACATGTGTAATGCTTTGCAAACTGCATTCTTGATGAAGCTTGATTAATTTCTTGATTTAAAACGTTTCTTGAATTTTAAGAAAATCTAAATACTAGAATCTCACAGAGAGATATAATTATAAATTATTTGGCCCAAAATTTAATATTATGCAAAATTATGTTAAAAACATGGGTTTTCCTTTCACTTCCTTGCCTATATTCATTGATGCATGTAACATTTAAATGTGAAAAAAAATTTCAAACATTCGTTAACTTTGTACTTTCTCTAATCAGTGCTATGTTTTCTTCATGAAATAACATTGAACGGTGTCATTCGTTAGAGTCATTGTATATGTTAAATGTCAGTTGTGTTTAATGTATAAAATACAAGATATTGCTTTATACGTTGTGGACTTTTTGTATATTTATATATTAAACATTGTAGTAAGGGTTTCCAAACCTGTTCATTGAGAATTTCATGGTGCTTCATTCAACACAAATTGTATTCAAACTTCAGTCACTTTAACAGGCTCAATATATTCTTGTCTCTTTCTTATGTTGAATTCCATGTATGATTTTTAAATGAAAAACTAACTTAGGATAAGATTTGTCTTTACTCATCACCCCTTTTGCCAAGTAACAGCACTTCAGATTTTTATCGAGGAAGTTATAGCTTTGAAAATACATAGCATTGAATCAAAGAATGAAAATCAAAGTCGAACTCATAAAAACTAAAAATCATGTAAGGAACATGGACAGAACCTAGATTTACTTGATAGAAAACAGATGTACTAGCTGCCAGACCATTTTTAAAAAAATGATTTACTAAGAGTTGCAATTTTTAATATTTGAATAGTAATTTGGTAATTTGACCTTATTATTTGCATTGACTATAATGTTAGAAGTTAAATTTCTGCAGAAACTTCAATGAATTTAACTTTTTTGACACTTCCTTTATACATATTATATAATTTTGTTTACTTTCTGTATAGTAGTTATATTGTTTTATATAGCAAGAACAAAAGAGCAGAAATCATCTCATAGGTATTCACAGAAATTTTCTGTGCCTAAAAGATAAAATGTTCAAAATGCTGTCACATTCCAATCTGAACTTCCTGCCGTTGATATTATGTATTGCTATTTTCTCACCTTGAGTGTGTGCTCTTCTCAGGGAATATTTATTACCATTATGATTGAATTTAAATTTTTAAAGCTATAGTACAAAACCCATATACAATGTACATGTATCATGCTCCTATATTATAAACACTATGGTTTGTCAGACAAATTTTACAGGTACGATTAAATTTCGTGTACGTAAGTGAAATTATTTTATTTTCACTTTAGTGAACCGCATTTCTTTTAAATTTTCAAATGATTTCTAGTATTGAGTAATGCAGACATTGATTTTAATCCAAGGCATTAGGGGTATAATACTCTACTTCAGGTTGTTTTGATAACAGAAAAATTACCTACTTCTTAGTCGGCCGAAGACACACGGCTTCGGCAATGTTCAGGACCACACATTTTCATGGTGAGTTGAATGACACTAAAAAATATCTAAAATATCTAAAAATATGTCAAATATTGATGTACATAATTTCTAGCTATTCGACGTAATTTATACCCCTAATATCTTAAAGCATAGAATACTAAAAGTAGTTCCTCTTAATTTTTATAAAACCAAAAGATTAAGTCATTCTTAAGAATCTTATAAAGTCATTTTAATTTAAACAAAAATGTATGAAAATATGTGAATAACATAATTTTTTTCGTAAAATATTTTATTCCATCTTTTCCATATTCTTTATGGGATGGTATCTGACATAAATACATGTTCATTATACGACTATAAAAATCTCATAGAAACATCATGTTCCCTCAATTTAATGCTTGTCTCCATAGAATTTGATGATGTCACAATTAGTTTACATAAGATACCATTCAAAAAGGGAAATAACTCTTGTTTATTGAAAAATGTGAATTCAATGAAATTTTAAATATGTGCCTTATCATGTTTAGATAGAAGCTGTCACCAATTTGTGGACAGAGCAGTATTGTCCTTTATTTAGATATCATTGACAATAAACCTTTAATGTTTTCCTCATTTGATCATTCTAACGTGGTATTAACAGACTGTACATAAAGACAATCACTTCGACAACTTTAACAAATACCGTATAACAAGAAATTTTTGTGATTTTATAATTTCCACATTATCAAGTGATATGATAACATGAAAATTAATTTGTTTTCCCAAAACATTGTATTTGATAGGGCATATCATAAATACTAGGACATATAAATTGCCTTTTGTTTTATTGCACGTTTGCCAATCTTCTCTTATCCAGATAAAGTATAAGGAATAGCGAATTGAGTGTATTCTTAAAACAGTTCAATCAAAAGATAATAAATGTATGGTATGTATACACATGTGTGATATAATTTAATTATGAGAAATTATTCTTGTGAAAATAAACACTCCATATTGCCCTTCATCACGACATCTGATACGTGCAAAAAAATCTGGTTATTTGGTATCAACATCCTAAACATAGTCATGCTAATGTGTCTTTAGCCAAGGTTGCTACCTTTATACATGTGTATTAAGATAATTATCTGGAACAAAACGACATCACAAGTAATACTAATGATTATTTCATGGATTTAGCATCTTACAGCAGTCTGAATATTAGAAACTAGGGGTGTAACAATATATCGATATATTGTGATATATAATAAATTTGTATCGTATCACATTACGATATTTAATAAATTTGTATCCTATCACGATACGAAATGCGTATCGTAATATATTGTGCCCTTTTAGATTATAATATTATGAATAAATAATTGAATCACTTTGATTTTTTTAAGTTCAATTGAAAACATGCGACCTAAGATACACATCGCTTACAATTGAAATTAATTATGACAAAGGCAATCACAATGATTTGTGTGTATTTCTTTCAAGTAAATTACATTAACAATGCAAAATTCTTACGGAAAATATGAACAGTATGGACAAACATACATAGAGGAACCTGATTTTAGATAAACAATGGTAAAAATGAAAAGAAACAATATATTGCAATACAGCTAATAAACTATTGCAATATATCGTGATTCACAGTTGACGTATTGTTTCACCCCTATTAGAAACATGCTTTAATCTTAAAATGCTGCTATTGCACGAGGGTATAGATCAAAAGATTTACTTGAGATGAAGGTGAATATGCACTTCGAACTAGTGTTAAGCTAGTAAGATCTTAGATCATTAATTAAAGTTGACAGAGAAAAACATTTGTTATTCAGAACAGTGTCCATTTACATTTAGTTGTAATTGCTATTAAGTAAATTATAATAATTATATCTGTCTCATTTTCCTTTCTAATTGGTATTGTTG
The DNA here is from genome assembly GCA_028142955.1 of Pinctada fucata. NCBI lineage: Eukaryota > Metazoa > Mollusca > Bivalvia > Pterioida > Pteriidae > Pinctada > Pinctada fucata. The sequence goes on from AP027106.1 coordinate 21,225,869, forward strand.
GATTGTATCTATAAATGATTTTATTGACAGACACAGAAAGTTTGTTAAAGTACGATGCGAGAAATCTGTAGTTTCTATTATTAACATAGGTCTAGCTTTACTTTAAGTGCCATAGTTATCTTCACTCGGTAACTCATATCCAGAGAATCGTTCACTTTTGTAAAGATGCCATGTGACATAGAGCTTGTAATAAAATGGTTTTAATCTAAAATTTCACTCAACACTGAATCACCATATGTCCTACTATTTAGTTATTTTTTCTGCTATACTCATACACTATACATAGGTTTCCTCATTTGATTGTTTTATACATGTACTATTGCCTTGGAATACTTAAAGCGCTAGTATTTATGAAATGATTCAAGTTTAAGTTATATACCATATGCATGTTTTCTGATTTGTCTGTAAGATATGAATACAAGAAAAAATGGATTAGAATGGGATTGTTATGGTTGACTTGTTACATTCTACCATTGTGCAAAGAATGGAGATGATTCATTGTCAGTATTGATAATATATGTAGTAAAAATTTCTGATCTCTACTTTTATAGTTGGTTCGATATAAAGTAAGTTGTAAGGGGTTGTCTTATCCTTGTAGATGCAATGAAAATTATTGGAGACAGACCTTATGTATGTGTACTTTTCTTTAACTACCTACTAGGTAGTGTTGTAAATGATGAAGCACACCACTGTCTTATATATTTTGTTACTCCAAAACTCATTCTACAGTGTGTACGAGTATGTTTTACATGTATGTAGAGTTAAAACAAATGTATAATACAGATTTAGCTATCATTGATGGCAAATGGTGGCATGATACAATAAAATAATAGGAGGCTAAAAGTAAACAATGTATAGTGTGTATGTTAATATGATTATTATACGATATATCCAATTATGTGACAGTGTAATCAATATGATGTATTGGAACTCAAAGACATTGTGATACCTAATTATCCAAGTATATTGTACATGTCCATGTGATTATTTGTAAATTGATATGATAAATAAAATGCAGTTAAACTTTTATCAAAATTAATTGAACTTTTTTTTTAATTAAATATCACAAAATAAGAGGTAACGCTACTTGTTCACATTCATTAATCGGTGTGCATATTAATTCAAGGGGATTAACCTCTGACAAATTGTTGAAACTTTTCAATTTAAGTATTTCCTTTATGGAAGTGAAATGTTTCAAATATGGAAATTATTTTAGAACTGCAGATGATATTGTGTAATGAAAGTCAAACATAGAATCAATCAGAATCCAGAATCACATTAACAAAACTGGGAAGTATGTAATACCAAACATAGCTTGGTTCCAACCAACCAAAAGCTGAAGCGTATGTGTAGAAGCTATAAAAATTTTGATGTCAATGAATATATTCAAGATCTACAAAACATAAATTATGATGAAATCATTGATACATGTGAAACAAATCAAGCTTATGAAAATTTCAGTAATCAAATACGAGAGGTTATTGATAAACATGCCCCATATAAGGAGAGACAAATAAGAACCAAACAAGTACCTTATATGAACAAAACATGGAAAAAAGCTATCTACAAAAAGAAAATGCTCTTTCATAAGTATCAAAAGTGTAAAACAACTGAAAATTGGAAAAATTATGCTACTCAACGAAATATCGCAACTAAGCTGAAAAAGAAATCAATGAACCAATATTTCATAGAACGTTGTGCAGGGGGGCCCAAGTCAAAGGACTTTTGGCCAACTATCAAACCATTCGTCACAAATAAAGGTAGTACAACACCTAAAGATACCATACTCTCAGAAAACGATGTTCTTATTACGAATCAAGACCAAGTGGCTGATATCTTTAATAATTTTTATGTCAATGTTGCGAAAGATATAGGAGCTAATGACATAGCTATAGACGATACACACCCCAGCGTTAATCATATAGACAGTATCATGATAGGTAAACATGTACCCCCTTTGACCTTTGAACCAGTTGGGGAAGACTTTGTGTCAAATCAGATAAATAAAATAAGTACAAATAAGGCCACTGGACTAGATGACATCTCTCCCTTCTTTCTTAAACAAGCGTCATCTGTTATTGTACCACCCTTGACTAAACTTATAAACAAAATTCTAACAAGCTCTACATTCCCAGAGTCACTCAAGAAAGCTAGGGTTTGTCCCATTCACAAGAAGAACAGCCTCCTTGATAAGGGGAATTATAGGCCTGTGAGTATACTACCAATTATGTCCAAACTGTTTGAAAGGGCAATTCATATCCAGATGTCGGAGTACTTCAATGAAATTTTTCATCCTTTTTTTGGCAGCATTTAGGTCTGGTTTCGGGTGCCAATCTACTCTATTAAGAATTATTGAAGACTGGAAAAAGGCCCTTGAAGAAAATAAATTTGTTGGAGCCATCCTTATGGATTTGTCAAAGGCCTTTGACTGTTTGCCCCATGACTTGATACTTCTCAAGCTGAAACATTATGGCCTCCGGCAGTAATAGTGCACTTGACCTTTTAAAGAGTTACCTGAGTGGAAGAGCTCAATGTGTAAGGATAGGACAATTTACTAGCCCCTTTGAAAATATTCTAAAAGGAGTCCCCCAAGGTTCCATTCTAGGCCCCATCTTATTTAACATCTTTATTAACGATATTTTTGGCTTTGTAAAACACTCATCTTTGTATAATTATGCTGACGATAATACCGTCTCTCATTCACATAAATCCCATGAAATACTCAAAAGTTCTCTAGAAGAAGACAGTAAGTCCTTGATATACTGGTTCCACATAAAATAAAATGAAAGCAAATCCGGATAAATTCCAGGCAATATCTATAGGCAATAAAACTAAAAATCTTGATTTGACCTTTGACCTTGATGGAACTGTCCTGAAATGTGAAAGTGAGGTGAAACTACTAGGAGTTACTATTGACTTTAATCTTGATTTCAATTCGCATATTACAAATATGTGTAAAAAAGCGGCTAGGCAACTAAACGTACTAAAGCGCATTGGACATAACTTAAACCATCTAAGTAAAGTAACAATATATTACTCTTTCATAATGTCAAATTTCAGTTACTGCCCCCTCACATGGCATTTTTGTAATGAAAATAACACAGCCAAAATAGAAAAACTTCAGGAAAGGGCACTCAGATTTATTTATAATGATAAAAATAGTTTTCATGAAGACCTCCTGGAAAAGTCACAAATGCCTTCTCTTAAAATCAGACGTCTACGCACTCTTGCTATAGAGACCTTCAAAATCATTACAAAATCTAGCCCCGTTTTTCTTCATGACCTTGTAACAATTAAACAAAACTCTTATAATTTTAGATATTGTAATACAGCCGAAATTCCAAGTGTACGGACAACAAGGTATGGTCTACGTTCTTTCAGATATGCAGCTCCTAAGATCTGGAACTCCTTGCCAAATGATGCTAGGCAAATTACAAATCTAAACCAGTTCAAAACCTTTATAAATTCATGGACAGGACCTAAATGTAATTGCACATCATGCCGGTCTTAGGGCTGCATACTCTGTTTTGTTGATGTTTATTACTCAGTTCTGCTTCTCTATTATGATGCATTGCTCATAAAAGTTTTATACATATATATTAAATCTCCCTCCATTTAGGATACAAATACATAACTTGAGGACGCATGAGATGGAAGGATTGCCTGTCTCTCACGCTCCCTCTTGTTCAAATCAACTCCCGCTTTCTAATTTTATTCCAACATAGTATCATAATGAAATTATTGTTAACTTGCTTAGTGCTGGTTGTTTGATGCTTTGACTTTTTGTGTGCTTTGACTTTTAAGTTGCTTGGACTTTTAAGTGTGCTTTTATGTATATATATATATATATTATGTTTTTCATTGTCATGCTATTTATGTCTTGTAATACTGTATATTTTATGTCTTGTTTTATTTAATTGTCTTTCTATGTTGCATGCTTGTGATGTCTGCTTCTGTGATAGTCGGTTTAAGAGCTCTACAGAGCTCATGTTATTTGTTATGTATGTACAAATTGCCGACTCTAAATAAAAATTACTTTACTTTACTTTACTTTATAGCTTTCTTCAAAGGAAGGGCAGATAATCCCTACTGGAGATCAGATCAGGCACCCAGGGGGAGTATGCATCTCCTGCGCTATAGCAACATATGTCAAACTGCGTAATCTTTGCAATTGACTATTCCCTGTTGCTGCCATATAAGGCGAGTTTTGGAGTCTTTTATAACACTTTTCATGTTCCTCGTTTCATGCTTGTGCGTTACGTTGCGATCACTGCAACCTTGTCTTGTTTAGATTCTTTTAATTTCCGTAATATATATCTTTCAATATCGTAGACATGCACAGATGCTAAAAAAATATCTTTTGATTATGTGGTCCAAAAGAAAGGGTCTCATATTACATTGTTTAGATTGAAGATCACCGACGAGGGCTAAGTAACCGAAACATGCATGTCTGGTCCATGCTGCAAATTTATCTGTTCTAAAATGATGCTTTTGAAATTGAAGACGTTTAACATGGTACTAATACTTGACCAGTCTACAGCCTTGTACGAGCGCCATCATAAGAATTGCACTTTGACTGACTGTAACAACAAGACTCGTGAGAGAATTAAGACGGCCCGATCACCTGTCCTATCTGAATGAGCTGTAACTACAGCCGGCAGAGCATGTGCACGGACTGTATTTCATACGCCCTCTGTTTTTATATCCATTTACATATCGATCTGTGTGTTGCTTTCGTCCCTGTGTTTTACTGTCTTGTTTGTATTGTCATCTAACAGTGAGGATATTTTACACTACAATTATGCCTCCTTTTGACCTCTGGGTAACCGGAAAAGTGGGAGGCCTGTGCGCACGTAATCCGGATAACTACAACAATTAATTGCTACTGTCGTCCTCAGTCAGCTTTTATCTGCAGTCTTTTGTGTTTTAATGTTTGTATGTTGTATTTGGTGATCTTTGTCCTTTTTGCGTCTGTGTATGTCTACTCTGTTTTGGGTGTTTGGTGCCTTGCTGCAACCTAGTGTTGTTGGAGATCCGCTCCTTTCTTCTTTGAAATAGCAAATAAGGGGTGGATTTTCATCAGACTTTGGTTTCTGTACCCACAGCAAAAGACGAAATGCACAGAGGGGACTGGAAAACTCGTGACACCAAGGGGACAAGATAGATCAAATATCGAAAACGTACGGAAGCCAGTAAGCATCATATAAAATTTCATGACTTTTTTATGAATTTTAAATATCATGGAATTATATATGCACAGCCAATGTAATTCCCTGAGATGTTACTATTGAAAGGAACGTGCTGCAATTCGTGTATTAACACTCGTGACGTCACAATGCATAAGATCTAAAGAAACATGCCGCGACCGCTGTTCGAACCTGCAAACTGAACCCGCGGCGAGATGATTTTGACGTCGCCCTTTTACCTAGAAAAAGCAATTTCAGAAAACAAGAATGAAACAGACAACTATGGTGCATATATATAGAATAAATGTCATAATTTGTGTTTTGTTACGGGTATGCAACACACATCAAGTGCATTTATCGCATGAAATGCGCTAACGCGCATTACATGTACGATAAATGCACTTGCTGTGTGTTGCATACCCGTAACAAAACACAAATTCAGACACTTATTCTCTATTTGAACGATGTAAATGTATAACATATGTCCATCATTGAGTGATTCAATGAAAATAAAAACCAAAACCCAGAATCCCAAAAACTATCACTGGGCAAACAAAACCATGAAAATTTCAAAACAAGTAAAACAGACGGAAGCCAGAATGTTTTCTCGTAACTACGAGATAGTAAAAAAATATAACATGGCACGAACTAGCTTCCGTAAAAACAAACACTCAATACAAATGACTACACATCATGAACCAACGATACCAAATGAGAAACCAGGACGGCGACCTGCTACATTTGTGGTAAATGGTGTGGTTTTTTTTCCGGATTACGTGTGTATAACCTCCCAAATATCTAGTTACAAAAAAAAAGCGACATAACAACCACACAGACAAATCGGACTAATGTTACTGTGGCTTACATTATTGAAATGAATTAATCCAGTGTGCAATTTCGAACGGCACATAAATAAATACTCCTTGACCGTAAAATAAATACAAGGTAATTAAATTGTATTCTCTTGATTTGAGAAATGTAACTACCTTAAATTCATTATGATTGCTCTCTGGAAAATTTTCATCAAGATAAGGAAAAATACTGTATTGAATCAAAATTCACATTGTTCAAAGGAACCGCAGAATATGGTCTTCTCTTGTGACGTTTGGATAGTACCCGTTATGGAAGTGATCAGTATGCAATGTTGGAAAAGTTGATGGTACAAAACAGTGGAGGAGTCTAGTATCATACGAAATGTCATTGTCAACATTGAAATATATGTTCTATTACAGAATTTCAGTGCACCATGTCTGAATTACATCAGTGATGCTCGAAGCCGAAAAATGAGGAAATTATGAAAAGCAAAGGCTTAGACTCAGCTATCCACCAGTAGAAGTACTAACCATTTTCTATATTGAAGCTGAAATAATCTCTTTATTCATCTATGTTTGTCTGAATTCCTCCTCTAGTTCTTAGATTTCTTACGTCTCAACTTTGGTTTTTTTTTTCAAAATGTTGGTTGTCAACAACTACATGCAGATACCTTTTTGCCATTTGAAAAAAAATTATCAGTATTTGATTGGTTTTGCAAAAATTATAAACAAATCTCTAAGAAGAGGCACCCAAACCACAATAGTAAAATGTTCCTAAAAGGATGGGATTACTGTGTTCAGGAGAAGTCCATGATTTAAGTACAGAGAGTAATCTCCGAAGTTAAGAGATTTTTGTCCTATTGTCATTTTTGCTCATGAGAATTATAATGATATTAAGATTGTTCGATTAAAATTCAACAATGATATAAAAACTACATAATGTATACCCAGGTAACACAAAACATTTTCGAAACATTTTCAAAAGGTTTCAAGTAAGTTCTGTTGAAAAAAATTTGGTTAAACGTTTCAAGAACATTTTAAAAATGTATTTTGTCCTATTGTCATTTCTGCTCTTGAGAATTATAATGATATCAAGATTGTCGATTAAAAATTAACAATAATATAAAAACTACATCATGTATAGTCCTTTTTGTAATAATCAAGTTGCGCCTGGGCCAAGATAGATTTCAGCTGAGCATCTCAAATGTTGAATATTATCTTCATAATTGCGCAGTGAACAAGTGAGGGGCCGCTACTTCAGCTATGTTTCACTTTATATGGGTTTGAGTGGAAGCACTGATGATGTCCTAGCGGTTCATGGATTTTTGGTGTTTTAGTTTACGGAAAATGATTTTTATGTCATTGGTTGAAGGGGTTATCAAAACAGCTGGTTCCTTTTGTAGATTGAAAGAGGAAGATTCCTTCGGACTCGGTGAATATTATCTTCTCGGGCATTTACCTCGGTAAAGTAAATAACTGCATGGTTTTTTTTAATCATATCTACATATAGCTAGCTTTGGTGTTGCATGTGGCCCCTGTGCATTATTTACCGTCCTATTTGCGATGCCATCTTACAGTGAGAAGGCTCTTTGTCAATGCACCAACTGTACGTCTCGGAGGACCTCTGGGAATTCCGGATAAGTGGAAATGTTGTGCGCATGTAATCCCGTTAACCACAATTTTCGCTATTACACAGCGGATGGCCGGGTGTACACTGGTCGTCTTAAAAATTATTTATGTATTACCATTCGTACTTAATGTTTTCCTGGGTCTGCTATGACTGTTTGTTAGGCCGCTCGGTGCGGGTGTTGTTGTCCCTTGTTGTTTGTAAGACCGCTCGGTGTTGGTGTTGTTGTCCCTTGTTGGACCGCTCGATGCGGGTGTTGTTGTCTGGTTGTCCCTTGTTGTTTGATAGACCGCTCGATGCGGGTGTTGTTGTCCTAGAATGGACCGCTCGGTGCGGGTGTTGATGTGTGTTGTTGTCCCTTGTTGTTTGTAAGACCGCTCGGTGCGGGTGTTGTTATCCCAAGCTGGACCGCTTGGTGCGAGTGTTGTTGTGTCTTGTTGTCCCTTGTTTGTTTGTTAGACCGCTCGGTGTGGAATTTGTTATGTCTTGCTGTCCCCTGTTGTTTGTTGCACCGCACGGTGTTGATGTTGTTGAGTCTTGTTGTCCAATGTTGTTTTTTTGGAAGGCTCGGTGTGGATGTTGCTGTGTCTTGTTGTCCCTTGTTGTTAGCTGGACCGCCCGGTGTGCTTATTGTTCTTTCTTGGTGTCCCTTGTTGTTTGTTGGACAACTCGGTGTGGGCGTTGCAGTGTCTTGTTGTCCCTTGTTGTTTGTTGGACCGCTCGGTGTGGGTGTTGTAGTGTCTTGTTGTCCCTTGTTATTTGTTGGACCGCTCGTTGTGGGTGTTGTAGTGTCTTTTTGTCCCTTGTTGTTTGTTGGACCGCCCGGTGTTGATGTTGTCCCTTGTTATTTGTTGGACCGCTCGGTGTGGGTGTTGTAGTGTCTTGTTGTCCCTTGTTGTTTCTTGTACCGCTCGGTGTGGGTGTTGTAGTGTCTTGTTGTCCCATGTTATTTGTTGGACCGCTCGGTGTGCGTGTTGTTGTGTCTTGTTGTTTCTTGTTGTTGGTTTGACCGATTGGTGAGGGTGTTGCTGTGTTTTGTTGTCCCTTGTTGTTTGCTGGACCGCTCGGTGTGGGTGTTGTTTTTGTCTTGTTGTCCCTTAAGTTTGTTTGTTCAATTTTTTGTCTGATGTTTGTTGTATTCTGTGGTTTCTGTAACGCCTCGGTTGGGACATAGAACCATCTTAAGACTGACATTTTTCCATATAACTAGTACTTTAAAAATAGTGCTAGATTTTATTAGTCATGCCGGAGATATCTTGAATACTGTGACATTCTTTTATATAAAATTATTGTTTCCTATTTCCATTTTTTTTTCTTTACGGTAAGAGCAGCTATAGAATGTCTCGGTTCTATTCCCGGTCGAACAACTTTTCCCCCTTACACCCGATGGTGAGCTCAATCAAAGCAGGGAGGAATGTAGCAAAGTTAGGGTATCTAACCGGATGGCTCAGGCAGTAAGATTGTCTATGTAGCAAGGAAGAAGGCTTCAGATTCGATTCCCGATCACCTGTTACTACCTTTCTTTAAAAAAAATTTCAATGAGCACATTCTGAATTATTAGTTTCTGGGGGGGGGGGGTAAAAGTCTTCTTCCGGCTCATCGGGAGGTGACTAATTACATGTATTATAATAAGAAATGTCCACCCTTTCCGTCTGTCCGACTCAATGACACACTTTTTATTCAATTTTTTTTGTCCGTTTGTTTGGATGGGGTGCAGTTAAATTGCAAATATTGAACTTGTCTTTTTTTCTTGTATGTGAGTATATCTTTGGTCTTTTTATATCTTTGGTGTGACAAAGATGAATTTTTCTTTGGCATCTGTTGACATAATTTTGCAAGAGTTATTGTCCTTGACTTAGTATAGTTCAGTGTTATTTTCCAGCTTTCCAAGCGTTTTTAAACTTATTTCCGTTAACGAAATGGAATCGGGCAAAAGTTCTACAACATTACAAACGCCCTGTTCCTACGATTGTCGCTGCTTATGCAGATATTTCAAATTGAACGAGTAAAACTTGTTACGTGTGATGAGTTTCTAAAGCTTTAATCGTTTCAGTTGGCCTATTTTTACAAGAGTTATTTACATTGAGATGTTATTTAATTTTCATCAAATTCCGTCATATTTTCTCTCCTGATATCATGAAATTCATAATAACCGAGATCAGCAGTTGTCCAGAATCATGCAAATACTTGTCGTGATTTTTTTTCAGTTAGAAAGAACCACCTGGGGTCCTCTGACTGTTAACTGAAAAATTCCTTTTTACAAGAAAGGGAATTACAGTATCATTAATCATACACGCAGGGGGTTCTATAACATAAATGTTCGGATTATTTTGTATGAGAATTAAAGTGTTTTGACGACTAGGGGTTTGTTTATATTATCACTGCACTAAGCTTACGGGACTTTTAAATCGACCAAGTAATATTCTTATTCCATTCCCGAGTATTTCTTATTTATCCATGATTTTTCCCGATCAATTAGATGTTGTTTACAACGATCAAAAGGAACGAAATCAATAGAAAAACAGTTAAATCTAGATAAACGTTCTATATAAAGAGGCGGGTACAGGCACGAATGGAACTAACGTGATGTTGAATAGATAAGTAATTACTATCATCACGTAGATAAACAATACCTTAGAATGTGGTGAAAATAGATAGGTATACATCACATAAGTTTACATGAAATGATAGCTTTTTGTCGATCATGCACCTGCATCATTCACGCAAACTAATATTGAACCTGGCCGATATATTCACTGAGTATTGACTAGTGTCATCCCACCAAGTATGTTCAGACTGAATCAACACAATATGAATCGGTCTTTTCGACGTACAGTGTATCATTCCTCCTGGATCATGGTGTATATTTTATTACTATTTTTTTCAAATAAAAACGTCACTCGCCTGATTGATCAATAGGCTATAAAAATGATCTATTATGCTTTAGTAAAAAAAAATCTTTAGTTCTTAATTCAATAATGTCTTCACTTCATAAAATAGAAAGATAAATTTTGAGACACCATGTAACATAAATTATTTTTCATTTACAATGATGATTATTGGCGTACTGGTCATCGTGTAACGAATAGTGAGCTTAGGAATATAAGCCACTTTAACTGCCTCCCCGGCAGGCTAGCTTTATCGGGAATGCGGTCAAGTGCGCTTGACTTCAGACCCCTTCTTCGGGCTCCCCCGTCGCTTCACGTTACAATTTGGTGGCAGCGAAGTGGCTTTGGGGTCCGCGGCAGACCCTCTGGGTGAGTCATTAGTGACTCGGTGGTCCATGTGGCCAAATTTCGGACCATAGTGCCCGAAGGTACTTCTGCTCAGTCAGTACGGACTGGTGGACTATCGTCCATGTTGGGTTGAAAGGATACCGCCAGCAGAGGTAGCAGCTGAAACATGCTGTGACAGAGGAAAGCCGTGGATTACCCAAAGAGAACTCACGCAAATGAGTAAGCTTCGGGGACGAAGCTTCCCCGAGAAGGGGGAAGTGTAACGAATAGTGAGCTTAGGAATATAAGCCACTTTAACTGCCTCCCCGGCAGGCTAGCTTTATCGGGAATGCGGTCAAGTGCGCTTGACTTCAGACCCCTTCTTCGGGCTCCCCCGTCGCTTCACGTTACAATCGCACTTGTCTGGTGATATTGAAGTGACCAGATTTTTTTTTATTTTAGAATCTATTTTTATCATTTTTCTTTTGAATATACATGTAGGAAATTAAAAAAAAAATACAAAGAAATCATACGTTTTAAGCAGTAATGTATAAACAAATAAGAACTTGTACTTGTTTGCTACTGGCGAAAAAAGACCCTAAGAAAATTCGAGGTCGCCATTGCAAATAATTTGAAAAAATATCAATCGAGGAAAAGTCACGTGACTAATGGGCCTTGGCTTGCCCGGTGGAACAGGAGAGAAAACCACTTATGAACGGTGTCAATGCTAATTTAACAGTTAAAATGGCATTAGAAACTAAGCTAGAGGGTGGGATAGGTTCAATTGATACTAGACATGGGTATTATATGATGTTTTCGTCCATGTTATTCTTCCAGTTGTTGAACTGGACCGTTGCACGAGTTGGCAGTCCAAAATCTGTGAGAGAAGATCCATGGAGATGGAAAAATCTTTTCATTTCATGGTTCCACGCCTTGATATGTGGAACATGGGATCTCTTATGGTAAGGATGTATGGTAATTACACGGATAAATCGTCAGAATAATGAAATTTATGATGGTTTAGGTGGAGGGGGGGGGGCTGTGTGTGTAATTTGTACATGGTGACTGGTGTTATGTTTATGGCGTTAGTAACGGTTTGAGAGGTTTTGTAACAAAACAAGACCAGAAAGATGAGTAAAATGAAAGAATTGAGAGACTGAAGACACTTAGCCTCAACATTTAGCCCATCCCACTCTTTTTTTCTAGGCAGTGGCTCCGGATATGAACATTCGTATCTTTAGACCTATGTCTCGGCGTACGAACATGTTTCTAATTGGTCTGTAACTGTCACGTGACCAATAGATTGAAAGATTCAAAGCTACATCGATCAAATTTTCTAAGTTTTGGTGACGACTTTTTATTACACTGTACGAAAATTTCTAAGTTTTGGTGACAAGTTTTTATCACGAATTTTTCTAAGTTTTGGTGACGACTTTTTATAAAGATTTATTCTATGTTTTGGTGACGATTTGTCTGGTCAAGTCGTCACCTGGTTACGACTTGACTACATTTGTAGACAACTCATCAATGGTCAGGTTACGAGTTGTTTTTTTTTTTTTTTTTTTTTTTGGTTACGAGTTGTCTTGGTTACGAAGTGTCCTGATACCATTGAAATATATATATATGCAGTAGCTCACTACGATTTGTGTTCGTACGCCGAGACATAGGTCTAAAGATACGAACGTTCGTATCTGGAGCCACTGCCTTTTTTCTATTCGGTTATTTACAAACATGTATATGTGTGAGAGGACGTCATTTCCTTCCTATAGACTACTGTGGTGCAAGCAAATTGCATCGTAATCATATATTATGGCATTCCTTTCCTTTGTCTTAATTAATAATAAAAACGAACTATTATAATAATCACGTCAAGATCTTTTCTGTCTCCCTGTTTCAGTTCTTGCACTCGTGAGTACCAGTATGTACTGTACCGTGCCAGTACGTACTGTACCGTACTAGTGACATTAGCAAGTTGATGATGTGTTATCCAATAAAGCACCTGTTGGCAGATGTATGCTTCATAACTAGAGCTGAATCAAATGTTTGAATATTTGCGAATGTATAGTTTTGAGCGAATAATCGAATGGAAAGAATTGGTATTCGAATATTCATTAGTATTTACAGGTATTTAGTGCCTGCAATTACAATTATTACATGCAGGCAGCATATTAATAGGAAAATAAAACTGGTATGGCAACATTTTGCCCTTGAACATGTTGTAAGGAAAGAAAGACAAAGCATGTTGTAACTAAGGTTAACGAGGCAATGTTATTGATTCTTACAAATGTATGCACACGGAAACAACATCAATCTTGAAAACATCTAGTCTTGTCCGTTGGAGTGCAAGGCATCATTGGACAAGACTTAGAATACCCCTAGTAGTGCTGACGCACACTGGTCAGTATACTGTACATGTACGTGGCTTTTAATTTCAAACAAGCATGTGGCTGTTAGGGCTGAGCGGTTTTATCGCGGCACCGGTATATTGCGATACGAGGCTTCGCAATACGTACCATGGTATTTGTTTTCAAAAACCGGTTTTTGACGATTTTTTTATATTCACACTTTCATGTTGTTTCTTTGAAGATTATTAATGAACACAAATTACTACTCAAAATACATCAATAGCTAGGGTCATTTAAATTGTACAATTTTATGACTGGCAAATTTTAAACAAGACGAAGTGTCCGTACTAATACTACTATGCTACACAGCCTGATGCTTGTTTGACCTTACGTCAACAAACTTCATAGGTCAAAGACAAAAGTAAATAAACATTCATAATTTGCAAGAAAGACTTGAACAGTTGAACAATATCATTAGCTCGATTCTTAGCAAGTATCCAGTTCATGATTAGCAGAATGTTTAAAAGTACAATGTCGTTGTGTTTGAAATTCACGGATGTTCGTCTTTCCTCTCATTTATTTAATAAGGGCATTAAATTTCCTTGTGACTGTTTGCACTGTCTGTATGTCCACGAGTGTCTGCGTTGTCCCAGCAGGCAGAATTATCATAGAAATATTTGGATGAATTTCAATTTCTTTCAGCCAAATATTCATGCATGTATGATTGACTTTGAATGTTATCAAAGGACTGTCACATTTGTCATTATATTATGGAACCATTTTAGGACTTTCACGTAAAATTTTGAAAGCAAAATTAAAGTTGGAAAATGAAAATGATAAGGAATCTAAATGTAATAAAATATTGCAATATATTGCAATATTTTTCTAAATATCGCAATATATCGCAATACAAATTTGACCCGCGATACTCAGCCCTAGTGACTGTCGTGTGCCATTTGCATTAAATAAAATTATCAAAAGTTCTGTTACAAAAATTAATGTTTCTGAATTCTGTAAAAAGCATGGAGCATTTTCAAGCAGAAGCCAAAAATGTTTGCCCAAAGCTCCACCAACCTCTCTTACTGTCATATTGTAAAATAAATTTATTAAAAAAGAATACTCAGGTGGCCTGCGAAGTAATAGGATATCGGTCCGTTTTGACTGTTTTATTTTGGGGGGAGTGTGGGAGGGAGTCCTAAGTCAAAACAGTTGTTTATTGCATCATCATTTAAGAATGTGCAAGATTTCATTGTGTGTACAATGTACTGCATGTCCTCGAATAATTTCCACATTGTAATAAAGATATAAAACTTACACACACCTTTCAAGTACGGGATCCTTCTCATATATCCAATGATATTCCCATTTTTTTTTTTTTTTTTTTGGGGGGGGGGGGGGGGGGGGGGTTGCACGTTCAAGTCTAAGGATACCACGTACATCATCCAGTAGTCAGACATTTTAATTTTGAGGATGCTCTCAAAAGTTCTTGAAACAATGAATATTTGAATACAAATTGAATACATTTCCCCAATATTCGAATACCAATTTCAGACGCAGACAGGGACGTTTTTAGTTTATAACACAGAACATAGAAGTGTATATGTTGGCCGACTCTTGATCCAAGTGAGGCTCGAACCAGCAACATTTCGGTCACAGGCCTGACACCCTATCCACTAGACCACAGTATCTATGTACTTGTGAAAATTAAAGTTTTCAATCCCCTTCAAATTTATTTGTTCCTTGTTGCAATCATGTAGACCTAAGATAACATGTAGCAATATCTCACTGCTTATTTTGTTCATTGTTTATACAGTACTCAGAGAGACCTTTCTCCACAATATTCTTGATGTTTAATTTTTTTGTTCATTTCAGTTTTGTTCTGTATCCTGAGATCTTAGATGATCTGATCACCACACAGAATTACTTTACTTATTTGATGGTACCGTTTTCAACAGGTGAGTACAGAGGACATGCATACATACTCAGTTGTTTTTCGCTCTATTTCTCATGGGTCTAGAATTCCCATTTCAGTGCCCGGGCCGAGGCAAGTGAAAAGTTGGGTCGGGAAAGTGCAAATCAGGTGTTCACTTGCCCATGGGCAATAAGATTAGCTGAACATTTCCCCCTCTTCATTCAGATTTCTTTCTGATCTCCTACTTCTAAGGCAGGGTTTTGATTTATTCTGAAGAATCAAACACTCAATTTATAGCTAGGTATGCCACATTTCAACATTAGTAATTACCTTTAAAATAAGTAGCAATTTACCTTTCCTTATTCTACATATAAGTTTTGATGGGCAAGTAATTTTTGGGGTAAATTTTATGTCATGAGTTGCCTTTGGCAAGTAGGTTTTGAAAAAAATTCTAGACCCCTGTTTCTGTATTACTGAATGGTGTTTGTCCAGCTTACTTTCAGGATGTTTATGAAGCACCTGCCTTCAAAGGCTCTATCAACAGATAAAGTAAACATATAGGAATCCAAGACAAATGAGATACATGTATGAATGTGATAGGAATAAAATACTCCAACCTGAACTTTTAGACGCCTCACAATATTGATAGTTAACACTTTACACAGTCATAGATTAAGAAGTAAAGCTTGCATTTGTAATTCCAGGGTATTTTCTGTATGACTCTATAGACATGTATGTGAACAACAAGCTGATATCCAACTGGGAGGTCACGTTACACCATATAGCTGTAAGTACATGATTAGGGACAAGAAAATGAGTTCACAGCTGCACAAGAGATAGAGAAAGAAAAAAAAAATGACAAAAACTTACCATTCAGAGCTGATACATGTAGGCATAAAGTTGATAATATTTTTTTCACATAGTAGTCAGTTGCAGTCTTCGTGAAAACTCACTAGCCCGACCGCCCTGGCTACCAAAATTTGCAGCTGAACTAGTCCGACTGGCTAGTGACCTTTACTGAAATGCATTACCGGCGATTTCTCGCCTTATACTTAGGACAAAATCGCCGCCTACTTTCCGTAACAAGGAATCCGTCATAGCTCAATTTCTATCTATGGCGATTAAGAATGAAATACTTATTTATATTATTGAACATGTTCAAAAGAAATTAAGTTTTCCTGTAAAATCTGTACATGAAACAGTTGTCCAAAGATATATGATAAATATTTCCGTAACTTCTGCGTAGCATGACCTGTTATAATACCGTAACGACTAATACACGAGTGTAACATGTTCAATTGAAAATGAATTAGTTCTTACGAGAATTTTATAGCTATTGACCACGCACCGTCACAATCAACGGCTGGCCTTTTAAAATTTTTCCCTCTCGGCCCATATTCTTTATGTAAAAAGTGTATGTGAAATGAAATTTATACAAACAATATCGAGAATTCATTGTTAACTTTTGATAATGACGTGGGGATGGAAAAAGTGAGCATGGACCGTGGACATCCGCTAGAAAAGGATCGTGTGGTGGTTTAGCTTCGATCAATTTTTTAGCTCGCCGGGACGAATGTCCGGAGAGCTATTGTCATACCCCCGGTGTCGGCGTCTGCGTTGGCGTTGGCGTCTGTGTGCGCGTGCACAAAAACTTTAACCTTGCTTATAACTTTTAAACCAATACAGATTGGGCTTTCATATTTCACATGTGCATTCCTTGTGACAAGACCTTTCCATGGATACCAAAATTTTTGACCTTGTGACCTTGACCTTGGAGATTGACCTACTTTTGAAAAACTTTAACCTTGGCCATATTTTTTGAATGGTAAGTGATAGGGCTTTGATATTTCACATGTGTATTCCTTGTGACAAGACCTTTCCATGGATACCAAAATTTTTGAACTTGTGACCTTGACCTTGGAGATTGACCTACTTTTGAAAAACTTTAACCTTGGCCATATTTTTTGAATGGTAAGTGATAGGGCTTTGATATTTCACATGTGTATTCCTTGTGACAAGACGTTTCCATGGATACCAAAATTTTTGACCTTGTGACCTTGACCTTGGAGATGATTGACCTACTTTTGAAAAACTTTAACCTTGGCCATATTTTTTGAATGGTAAGTGATAGGGCTTTGATATTTCACATGTGTATTCCTTGTGACAAGACCTTTCCATGGATACCAAAATTTTTGAACTTGTGACTTTGACCTTGGAGGTGATTGACCTACTTTTGAAAAAGTTTAACCTTGGCCATATTTTTTGATTGGTAAGTGATAGGGCTTTGATATTTCACATGTGCATTACTTGTGATAAGACCTTTTTTATTGTTGTTGTTGCAATTTACATATGGTTGCCACCGGCGAGCTATGTTGTCATTCTGACAAGTCTGGTTGTATACTCTATATGTGTGAGTTTTGACCTACTCATGGGACCTATCTTTAAAAAAGATGGTATTTGTTCAATGGCTAGTTATAATTTTGGGTGGCCAGTAGATTTTGGCACTCAACTAGCCCGACTGGCTGGTAATCAAAAAAAGTTTTTATGAAGACTGCAGTTGCATCTTTATACAAGTCATTATAAGATTGATAGACCGATCAGCATGATATGTCTTATTTCCTTCTACCATAACCGTGGTTTAATCTTCAATCTGTTGTAGGTGATATCCATGTTCTGGTACAACTTCCATGCAGGAATGTGCATCGGGTATAACTGTCTAGCCTTAATGGCAGAAATAAACAGCTTCTTTTTACATTCACGGAAACTATTACAAATGATTCAAACGGGATTTGATCACTGGTTTTATCGTATTGTGACTTATCTCAACCTGTTTACATTCGTCAGCTGTAGAGGTTTTTCCATTTCACGTATTATTTATGGAATGATGACGGAATCTCACCGGGTGCCAGCCGTCTATTATTACTGTCTTTCTTGTTCTATGTTAGTAATGACAGTCATTAATTGCGTCCTATTTTGGAGATTATTCACTAGTGACATTCTCAAACCCAAGAAAGTTACGAAGCTGAACGGGAACAGTAATAAATTTATCAGCCTTGGCGAGCATGAAAAAGACGAATGATCGGCAGATTTTGCCGAGAGCAGGGTAAAGTCCCGATTGTTGTATGCGACTTGAAAGTTCAATCTGTGTTAAGTCGTTTTTCATGTATGTTCAAGTGTATTTTATCTTACTGTTATTTAGCTTGTTTGTTGATTCTCTTTATTATGTAGATCAGATTTTAGCTTTTTGTAAAGTTTTGTATATTTGGAGAGAGAAAGGGGGAGAGAGAGGAACTTTTTTTGCTGAAGTTGGATAGTTTTACATTTAAGCATGAAAAATTGATCATACATGTAATTATGACTATAGAGATTTTGATAATCAAATTATTTTCTTTATATAGTTTACAATGTTGATACTTTTTCTTTTTTAATTATTTTTTTCTGGTTCTTTATTGATATACAAGTGCAAAAGATCTGACAAATTACTTTCCTAAATGCTTATAGAATTATGCATACACAAACAACATGAACAATGTTTAACACTTCTGACGAAACTTCTTACATCATGATAGACATTGTATATTATTTTTGAGTAATTTTTTGCCTCAAAGTACTGTATATATGTTATTTAATAATTTATGTAAAATGGTTAGACATGTGATTGCTATGAGCTTTTAGGAGAAAGAAAGAAGCTTTAACATGTTTAACATGTTAAAGTACACGTATATGGATACATAAAAGTGGATATACGTTTCACCACACATATTATACTTTAATAATATATCCAAGGTGGGTAACAAATTTATATTCATTATGCTTTGTAAACCTGATTTCTTTCCCATTTATTTACATAATTAGTATCTATCACATAGATATTTCATGACTGATGAGTCTTTTACTTTTCAAAATAGAGTTTGATATGCTTATCTTATAAGTCATACTTTACTTATTACAATACAAAACCATCACTTTATGTCGCTAAAAAGCAGCAAAACTAAGAAGTCCTCAAGTAACTTATCATTTCATATAATGTTTGACTCAAGATCATACATAAATCGTAAATTTATGTTAAAATGTGCCTTTGCTTTAAAGTTTCTGTATACTAGATCTGATCATGTTGATAATAACAATTGACCTTCCTTGATTTTCTTGCATCCAATTACATTACCTCATCTGATCATGCTGATAGCACAAAGTATTCTCAACTTTTTTTTTTGCATGATTTTTTCCCGCTCTAAAGTGGAATTCGGCATCCAAGAGTACAAGAACTCTTAAACTTGGCCTTAGTATTCTGTTTGCTAGCCTAAGGATCCTTGTTTGTAAATCGTTTTCTATCCTTTTTTGGTATTGGTATCTTCGGCTAAGATTATACATGTAACAAGAATTTCAAAACAATTTTGACATGTTCTCTTTATCATAATTTATATAGCATTTTAGTTTAGTTTGTGTAATGGCTGAAATAAAGTTTGAATTAAATTGCAATAAGAAGACAGAAGGTCATATATTTTTGCCAAGAAATTTTGAATTTGTCTCTTTTTCACTATTTTCATAATTTTCTTTAATTTCTTTTTAAATTTGGTTCCACTAAAAAGTAGAGTCATAGTATATGAATTTTCATGTACTGTACTTGTAACTGTTTAATTTCTATTTTTTTCAGTAATATACAATGTACATGTCTAAAACATTTTGAACATTATAGATCTGTACATGTACCAGGAGAACAAACCAAATTGAGGATTGATATTTCTGTTTAAGATTCATATTCCACTACCTATATGTACAGTGTAAATTTGTCATAATGGCATTCTTTTGTTATTTTTGCTAAGCTTGGCTATATTTACTCCAATAAGCTTGTATTATATTTGTTATTTATTTTTGTACAGAATCATATGATGTACATATAATTCTCCATACATTTATATGTAGATATAGCAACTGTACACAATAGCACAAGGCTATTAAAAAGTCATTTTTTGTGAAAAGTTTTGTATTTTGTTGATTTTAGGATGGAGTCTCACTTATAGTGTATGTGTGAAAGGTGGCACTTAGATTTTAGGAAAGATTTTCTTTTCTATTTCATTGAAATTAATTTTAATTGGATTTGTTACCATCTATGAAGAAAGAAAACATTTTGATTCACCAAGCAGACAGTATTAACTCATTATCTATGTATCAAAGTCATCTGTATGTAGAAAAAAAAATGTGCAGCTTCTTTATCAATTTTAGGATTTTCTTTGTTTTGAAAAATGTTACCTTCAATGGAAACCATGTATCCAAGATAAGTTTAAGATTTTTGATACTTAACTACCAGGCCATACTTATCCCAGACATGCATGTAATGCAGAACTATTGGTTGTATATCTTTTGAATTTGACTACATCATCCTTTAAAAATATCCTACATTGTATATAGACCTGTAAACCTACATCTTCTCTTTATAAATTATAGTTCACCCCTGCAAAAGCTGAAGATGAGGTTCTTTGTTAATATCCATTTTTAGTCCATTTTATCCATCCATAAACATGCTTCATTCAACTATCTGTTTCGTTACAATTGCTGTCATATTATATGTGGCTGCATGTAATTTGCCCAAATGTTTCTGAGTACGTCCCTACTTTTTGAGAAATCTCTCATCAGGTTTTTTTTTCTCTTGTTTTGGGGCCAAATTTTGGCCCCCTCCCAATGCCAAATTTCTTCTATTTTTCCCTAAAAATCACTCTTTAATTCCCAAAGAAGAATTATGAAAAAATCACTCGAGAAAATTAAGACTCAAAGCCAGGAAATCAGCTGGAAATGTACTAATTCTCTGTGCATTTTTAAGTTTTTATTCATCCTTTGTTCCAGTTCAAGCAAATTAATGGATTAGCAGTGTTAATAAATGATACTTTAGGGTTATACTTTGGTGAAAATTTGTATAAAATTTTTCCCAATCTCAGCAAAATGTCGCAAATGTTCCCAAATGGGACAGGCACCTTCCCCAAAATAAAAAAAACCTGCTCATTCATGATACACCATCTTTTTGCCCCATTCCTACAGTACTTTTAAACAATAAAAACGTGTAACTTGGCCCATCCGACTGTACATTGTATGTTTAAAGTGTATTAAGATCAACAAGGAACTTGTTTATGTGCATTGTTAGAAAGAAAAAGAGGATACAACAAATTATTTTGAGATAAAAAAGTCAATAGGAAGTGTCATTGTTACTGTGTAACTTTTGTCTGTAAAACTTAGATATGATAAAAGCAATGTTTTAGTCAAGGACAATTGAAAACAATAATGACAAAATGTCTGTTGTCTCGTTTTTCACTTCTATTTCGTTGTTTTGATAGAGGCATGAGGAGATTTTCTTCATCTTGAACAAATTGATCACTTGATTATCTGAAAGGGATATATATTTTATGAAAAAAATATCAACACAAAAAATTTATCAAGATTATTTTCTGTAAATTAGAATGCAAGTATCTGTTCTATGCCCTTGTTCCGTAAGGTATTATCTAAGACTAAAGAGAGATTCTGAACAAGAATTATTTTTACACATACTTTTTCATAGTGCATTTTCTATGTTTATGAAAAATGGTGCAACTCTGACACATACATGTATTATGCTATGTGATATTATAAGACTCTTTCATGGTCTTCTATGAAAGATACATCGGTTCCACCCGAGGGGTCTCAAAATCATGTAAAACCCGAGGCTTGCCAAGGGTTTTGCAAAATTTTGAGACCCCGAGGGTGGAAACGATGTATCTTTCATAGAAGAACATGAAAGAGTATTTTTCTCTCATATCTAAGGGTCAAAACAATACTGAAAGAAAATGGACGAAATTTGAAAAAATGTCAAGTTGATCTAATCGCAAAAATTTTGTGATATTCGAATTCAGCGCCCCGGAAAATGGTTTATTCTATAAGAATAAACTATGAATATTAGGCTTTTCAAAATAAAACGCAAGAGTACATTGAAAAACGATCTAAAAATCGAAGTTTTATGGCGACGTCGCCGCTAGCTTGTTTGTTTTGCGTCACAATAGCGTCACAATAGCGTAAACAATCGAAACAATAGCGTCATGTGATATGTGATACAGCTGTCACATGATATGTGATACAGAAGTAGCTCACGTAGCTGTATTTCATGGGCCTATTCTGTAACACATACGCGGGTATGAGAGAAAAAACTTTACAGGATGGCCATTATATTGATGGAATTTTTTGTGCATTTTTTCTGGAGCTCAGATTTAGAGAGTTCTGTATCTGAAACTGTGCTAATTTCTTTTATGATATGACTTTTGAGAAGTGCAAGAGTTTATAGAATTGTGATAGACTATTTTCATACAACCACATTTTTGTATTGCTCCAGTAGACTTGCATTTTATGCACTCCAAGACCCAACATCACAATATTTGACGTTATTTCTTACTGTTATGTCGTAATAGATCTGTGAAATAACATTAAAAAAGAAAGTCAATAGTTGTGATTTCTGGTATTGGCGTGTCTAATGCAGGCCTATTCTCATCAATTGTCTGCGACAATAGACAATTTTTATATTACCATTGTAGACTTGCATTTTATACAAGCCAACATGCGACTTCACAACGTTTGACGTAATTTTTAGCTCTACTGGTCAAAGACCAGTCGAGCTTATGCGATCGCCCTTCGTCCGTCGTCCGTCTGTCTGTCCGTCTGTCTGTCCGTCTGTCCGGCGTCCGTAAACATTTCTTGTGGACACGACTCCTCTGAAACTATAAATCATAGAAATGTAATTCTTTTTGCATTGTAATTGGTCTGTGGCCTAGTTGTTTTGATTATATTTTGATTGAGCCCTTGACCCCCAGGGTCTTAGAAAAAGGGTGTGGTCATTTCCTCCTTAAAGGGGTCTTTTGTATGCAACTCCTCTGAAACAGTAAATGATAGAAATGTAATTGTTTCCTACATAATGGTTGGTCTATAGTCTAGATATGCACCTTATATTTCGTTTGAGCCCTTGACCTCAAGGGACTCAGAAAAAGGGTGTGGTCTTTTTGTCGGGCAGTTTGAAGATCAATACATTTTCAATGATCTTCAGAAAATTCTATAGATTGAAAGTTAAAACCATGGCTATTTTAGTACATTCCATTTTTATGAAGCTCATCTATCTTTATAGTATCACAATTGGGTGCCTTTATTTATTTTTACTTGTTTTTTCCTTTCTTTCTTTTCTGTTATAATTCATGCACCGATACTAGCCTTTACCAAGCTATATGGGCTCAAATACTTTTATCTGTATTTGGAAATGTAAAGACAGTAAGACTCCATGCTTTTCTTTCAATTTTACTCATATTTCAAGTTTTTTTACATGAGATAACTGCTTTCTGATAGGTGTGACAAAGTTTTTTAAGAAATGATTTTGGTATGAATTAGTTTCGAGGTCGAATTGTCTTGTGCAGTATAAATAAAGAAGAACAACAATGGCAGCCACTGCTCTCTCAGTTCACCTCAATTTTCCCTCTGGTAAATAAAATTTCTCTTCAAATACTTCTTGTAAGTTATATTTATGCTGTTCATTACAATTTTAAAAGTGCTACAAGTTTAATTCTTCCTAATTTTTCAGAAATTACCTTGACCATTTTTTTTATTTAAGTGACTAATGACAGCTCTGAGTTTTAAGTTCAGTGCAGCAGTGTGGTAATTGAATTATGTACGTATAATTCTGTGCAATACATGATATTTTTTAATCTATGAAAGCAGCTTGTAGTTTGTAAGAGCAGGAAAGGAAAGGGGAGGTTTATATTGTGTCAAAAGAGGGCTGATTTCTCTTAGGGCAGTCATGGGCCGAGTCCGGATACATTAACATTTGACGTATCTTTAAATCTGTGGCTCAAGGTACAAACAAGTTTCTGATTGTTCTGTAACGGTCATGTGACTGGGGTCATGTGTTCATTATAGAGAAATAAGTTGTTTTTTTGTAATCATAATAGTTTCTATAAGCATGCATGAACTCAGTAATTCAGCAACGGGCTGACTGGGACTAATGCCTGTTATGATTTCAAATAAAATGCAACAGGGATAAAAATGGGGATCACTCATGTCAGTGACCAGTACCGACAGCCCGTCGCTCGAGCAAAAGTTCAGCTACAGTTGTTGTCCAACATTCGAACAGATTAACACCTTTGCTTTTTTTACTTGTTGAACACAGCTAACTTGGGTGCTTGACAAAAGTTTGGGCAGTTAAATATCTGTGTTACTTATGTCTGATTTTTCCTGAGGAGACTATATTTCAATATTTGTCATTAGTTTTAGTCACATTTTGCAAACATGTAAGTGGATTGGACCAGTTAAAGTCTTTACTAATATGGTAGTTGAAAATGGATCTAATAGGCCTCGACGTCATTACAAACAGAGAAAAAGATGAAAATTAAACTCTTTCGTGTTGCGAAGACATTGGTTTTAACAGCGTTTGATTTGAAAAATGCATAGAAATGCAATATGATTACCAAATCACTGAAAAAAATGCATACATGTATGTACTGTTACATGTACTGTTGCTACTATGGAATCTGGCAACAAGACAATTATCTTATTTAACCTTCCACCTCAATGACACATACATATATTATTCAAAAGGTTATTTACAGCATGTTCATCCACATAATTTTAAGGTCTTAGGTTTTTAGTCCCCTACCGGCAACGCCGAAGGGGACTCTTAGTTTCCTCTCGGTCTGTCTGTCTGTCCGTCCGTCCGTCTGTCCGTCTGTCCGTCTGTCCGTCTGTCCCATTTTCAGTTTTCCAGACTTTTTTTCGCTGTTGTTGCATATATTGAACTCATTTTTGGTATGTGGATATATCTCAATGTGATACAGATCAAGTTTGAGTTTGCTTTTGATTGACCTAATTTTACAAGAGTTATTGCCCTTGGACTTAGCAAATTTTATGAAAGTTTCAGTTTTCCGGACTTTTTTTCGCTGTTGTTGCATATATTGAACTCATTTTTGGTATGTGGATATATCTCAATGTGATACAGATCAAGTTTGAGTTTGCTTTTGATTGACCTAATTTTACAAGAGTTATTGCCCTTGGACTTAGCAAATTTTATGAAAATCTCAGTTTTCCGGACTTTTTCCCGCTGTTGTTGCATATATTGAACTCATTTTTGGTATGTGGATATATCTCAATGTGATACAGATCAAGTTTGAGTTTGCTTTTGATTGACCTAATTTTACAAGAGTTATTGCCCTTGGACTTAGCAAATTTTATGAAAGTTTCAGTTTTCCGGACTTTTTTTCGCTGTTGTTGCATATATTGAACTCATTTTTGGTATGTGGATATATCTCAATGTGATACAGATCAAGTTTGAGTTTGCTTTTGATTGACCTAATTTTACAAGAGTTATTGCCCTTGGACTTAGCAAATTTTATGAAAATCTCAGTTTTCCGGACTTTTTCCCGCTGTTGTTGCATATATTGAACTCATTTTTGGTATGTGGATATATCTCAATGTGATACAGATCAAGTTTGAGTTTGCTTTTGATTGACCTAATTTTACAAGAGTTATTGCCCTTGGACTTAGCAAATTTTATGAAAATCTCAGTTTTCCGGACTTTTTTCTGCTGTTGTTGCATATATTGAACTCATTTTTGGTATGTGGATATATCTCAATGTGGTACAGATCAAGTTTGAGTTTGCTTTTGATTGACCTAATTTTACAAGAGTTATTGCCCTTGGACTTAACAAATTTTATGAAAATCTCAGTTTTCCAGACTTTTTTCCGCTGTTGTTGCATATATTGAACTCATTTTTGGTATGTGGATATATCTCAATGTGATACAGATCAAGTTTGAGTTTGCTTTCGATTGACCTAATTTTACAAGAGTTATGGCCCTTTGACTTAGCAAATTTTATGAAAATTTCAGTTTTCCGGACTTTTTTCCGCTGTTGTTGGATAAATTGAACTCATTTTTGGTATGTGGATATATCTCAATGGGATACAGGTCAAGTTTGAGTTTGCTTTAGATTCATCTATTTTTACAAGAGTTATGGCCCTTGGACTTAGCAAATTTTATGAAAATTTCAGTTTCCGGACTTTTCTTTGGTTCTATTGCAAATAATGCACTGATTTTTGGTAAATGAAGACATCTCAGTGTGATACAGACCAAGTTTGAGTTTGGTTTCCACTGGCCTATTTTTACAAGAGTTATGGCCCTTGGACTCAGCAAATTTCATGAAATTTTTAGTTTCCCGGACTTTTTCATGCCTGTTATTGCAGATAATGAGCTGATTTTTTGTATGTGAATACATTATAGTGTGATGCAGATTTGAGTTTAATTTAGACTGACTAATTTTCACAAGAGTTATGGCCATTGGACTTAGCAAATTTCGTGAATTCAGTTTCCCAGACTTTTCTTGGCTGTTGTTGCAGAAGATGAACTGATGAACAGAGATGCAAGTCATAAATTTATGCCGCCGGTAGGGGACTTATATCGCACAGCGATCATTGCATTTTTAATTTTTTTTACATGGTTTTGTTTGATTACTTTGAAAAGTAAGATTTTTATCTCTACTCATATGCATATTGGTGAAGATAACAAAAACAAACAGTAGAGCTTCAGTCTCGTCAGAGACTTCTGGTTTACTGTGATGTCATTACATATTTATGACATCATAGTGAAGAAAGAGCATCAAAAGTTGTGATGTCAGGTCTTGGCTTGTCTAAAATACAAGTGAAAGTGGTCTATTGGTGGGCTCCCTTTAAATGCCAAACCTCTGCTTTCAAATCTTGGACAATAAATCCTTTGACATCTATCTTGCAAAAATATTAATTTCTACTTATTTACAGTTGAACTCCAGAATGAAACAATAATCTTTATGAAAT
Source organism: Pinctada fucata (assembly GCA_028142955.1). NCBI lineage: Eukaryota > Metazoa > Mollusca > Bivalvia > Pterioida > Pteriidae > Pinctada > Pinctada fucata. The sequence goes on from AP027106.1 coordinate 21,252,804, forward strand.
ATTGCCCAAACTAGTCCTCAAGATCTTCATAGAAGGAAGACATACCATAACTACATGTGTATCACATATACATTTCCATCCTGGCATATAGACAGGAATTTAGCATAAATATACATTGATCTGTTCTCATTTTTGTATAAAACCATCATCTTGCATAGTATATATTTTTGGTCATGAATATTGCTTGATCATGTAATTCTATATTATATATTATATATCTATCTTTACATTAACATAACTCTTTATTTTGATGCTGTGTGATTGCAAAACAATACTTCATTAAAATATATAAAAGCCTCAGGTATTTGTTCATCCTTTCTTGCTTTAAGACATTATATCTATAATTAGCTACATCTGGTCTTTTTAGAGTGTGAAAAAAATGTGTATTTCTGATGTCGGCCGAAGTAAGCTGATGTTAGACAGAGTTGGGGCCACAAATTTCTAATGCCGAGTTGAAAAGCCATAGATAAAAATTTCAACTAGAACACTGAGTCGGGAAGTGTCCACTTGGCTCCACTTTAACCCAGCTATGACATTTTGCCCAATGCTGTACATGGTCAGAACAAGGAATATTTTCTAGGATTTAGATAACATTGGTGCCATATATGAAAGTCTTTTAGTTGTGGCAGATTTTAATGTTTTCAATGCAGGTTAATGGTCAAAGTCAGTGTCACATGATCAAAAGAATTTTAAGAAATGAGTCTTCTCTCTTATGGTAAAGTAGTAATGACCAATACTTGATCTTGGAATATAGTTTAAAGGTCACCGTGTCACATGATCAAAATTTTGGTACTGAATAAAAGAAAGATTCTGTCACGGAGAATATACATGCCAAAAATAACGGTGCTACCTAAAACGGTTCACTTGTAATGGGGAAATGTTTAAGTTTTTGAAATGTAGGTCAAAGGTTAGAGTGAAAATTTGGTACAAACAGAAAAGTCTTGGCAAAAGGAATACACATGTCAAATATGAGAATCCTGCCTCTTGCAGTATAGACAAGAGGGTTTAGATATCCTCTCTCACGGTGATATTTTGTCATATTCTTCTTGCTCCGTACGGTCATTTGAATCATCTGAACTGAACATCAGACAGATTCAGGACTAAGTATAACCTGTACATGTAACTAAAGATGTGTTGTGTTGTTAGGGCATCTAGAATCCTTTACGTTTTACGATGAATTGGTATTAATGAAAAATGAATTATTCAAATTTTAATGTGTAGATAACAATGATGCCGGTGATTTGGGTCAAACATAATAAAGATGTATTGTAATTGTAGAAAGTTGAGCTTAAATGCAAGAAGGCAATAGAAAAGAGAAAATGAAAAAAAATACTAGTATATAAGCAAGAAGAAATAGTTTCTCTGAATGCAATCGCATTGATTTACGTTTAGTAGTCTATGTAGATTTTACGGACCATATTATAATGACTTATATGTATATATACACGTATTTCCATGTGTATTTTAATGAATTATTACAAATTAATAATCGTACTAGCTCCGTCTATCTCTGTCAACTCTGACCCTTGTTTTCAGCAGCTGTTGATTGAACCATGGGTAAAATACTTATACGTATGACCATTCAAAGTATTCCATCGAATGACACGTACTGTAAGCCATGCATGTATAATCAAGTTTTCAAAATTGCATTAAAACTAATGTAATAGTATCGTGACCATATCTTGCATCTCCATTTTCAACGCATATAACACTACGTTTCGAATCACACGAATGTTTTTTTTAAGAATTTAAGATTGCTAAGAGACAGGATCAGTGCATGATAATTCCGCGGTAAGGCTGAGTCCAAGAAATATCCAGAAAAAAAAAAATTATTTTCGCCTTCTATACAAATACAAAAATAATATGTTAAGAGCTAATGTCACGCTGTACTTTTTTGAATGAGCCAAAGGGGTGAATTTAAAGTTTGGCGAACCCAGAGCTGTAAGCAGTATGAGGAAATTATCAATTTAAAACTAAACAGAATTAATATCCTCTTTCGATTTATTCGCTATAGTTCGAATGAAAATTCTAATGGTTTAAAAAAGGCAATTGAATGTTATTGACGTTTACAATTCACGCACAAATAGATCTTTTTTAGCACTAAGAACTAAAAAAATTAACAGAAGTTATGAAATATCGAAGATAGTATATGAGATCATAAGCTACGGAAATAAAGGACTACTCTATATGAATTTGTAAATAAATTCAAAGCTATTTGTCTTTCTAAAAAAATTAAGCTTTTGGTGTCACCATATTGATCATCATTTTCAGCAAACCGGAAGCTATCTATATGTAGCTGATTAAAAAAAAATAAAACAGAAGGCAATATTCTTTTTTTATGATTTTGTAAGAGTACGAGTACAAAATGTATATATAATCATCGATATCTGAACTGACTGAACATCTATGGGGAATCTAGATAGCAATACGTTCTACGTATCCTCGATTCCCCAGGCCATTTACGCTTTGGCTGAATACCCTGGGTCAGATCGTATTATTTCGGGGATTTTAAAAGAAATAGCAGCTGCTCTTCTTCGTGATGTTAAAAACCGGACGGTAATGGCAGCGCGCAGACCAGTGAGGACAGTATGTGAATCATACACAAGAGGAAGTTTTTGTCGGTTACCAAAATATTTGTATCGAAAACATCTAATTAACAATTCGAGTATTGCCTCAGGGCATGGAGAAGTACAAATGTATGCACTGTTTATCATCGCTATCAAAAAGACGTTTGTAAACGATTATGCGATTGGATAAAAAGATTTATGAGGGAGCCAATCACCAACATTTGCATATAAATGGAAATCCCCGAAATAGTATGATCTGACCCAGGGTATTCAGCCAAAGCGCAAATAGCCTGGGGAACCGATGATGCGTTCTACGATGAGTTTGTATTAATTGCCCAATATTGACTTTCAACGGCAAAATCACTCAAGCGGAAAAAGAAGGTCATGGGGAGTTTTTGAAAGTTTTATCAAAGATACATCCATCATGTAAGTTTCGAACATGTAACACTTATACTTGGCTCTATATTGGCTTTTAAAAGCCAAAGAAAAAAAAAAAGAATTATCATTCTTTCGATGCGTATAAACAAAACTGATGCGGTGGTTTTTGGGTCAAACATAAGATGAGAAACTTAAAATATATTATTGTAGAAAGTTTAGATCAAATTCAAGAAGGCCATAGAAATAGAAATTGTATGAGAAAAATACTAGTGTCTTAGCAAGAAAAATAGTTTTTTTTACTGAATTCAATTGAATCGATTTACGTTTAGTAGTCTATGTAGATTTTACGGACCATATTATAATGGCTTATATGTACATACGCGTATTTACACGTGTATTTTAATGAATTACTTCAAATTAATAATCATACTTCGTCTGTCTCTGTCAACTCTGACACTTGTTTATATAGCAGCTGTTGATTGACCCGTGGGCATAATGCATACATGTATGACCGTTAAAAGTATTCAATCGAATGACACGTAAGATCTTGAAATAAACCATGTATGTATAATTGCATTAAAACAAATGTGATAGTATCATGTCCATATCTTGAATCTTCATTATCAACGCATATAACACTACGTTTCGATTTTTTTAAAGAATCTAAGATTGCTAAGAGACAGGATCAGGGCATAATAGATTATATTCTGTCGTTTTATCTATCTAAAAATAATATCAAAGAAAGGATGGAACTCTAACGTGACTCGGCTGCAACATCCACCCCACAACCCCCAAAACTCCAAAGGGAGAAGAAAGACTAAACAGTAGACAAAGGCGACATCAAGACATAAAAGACAGCTCATTAGATAATGTTCTCCTTCAAATTTCTATGGTGCTGTTTTTTTTTCATCTTGGAAGATCACGTTCTGTTAGCTGTTTTCACTGTTGGAGATCTCCACCCTCTCTTTGTTTTGTTTTATATTTTTTAAGAATTTGTATGTCTGTTGACCATAATTGTTGGGATTTGGATTTGAATTTTGTGTTGGACATTTCATTCACTGACAAATATAAATTTTATCTTACATTACACCCTGCGATGGCGCATTATATCAAACATCTTAGCTTTTCGAAGTTTCTTAATCTTCATATTTTTCTAAGTTAATTTGAAACTGGACATATTTATTACTTTTCAAATTCCCGAATCGATCGTGTTACAGGACAAAAGTAATTTATTAGAACTTCTTCGTGAAAAATTTCATCATATAAAATTTCATGACTTTGAATTTTAAATATCATGGGATTTTGAACGATGTTAATGTATAACATGTGTCCATCATTGAGTGATTAAATGAAAATCAAAACCAAAACCCAAATTCAAAAAAACCAAAACCTATCACTGGGCAAACAAAACCATGAAAATTGCAAAACAAGTAAAACATACGATCATTGTTATGGTTTGAGGATCACTCAATCAATCAAATTCTTTATTTTATGAAGGTTACTCGATAAGCAGTATGCTTTTCTTCCTCGAGGCCTTCCTTTAAAACAGCATAATACACATTTTTCACACATAAATAACAAATAGAATTCTCTCTTGTATCAACACTTACACACACACCCTCACCCTCACCCACACACACACTCTCTCTCTCTTCTTTACAATAGTCACTTATAGTCACTGCTCGTTACGTTTTGAAATAATATATTTATGCACTAACGTCTTAAATTTGAACACAGTATCTGCACTTCTAATTGATAAAGGTAGTGAATTCCATAAACGCGGTCCTGAATATTGTAATGATTTCTCGAACATTTTTGTATTATGTCTTTGAACTGTCATATCATTGTTTGAAGCAGATCTGAAATTATAGTTTTCTGTAGACTGAAATTGAAACAAATCACTTATATAAGCAGGTGTCATCCCGTGTGTAGCTTTGTATAGTGTACCACATTTAGTAAATTTGAGTCTTTCGTATATGGTCATCCATCCAAGTTGTTCAAAGAGTGGCATAGAGGGAGAATCAGGAGGCATATCGAGTATAATCCTCGCAGCCCGTTTCTGCAGTTTGAGTAATCTGTCTAATTGAGCAATAGATGCAGATCCCCAGACTGTTAAACAGTAGTCATTTACTGAGAGGATATATGCGTTATAATAAAGTTTCCGAGTTTGTAAAGGGAGAAACTTTTTTATTTTACCTAGTAGCGCAATTTAAGAGGAAACATTTTTACATACATAGTCTATATGATTTTCATAGCTTAGGTTCTGATCAATATGTACTCCGAGTAGTTTCTCACATTTAGAATTTTCTATGCAATAGTCGTTTACTTTTATCTCTAAATTAGAGTTACATTTAGAAAGCTTTTGGGATGTACCGATCAACATACATTTTGTCTTCTTTTCATTGAGGAGCATGTCATTTTGCTTACACCATGATATTACATTGTTGACATCAGATTGTAGGTTGTGGCTCAATGAATCTGTTCGATTTGATGAATCTTGCAGTGTAGCATCATCAGCAAATATGTCTATATCAGAATGGTCTATGTGTAAGGGTAGATCATTGACATATAATATAAATAATAGTGGACCTAACACAGAACCTTGGGGTACACCTGTTTTTATACTTAACTTTTCAGAAAAGGTATTCCCTATATGTACTTCTTGGTGGCGATTCTGCAAATATGAATTTAGGAGGTTTAGTGAATTGATATTGAACCTGTACAATTTAAGTTTCTTTAGGAGAATTTCGTGATTAACCAAGTCAAAAGCTTTACTGAAATCTAGGAACACAGTTCCAGTCAGATTTCCTTTATCAATCTCAGACAACCATTTGTCTGTCATTTTAGTGAGTGCTGTCATACAAGAATGATGTTGCCTGAATCCAGACTGCTCCTTTTGTAAAAGATCAAAATGATTTATAAATTCTCGAATTTGTGATGCCATGTATTTTTCGAATATTTTTGAAATGGTAGGGAGTATGGATATTGGTCTATAGTTACCAGGTGTTGACTTATCGCCTTTTTTGAAGATATGTGTTATTTTGGCTTCTTTCATGCCTCGTTTACACGGAGAGTTTATTGCGCAATAAACGTAAATTTGTTGCGCAATAAATTTGTTTTGCGTTCACACGACAAAATTTATTGCGCAATAAATTTTCGATTTGTTTCGCAATAACTTTATTGCGCAACAAATTCTGCCGTGTAAACGCTAAGCGAAACTGTTGCGCAATAAATTTGACGCATGCGCATCAACATGACAAGAGAAAGAGATTGTTATACTTACGAATATAACTACTCGACGTCTTTATTTTTACTATTCTTTTGAGAGATTCCGATGTTTCGTATATATAAGAACGCTTTTCTGTAAGTGTGGACCCCTTGTAGAGAATGACGTCACAATTGAATGACGTCCTGCTCTAGACCGAAATGACAAATAAATGAATAAACTATCTCCTAAAATAGTCTTAAATTTGACTATACGAAAATTATTCGAACAATTTTTCCTTAAGGTATTCGTTGTACACTTTCGTTCATGATTCTTGTGCTTGTTCATTGGCATTTTATTGCGCAATAGTTTCGGTCTCGTGTGAACGCAAAAAAGCTTATTGCGAAACAAATTTATTGCGCAATAAAGTTATTGCGAAATAGATTTATTGCGCAACCGTGTGAACGAGGCATGATGTTTATCTGGAAACGTGTTCTGACGAATGCTTATATTTACTAGGTACGCAATGGCTTTATGAATTACTGGGGCGGATAATTTTAGAATCCTAGGCCCTATATTATCAGTCCCTGCTGATTTATTAACGTTTAGTTTCAATAGCAATTTTAGGACTTCATCGTCAGTAATATATTGAAAATTAAATGACGCATTTATGGGAATTTTTGAGTTCACATAGTCAGATATTTTTGAAGTCTCGAGGGGAATCGGATTATCATTTTTTAAAGAGTTTGCAATATTTGTGATATAATCGTTGTACATGTTTGCTATCTCTTTTGGACTATCGGCAGAAGAATTTTGGTATGTCAAATGAGTGATGGGACTTTTATTGTTATTACTGGCATTGAATTCCTTTAAATGTCTCCATATGTCAGACATATTCTTATTTTCTTCGATGGATTCTCTGTAATACATTTGTTTAGCTTCTCGTATAAGTTCGGTGACTTTGTTTCGCCACTTGCGATAATTTTCTGGGTCTTTCTTTTTGTGATACAGATCTCTCTTATGTCGCGCTTCGTTAATTGTTGAATTCATCCACCGAGGACTATTTTGATATTTAACACGTTTTGTCTTAATTTTCGCATGTTTATCGAGTATAGGAAGTAGTAGCTTGTAGAATTGTTCAAGAGCAATGTTTGGGTTATCGATTACTTGCAAGGTGTCAAAGTTAACGCAAGCGAGATCGGTCAAATATTCAGTTGCATTAAACCTTTTATAATCTCTATATGTAATAGTAATGTGAGACTTCTTTTTATCCAAGGATTTAGTGCGTCTTGTTATACAAATAGGATAATGGTCCGACATAGATATGTTTGGCACGTTTACTTCCGTAATATTGTTTGGTCTGTTAGTGTAGATATGGTCAATCATTGTTGTAGAATTATCAGTAACACGTGTCGGAGAGGAAATGACCTGCGTTAAATTAAAGTCCTGAAGGGCATTTGACCAAAATCGTGGGGGTTCTTTCATCAAATCGATATTAAAATCTCCGGAAATGATAATCTCATTATCACCGCAGGAAGCTTTGTCAATTTCGCCTGCAAAAAATTCCACCCAAGATGTTCTCGCAGATGGGGGTCGATAGCCAGAACAATATAACACAGATTTTGAATTTGGAAAAATTATTTCTAACCATATTGTTTCTATATCTCCGCTTTCAAGATCTTCGCGTCGTTTACAGTTTATTAATTGAGATATGTACACAAGTATTCCACCTCCTGATTTTCCCTTCCTGTCTTTTCTTTCAAAGTTAAAACCATCTATAGAAACTAGTTCATCAGGGATAAAGATTCGCAGAGTCCTAAAATATCAACGGAACGTTTTTCTGATAGAAGTAATTCTATTTCATCTTTTTTGTTCAGATGGTGACATATATTCAAATTAGCAATGCGTAATCCCTTTTTCACGAGTCCGAAAGATCTAAGATCGTTTTCATTTGAAATACTACTTTCTGTTTGAATTTGATTTCTTGTTTTTGTCAAGACGCAAGATGATTGATTTGGTTCAAATGATGTTTTATGCATATTTTTGGTGGAATTTAATTTAGAATGGTTCATATTTTTACTATTATTTATGCCTCCTTTTCTGTTGGTACATTTCGTAAAGATAAAGTTAGAACAATACAAGCTACAGACACAGGAATCGCCTGACAAATTGCAAGAAGAACATAGAGCAGATAAAACATGAAAACTGTTCCGGTAATTTAAGTCACGGCGATTTATGACGACATCTTGTTCCTTGTCATCGTCCTAGTAGAAGTAGTATGGGCAGTCCCTGGCCTTGTGTCCGGTGCACCTACAGCTCCAACACTGTATTTTCCCTTCGTGGTGACAACGTTTCGCGTTATGGCCCTTTTCTCCGCAGAAATAACAAGCCTCTTCGATAACCTTCGACTTAAGGATCGACACGTATTTGTTGTATTCCCTGAGAAGGACTGATGTGCCGGCATCTGAAAGATGTTTCTCGTCGGTCCAGTGTGTGATCGCTGTTACTTTCGGTATCGCGTTTGTAGTCGGTATGAGGATTGCTCCGTGAGATTTGCAAATTTCCTCGATCATACGGTTGACTTCGGTTATGTTCGTATCCTTGCGTGGGAGAACTTGCGCAATGTGTATGGATGCTTGTGGGGCTCTCTCTTTGACGTCCTTAATTATGTCCTTTATGTCGTGTTCTATGTCATTGAGGGGTCTACCGTTATCAACATCATTTCCTCCTCCTTGTATGATAATGTTTTTGAATTTGCTTATGTCCATCTTTTTTAGGTAGTTTCTGATACCGTACATTTTTGCCCCTTTTAGTGTTTTTACGCGGGTGGTACGTTGTAGTCCTTTGGGATGAATACGTTGAAGGATCGAACTTCCGATAATCAAAGTTGTAAAAAAGTGCCTGCCTTGGGAAAGTTTTCCACTGGATTGGTTTTGTGGTCGCGGAGGGGAATTGGTCTCTGGTTTCCGTTTTGGTGAGCTTGATACGATATGAGCATACGTACTCTGGTCAGGTGTCGTCGATGAAGTTGATGTATTTACTCCAGTCGTCGCGTATGAAATTGGGATAGTCGGGGTACTGGTGCACGCATCTCGTTGTTGGCTTGAGTCGGTCTGGGTTGTTGCGTCCGAAAAAGATTTAGGATTGATTTGAGATTGTTCTAATGAATTTACTCTGTTTTGTAGTCTTTTGATCTCTGCGGCCAAGTCGTTCAATATAAATTCGTGTTGAGGAACATCAGTAAAGAGACTGCTTTCATTATTATTCATGGGGTACTCGTCATGGGTAACAGGGTCATGTTTCGGAGTCGATGTTAGGTGGGGAGAAGAAAAAGAATGAATGGACTTACAGTTTGTCTGTTCTTTGTACTTATCCATGAAGTCATCTGTCCATGATCCGTGGGATGGTCCTTGCACATGTATTGTCCTGGTCGTCTGGTAAAGCGTCGCTGTAACACTCGAGTCCTCCTTTTTGAAAATTTCTCCATGTTTTTTGCCCTTTTCACAAATTTCATAGTTTCGCGTAGAAAGTTTATTATGCTGTCCAGAATTTCAGATGGAAAAGTAATTGTGTCACTCTGCTGATTATGGGTAACGTCAAAAACGTCTCTTTTTGTTTCTCTTTCGTCATCATTTGTTTCACTTTCACTTTTTCCGAGAACTGTAGTCGTTAAGGCACTAAAACTCGTCAATAGCGCTGATAGTACACTGGAGTTTTTCATTGTCAGAGGTGTTAACGTTAATCCCCAGGAGCTCGAGAAAACCCGTCCGCTCGGCTCGACGGTCAGTTTGAAGTCATTCGAGGGTACTATATCCGAAACATTTATGTCTGGTCCATTCTGTAAATTTGACCTGTGTTGATGGATGCTTCGATATCACTTTGAAGACTTAATACATTTACAAAGTTGTGAAAGGGAATCCCTGATGGGGATGAGATGAAGAACGTACCTTGTGAGAGTAAGCATCCGCTTACCAAATTCTAAAAAGCTTAAGGTGTATGATTACTATGGACCTTGCCCGTTCCTACATACATGGGAACCACATTTAACATTTGTTTCAAATATCTGATGATGTAGAAATGTACGGTACGTGGCATAGAGGTGACATGATTCTTTTTTTAACTCGTTCCCACGAGTTACTATGTTGTGGGAACGAGTTATGTTTGTTTCTTTTGCATTCTTAGTTTCAAAAAAGAAAAAAGAAAGCAGAAAACAAATTGTTTGTTTTTTTTCTTTCTTTTTTTAACTCGTTTCCTCGAATTATTATGAAGTGGGAATAAGATATGCTTTTTGTGGCATTCTTATTTAAAAAAAGAAAACGGAAAACAAACAAAATGTTCCGCTTTTTTATTGAATAAAAATGCACAAAACAAACATAACTTGTTTCCTGCCTTCCATTTTTTAAAATAAGAATGCAAAAACAAACATAACTCTTCCACACGACATGATAACTCGATCGTTCCCATGACAATTTGTTTTCAACTCTCATTTTTTAAAATAAGAATGCAAAAAACAAACATAACTCCTTCCAACGACATACACAGCCAATTGTTCCACACATGAAATTCAAATGAAATGAGCATCATGTAAATTTCACATGAAAGTTCATGTAAAATTCATATAAATTTCACATAAGATTTATGTGAAAATATTTCACATGAATTTCACGTAAGTTTCCTTTACATGAATTTCACATGTTTTTTCTAAGTGACCTTCACAGGAAACTGAATTCACATAAGATCCATGTAAAAATCTTTACATGAATTTCATGTGAAAAATTTCATGTAAATCTCATGTTCGTGCTCGTTTCACATAGATTTCATGTGAACTTTCATGTAAAGTTCATGTAAATTTCACATGAATTTCGTATGAGGCACAATTGGCTGTGTACTAATTCGAGGGAACGATTTAAAATAGAGTGCAAAAAACAAACAATTTGTTGTCTGGTTTTGCCATACCTTCTCGACTTGAAGACTGAACTGTAATGTAACTGGTGGATACTTCTGCGATAATAAGCTACGGAAAAATTGATTTATGATAAAAGATTACTCAATATGAATTTGTAGATAAGTTCAAAGCTATTTGTCTTTCTAGAATTTTTTTAGTTTTTTTGTGTCACTATATTGATCATCATTTTCAGCAAACCGGAAGCTTTCTACAGGTAACTGAATAAAAAATAAAATTAAAACATAAGGCAAGATTCTTTTTTGAAGATTTTGATAGGAGTACGATTATTTATAGATGTGTTATGAGAGCCAACCCAAGTTACTTAAAGAACCTGATAGGCATGATAACCGGATATGGTCACAAACCTTTTTTGTTTTCAAGCGCTGTTTGGAAATTTGAAGGATCTCGGTTTTTGATACATTGCCCTAGGAAGTTTGTTATAGAAAAGAAGTAACTCTAGGACAGTAAATGAGTTATGATAGAATTGTCTGGATGGATTCTATCATGAGAGAGCGTACAGTCGAGTTGTGAGGATCACGAGAAACCTCGATAAGCGTGATATAGCGAGACAAAGTGCGATGGCACATTTTGTCAGTTGTAATGGAACGTCATAAAGCGTGAAGCTCCACGATTTTGCTCCGTCGTTGACATTGTAGGGCATCGTGTAGCGGAAATGGACAACGACACTTGGATATTTGGTAGGTAGGGGTGTGTTAGCCGCGGAAATCTAAATTGAATAAATCCGGGACTCAAATTCAGGATATGACCGGCACGAATCGGGAAATTTTCCTGGGGATAATTGACTTGGTCTCACACGAATAAAAAAAGTGATCCCTAAGTGTCGCTATGCTTCGCAGGCGACACAAAAACTAAACGATCGGCAAATATATTTTACCTTGTCAATGACACGGCCGGGATCAATCTCCAAGCCTCGATCTTGACGATATTGTAGTGGAGAGAGGCGTAATTAACTGAGCTGTCTGGAGTTTGAGCTGGGATTCTACTTGCCTCCGCTTCGTCTCTTCGAATTCAAGCGCCATGTTATAAATTTACACTCATGCATCAGGTCAAATATGTGACACCGCGAGGTTATTTCCATAACAACGTCATTACATATGAGTCGATCGAGGTGTCACGTGTTTGACCTGACGCATGAGTGTAAACTTACAACATGGCGCTTCAATTTGAAGAGACGAAGCGGAGGCAAGTAGAATCCTGGACGTATCATTAATATCAAAGCTTAACAAGGTAAAATATGACCGTTTAGTTTTAATCTATTCGGGTGAGATACAGTCAATTATCCCCAGGAAAATTTACCGATTCGTGCTGAACATATCCTGAATTTGGGTCCCGGATTCAGTCAATGTAGATTCCCGCGGCCAACACACCCCTAGCAACCAAATATCCAAGTGCCGTTGGCCGTTTCCGTAGCTAGGCATCGTTTATAAGTGTACACCTGACATAAAGGTACATATGGTCTCTTGTTACCTAAATTAACGGTTTGACAAGGATTTGAGTGGCATTTGCAATTAACATAATAAATTATAATTGTCATTTTGTTTGACATCTGGTCATGGAATTACGCACACGTTACCGATATTTAAGGGTATATAAACGTGTGGCTATTAGATTCATGTCACTTACGGTAAATTCTAATTGAATTACTGAAATTCTAATTCCACCATGAATACTCTGGGATTTTTTAGTCTAGCTTGTGTAACAGTGCTTGTACAATTTGGATCCAGCTTTCCTGCAGGAGGATTCAGCGGAGAAAAGGATGCAAGTCCCGAGATCTCTAGTCTCGTGAATGGTGTAAGTACATCGACTTGACCTTTCAATGCTAAACGTCTTCAAATTCAATAGCGTCATTTAAGAATTGTACATGCTTGGTGCATGGATGATATTCTTACTATTTACAATCCTGTTTTTCAACAGATAAGAATAACTTAAAGAATTTATACTCAACAACGCAAACTTTACAAACACAGAAACACCATTTTTGGACCTAAATATCAAAATTGTAAACGGAAAGATTCATTAAAGTGTGTATGAGAAAAGAGATGATTTCGGATCCAACATATTGAATTTCCCTTCATACTTCAAGACTACCTTCATACGGCATTTACTTATAACACAGGCACGCTATAGCATGTACGAATATCTTGGATTTTCACAGTAGAAATCAACAAATTACCAAGAAACTTTCAGGTCAAGATTTTCACGTTCATAAACTAGTTAAGGCGTTTTGGAAATGTTTCGACACTTACTGTTAGCTTCTTTTAAAAAATAATACCTATACAATTAAGCTACATATCGGTAGTATATAACTTTGAGTATTTCACAAACTGCCTTTATGCTGACATACTAAAACAAAATTAGAATGATCATAGGTAGACAGTATAACCATCGAAAAGACGTAAGAATCATCAAACGCCTTTTAAATCGTGGATGTTATCATTACGTCACCAGACAGACACTCGGCATGGTACTTGACCAATCTACAGCCTTGTACCAGTACATTCATATGACTTGCACTTTGACTGACTGTGACGATGGAAATTTAGGACGGGCCCTGTTCAAACCTCTTTTGATATGACAGGGCTCAGCCACCTGTCCTCTTTGAATGTCGGTCGTCGTACACCTCGGTTGAAAACATGCACTAGCTCGCTAGATAGCGGAGCACGGACTGTATTTCTTATGCCCTCTTTATATATCCATTTACATATTCATCTGTGTTGCTTTGGCCCCTGTGTCTTGCTGTCTTGTTTTTGAGGTCATCTAACAGTAAGAAGGTTATCTGACCTTTTGGTAACCGGAAAAGTCGGAGGGTTGTGCGCACGTAATCCGGATAACTACACCATTTGCTACTAGCTTGGCAGATGGATGTCCTAAGTCGACACCGATTGCCCATTGGTCTCATTTGTTTATGTATAGTCCTTGTGTTTCGTGTTTCCATATCGTATGTTTCTTTACGTCTCTTTGCTGTGCAGGTCTGCTCTGCGTTTTCGCATCAGGTGTTTTGGTGCTTTGCTGATAGTTCTGCAACCGAGTCTGGTAAGAGATTCCCTCTATGCGAAAACAAAAATAATTGTGTGGAGGTTTTGTAAATAAATACTTTGCTAAAATAGAAAAGTTATGATACATTCCTGTAGCGTAAATACTTCAATTTCGAGAAGATTAAATATCGCGAGACTAAAGATTCTTTTCGCGTGGACAAAATTTAAAATAGAAGATATATAGTAAAAAAAAATATCAACAGTAATAATTGAATTTATATCAATCTTGATAGATTACGTGTCATGCTTCTTCTTACTAGTATTAAAGATGATTTAATATGTGGTCGACTATTAATTGCAAATAAAAAATCATTTACGTATAATGCGCATCGTTTTACCTCTAGTTACGAGGGCTGATTGATATGTCGTGAGCCTCGGTTTTCTGGGATGCAGAAGATATTCTGCCGATAGATTATCTCCAGAAAGGACAAACAATCAATGACACATACATTGCTTAACTTCTGGCACAGTTACGGGAAAATATAAAACTTAAGCGCCCCGGAAAGCTCATTAGTCAAAGGTGTGTTGTTCCGTCAGGACAATGCCCCTGTTCACAAGTCTGTCACTGCCATGGCTGGCATTCATGATTGTGGCTTTAAATTGACTGAGCATCCGCCTTATTCTCCTGATCTTCCTCCATCAGACTTTCATCTATTCCCTACACTGAAAACAGCTTTTTCTGGCACCCGCTTTTAGTCCGATGATGGTGGTCGGTGGATGGCTATCTGACCAGTCAAAATAAGGCGTTTTTTATAAGTGGTATTTAGGCCCTTAAACACCGATGGCAAAAGTGTACAGATACTGAAGGGGATTATGTAGAAAAATTATACAAAATGTCTGATAAAATTCAAATTCGTCGGTACGAGGCTCACAACATATCAATCAGCCCTCGTAGCAACTGAAAATATCCTAAAGAAGTTATGGAAATTCTATTAAGTAGAATTTTTCACGAACACGTATTTTCGCGTTATAGATACACTTGCAAAAAAGCGAGAATTAGAGCATTTCGAGTTTTTGTGCTTATACAGTATTAATTAGAAACCTTAGTTGATCTATATTGGGAAACTTTATATACGTTGATGTCTTGTTGAATGGTTAATACCATTCAATTTTATTCCACGAAAATTACATATGCAATTCGCTTTTCTTCTTACAAATTATTAATGTTTTCTCTTTTTCGCTTGATTCATAGGTAAAAGGTGACATAAAAAAGGCTCTTGCCTGTACTAACGTTGCATATAGCGAACCTCTTACTGCATTAAAGTTTAGACAACAAGTTGTCGCCGGAATGAACTATATCGTCAGCGTAAGTAAAGATTTAAACATGCACATTAAATTGAAGTACATGTTGTGATACATTATGTGCTCTTAATTTAGATTGAATAGGAGATGCACCTCCTTTCTGTATTTTAAATACTTGTATGATAAATAAATCAAGTAACATTATTCAAATGTAGTATACTCTGTAGCAGTGGTCGGATATAGGTTCTGCTTCATTTCGTCTCATATCATATGGCATTTTCCATTTGTTGGTGCTTAAGTATGTTTGTTTGTGTCCCTCTTTTTGTAATTGTGTAAAATTTCAGACTTTTTTCATCTAGAAATATTTACAAATAATTTAAGGTACGAGTTGGAGGAGCAAAAGTAATCCACGTCAAGATCTACAGAGATTTGAAAGGGAACGCCTCTTTAACAGGTGTACAGGCAGAGCCAGGAACAGACATCAATCCTTCCGCAGACTATGCAAAATGCCTTATTGTTTCATAAACGCAGTGTGCCAGATAAACATTGGAAATCCATTGATTTACTTGGTCTTCTTTGATTAAATGTATAAATATTGTATACTAGAATATTTTCTTATTGATTAAAAAGACATGGTCGGCAACTTTGATTTCGTCAAATGCAAATTGCCTTTCACATCTCAACAAAAATGAAATTGTCTGATAAAGGCTTTAAATGTAGATTTGCTGCGGTTCATCTTGTTGCCATGAACGACAATTTCCGAAATTTATCAAGAAGTATTGCCGCCAATCGGCAATATGTAAAGTGTTTAAATCTTTTATGATATCAAACTTTATTTGCGACTTACGAAGTGAATCCTATATTTCATCTGTTGATGCAAGTATTTACTGCATCAACATAAATCAAAGCACTAAAGGTACTGAGTGCGAATAGCCAGAATAATATCACTTATTATGTATGACAAAATATTGTGTTTTCAAAGTTATATTTGTTTCTGAACACCTTCGTAGGCCAGTTTATGGACTTATAAAGAAAGAAGTAAAATGCAAATCCATAATGTTGTCGTAATGAATTGAAAGATGATGTCTGACAGTGAACATGAAAATTAAATAACATCACATTAAATCTACCCCACCCCCCTAAAAATACAACAATCCAATATGACTATCAATTGATGATAGCATATACAAGGAAAGAAGACGAATCTTATTTTCTAATTTGATCCCCACTCTCTCTTTAACCTTTCATGTTCAATGTTAGGTGTGTGCTAAGAATTTGAAGGAAAATTCGCTTCTTTTTCAGTATATAAAAATATGATACATCCTAATCGGGAATGTTTTGATCTTTTATTTTTCATAATTGTTAATATCATATTTTATGATGGAAGTTCCAGATTTTATTTTGTGAAGCGGGGCAAAATAAGCCTACTTGAAGATAGTTTTACGTTTCAATGATTCAACTTAATATCTTTATCGATAGCACAGTTTCATTTATATATTGTCCACTAAAACAGATAGTGACCTGGTAATGGAAAGGGGTTTCCAACACACAGCCTGTATTCATCTCAGTACATACAGATGCAATTTTTTATTAGGTCATGCATGTACATTACACGACAGCTCGATTCATATAGATATAATTCATTGATTCAGACAGTGATCAGACTTTAAACCAATCATGACGCTGACGCAGTCCCAAGGTACATGTCATTATTATCGTCAGGATCTTCTTTAACTCATTTGTGTCACACTTATGCCCTTTGCCGTGTGGAGCTCGTAAAAATGTTTCCCGCGAGGGGTTTGACAGTTAGTGTTTTGAATGTGCTTCCCTGACATTGTCGCCATAACACTTTCTATATAGACATGGCGTCGGATAGTGCATGAATTTTATATATTTTCATTTCCATGCTTCATAAGCATCGACGGCGGGTGCGGCTAGCCAACAGGGGATGCTTACTCCTCCCGGGCACCTGGTCCCACCTCTGGCTTGCTAGGGGTCCGTCGATGTTGAATTTTGTGCTCTATTGTAAGTGCTGTTGAGATTATCGTCAGGATCTTCTTTAACTCATGTAAACAGAGTAACATCGTTTATACATACTCAGTAGACGGGGCTCCCATGAGTGAAGAAATCAGGCAATCGCTATGTTCTCTTCGCACAAAAATGAAATTCATTTCTTATCATTTTATATCATCTACTTATGGAAAACAGACTGTTTTCTTTATCTAAAACAATCAATCGCCACACTAGAAGTTTTGGGGATTGCACAGTAATATAACTGACTCTACAGACAGCCATGATTTAAACAGTGAACGATCGTACCTCTATATCTTTGAAATAAGGACAAGTTTGAGCAAATCCTACATGCATAGTTAATTTGTTAGTAAGTAGAAAAGAAATGATACCCTTGAAATGTTAAGCAAACATCAACAAATTGCATTTTTAGCAACGAGTTAATTCGTGTTTGAGGGAAAATAAAAATAGTGCTATAAATAGACGTCGATGAAAAAAGGAGTAGGGGCAAAATCTGCCGTTTTTGGCCCCATTTATTTTGCTATTTTCAAAAATTGTTTTCATACTATTTTTTATGTTTCAAATAAGAGTAGAGATGTTGTTGTTTATTGAAACTGAATTGAAAATAGATTTAATCAACTAATATGAGTGTTATTTCCCGCCAAAATTGCCCACTACTATAGAAATTAGTGGTAAAATGATAACAACCAGATTTTAACATAATAGTTTATAATATATATAGAGCAAGCGCATGTAACAAAGTCATACTTTCCATGTATATTCAGAATATGAAAAGGAATGTCCCATATGATAGGCCTTTCAACGACCGCTAGGTTTCGACTGAGAGTAACGACAACTCGTACTCTAAGTGTCAGAAATCGGGACATTTCGAGCTTCTTCATAAACATAATGGGCAAAAATCACTTCAAATCATGAAATTTCTCATTTATTTATCTCTTTTTGGTTGTTGGAAAAAGTTGGTATGATTAAGCACAATACTTTGATTTGTTTCATGTACTTAAAACAATAAATGGACAGAGAAAGATAGCACAAATTTGCACATTCGATTATTAGACCGAAAAAAAATTTCCTTGTGGTAAAACATTTGAAGGGAGGTAACCCTTTAATAATATCTGTAAAACTCGGGGGCTTTTAAACTAAGAAACGAAATGAAAAGAAACGAAATGAAACGAAAAAAATATATATATATATTTTACCGTTAAATCATTCGTTTACGATCAAATAGCGGTGATATTTTCCCTTGTATTCTCCTCTCGTGTGCAGCGGGAACCAATGCGTATAATAGTATCTACATTTCAGCTGTGTTTTAAGAAAGGCCATCAAACAAAACTAAATGACAAGTTTTAATCTAGACATAACTAATCGATTTCGTTAAAATTTAACGAGGAGCTCTACGTATATAAATGGGAAAATAACGGCAAAAGGTGAGCAAACGAAAAATAAACATTAAAAATAGAATTTGCAGATATACATGTATGTATCTAGATAAATGTCATTGACATAATATTATAAAAAAAAAAAATACATGAAATGTGTCGATAAGTACGCATAACGAAGACAGCTTCAATAGTGATCGGAAACTAGTGAAAAAAATGAAAATAATAAATTTTAAAAAATAATAATAAAAAGTATTGACCGTACAGACTTACACAGTTAGTTGCAAGACTTCGAGATTTATCCCCTGTATATGAATTTTAATCAAAACATTTGCCGACAAAGTAGAAATAAACTTCATTTTTTTCTGATTTGTGAGCTGCGTAGACAGTAGATGCTGACGTAATGTTTGCGGACGGCAAATACTGATTTTACGGTGCAAACATCCGATAATGTGTTATAGCATTTGAAAATATTTCAATGTTACAAATCTTCTTATCAAAGTTAAATTATTTTGTAATTTCACCCCTTGATAATTAAAGATGTAGGGTGTAACCACCCCTCCCGCCCTATCCCCTGCAATAAATGATAAAATCTGCGAATATGCATGATATGTATTGCCTTTTTCTAACATTCATTTTGTTATATTTTCTTGTTTCAATACTTTATAGATTTAAAGAACGCTATATAAATGTATATAAGTTTGGATAGAATAAACATATAATGAAAACATGTCACCTAAACTTGCAAGCGTGGATCTAAAGTGTGATGGGTTGGGGAGGGGGTAGTATGAACCACCCTCACCCCATCCGCCGTGATATTTGCAAAATAGATGAGACTTTTCCAGATTTGTATTTCAAAATCATAAGTATGACAAAAAAGAATTGGATGAACCTTCATAATGGATCATCGATTACAAACTGTTGGTGATCAGATGCGATTTTATCGATTATCAATCGGTTACGCAGAATTATATCATTTACACTCTGAAAGGTGATTTTTTTACGACAATAATTACTGCAGCACCTCAAATGTGCTTGTATTGATACATTTTAAGGCTTAATCTTCAAATACACTTTCTCTGAAAAAGAATCAGGTTTTACTTATTTATATATATTTATTTTCTCAAGGCATATATATGGGGATCGGTACCTCTCATTTTCTTAAAGGTACGGTGTCCCTGAAAATTAATTAATTTTACAAAATTCTGTAATGCAAAATCTTTCTTTTCATCTGAAAGCTGACATTCTCATTTGTATAAAGTCAAATTTTCAGACGAATCTAATGCATACATTTGCACTTATAGCCGTTTGAAAACATGATTTTGAATTTGGGTTGCGCAGCTTTATAATTCATTCCACTGGCGCCACCTACAATGTATTGCGTTTTTACAATAGCGATATATGGAGATTTAATTATACAAATTCGGCAATGTTATGGTCGTTACTGCATATTTTCAAATAAAACTTTTCATTGCTCCTTTTTTCCTCAATCTAGACCCTTCGGAATAAAATTGAAGTTTTCAAACAAATTTATTTTCGGGGATACTGTATCTTTAAAATTAAAACAAAACGAAACCAAAAAAAACAAATAAAATAAATAAAAAACAAAATATAGAGCATGGAAAATGAGAGAGAGATTGTATTCTTATGACATATGTAACCATCTATTCTCAAAATTTTACTGTGACGGCTCGCTCCGCTCGCCAATTAAGATGTATATACATATATGGATGACTGAATTAAAAGAAAAATGAAAACTTCATAACTTAAACATTTCCGGCTCGCTGCGCTCGCCAGTCTACCTATAAACGTAAAGTAAATGTATCAAGAAACTCTATATCTTGTACATGCAGTTGGAATGGAAACCCCCCCCCCCCCCCACACACACACACACTTCTTAATTAGATCAACAGTCTTGAGATTCAGGTTTTTCCTTTTTTTTTTTTGCTTGTCAGTCTTTGTGTGAATAATTTTCTTCGAGCTGAAACCTTGCCCCCCCCCCCCTTGTTCTGAAATCCTAGATCCGCCACTGAAACCGGTTCTTCCTGCATTCCATGAGAGAAAATGTCGTAGATGGCGCCACTGAATGACTTTTTTGTCTACCATGAGACAATTCAAAGTTTTTTTTTTTTCATTTATTGATTTTCATTAGTGTTGTATAATCGTAAAAATTTCATAATCAGAATTCTAATCGATTTTTTAAAAATTCAATTGGATTTTGATATTTGATATTTTCACAAGAAAGTAACCAAAAGGGATGATATAACTTCAATAAGTAAGATACTCCTATGCATGGCAAAACAGTCTGGAAAATATTTCTACAACAAAATGATAAGAATTCGCTCTTTAGTACATGCAAAGAACGGGTGGATTGGCAAAACTAAACTGTCACTGAGCTTGTCCTTACTTCTAAAAAAGCTCTGTTCTGTCGGCATAACTGTTTCTTCGGGTAACTCTGTACGCATTGGGGGGGGGGGGGGGTCCATCCAACCTAAGTGTCTTGTTTAAGTAATTTTATGGGAACAAAGCAAAAAATTCATGCAATTTTCGAGCGAATGAACATCAATGACCTACATGCATTCTTTAAATTCTACGAAGCGTTTGGTCGGCATAACCTTTTTTCCGTTACGCATCTCGAGTTGAGGCCAGGGAACTTTGTTTGCCGTATCAAAGTATCTAGAGGAGAATCCGGATCCTATTCATGGTATTCCTGGGCTTACAACGAAACTGACAGAAAATGGAACTCATGGATACCATACCCGAACGTACATTTAAATTATCCGGTTACTTTTCCTCCTTTTCTACGTTTTGAATTTCCAATAATAAAAATCTGTATACAAATTTTCCTTGCCAAAGAAAAAAAATATTTCGTTTCGTTACTTTTCATTTCTTTTCTTGTGCGTTTCACAATTT
This sequence comes from Pinctada fucata, assembly GCA_028142955.1. NCBI lineage: Eukaryota > Metazoa > Mollusca > Bivalvia > Pterioida > Pteriidae > Pinctada > Pinctada fucata. The sequence continues at coordinate 21,274,517 of AP027106.1, forward strand.
AAAGGAGCCCGTTAAACTCGGTTAACCCAGAGGTGTCCCGGGAACCAAGTGTTTGTCAAATAGTACAGTTTGAATTGTTTCCCTTATTAGCAGATTTTATTTAGAATTTGGTATTTAAAATAAGTAAATTTTCGAAAATTCGCACGTCTTTATCAATTCAAAGTTCGTTAATGCTCTCCAGACACAGATTCAAATGTCGTGAAGCACTTTTAAAGGAATATTATTGGATTTGAAAATTTAGTTGAAAGGCCTACATATGAGTATGAACCTGTTGCACGTCCTTGCTCTAGGGCTTACAACTGTAGGTATGTGTGTCCCTTGCTAAAAAGCTGAATTTCTAATGTAAAGACATAGTGCTCAACTTTCAATCATTTTGCCCTAAACGGCTGGGTTTTCGAAAAATCACATAAAATTTGTCCTTTTTTGTTTAGAAGAAGCATAATGAATAAGAAAATAGAACCATTTTAATTTTTTTGATTGGGACCAAAAATGGTCACTTTTGCCCCTACCCCTTTGTTGATCGAAGAAAAGGGAATGATCTCAAGCATGACCACCCTGCATTCACCCAGCGAAACAAACTCACAAGAAAGTGACACATAAATCACATCATACAAACTCCAAATCGCAAAAAGACACCAAAATATTCACTAGAAAATTATAAAAAACAATCGTAACAGACGTGTACACAGAAACATTAAACATTGATGACACCACATAATAGGAAGTATCAACAAAATTTCTTAGCTAATCAGAATCATCGTTTCTTGTCACTGCTGGTGGAACAGGAGTCCCCGAGGGCACATGTAGCCAATGACAAATACGGATAATGACCATATCCTTGTATACAGCACAAAATCGATAATTCAGAAAATCAGAAACCAAAGGCATACAAAATCAGGATAAAACAGGAACCAAAGCAAACAAACAAAAACCTCCACCACACGAAAAGAAGCGAACCCCCGATATGGGAGTGAGACCAGGTGCCCAGGAAGAGTAAGCATCTCCTGCTTGCATGCAACACCCGCCGCCCCAATTCGGTAGAACTGTCACATCCGGTTACTTCAATTTCGAAAGACATAGAGTACAATCTTTGGTTGGATGGTTCAAATGGTCTATGACAGAATATCATCCACCATTCTGGAGAGTGGGACATCATAGTGTATGACGAGTTCCCCATATCGACCGTAGAACTTCCTCAGTGACGATGGTAGTCGGTCACAAACATATCCCTGACTGAGAAGCTTATCTGAAAGACGTCTAGCTCTCAGAACAAAATCCGTATATTATGTACTTGCGCTGGCAAAGCGTATCAATTGAGATATGAACACGCCATAAGCAGGCGATGAAGGGATGTTGTTACTCAGAAAAAGAAAGTTTGTAATGCTGAAATTGAAGCCGTCACGTTTGTCATAGATAAAGGTGTTCAAGTGACCATCAGTGTCATAGGACAACATTATGTCCAAATAGGATGCTGAATTATTTGTCTCTGTAGTTTCTTTGACTTCAAGCTCCGAAGGATAGATACTGCTCAGGTAATCCGCGAATTTTGGATTATTGATGGACAACACTTCGTCTATGTATCTTTAAGTGAAGTTGAAGTCAGAAGCTAAGTATCTTTTCCCTTCAGAGACCAGAGATTGAATGAATTCAGTCTCGTACGAGTAAAGGAAAATGTCGGCAAGGAGTGGGGCACAATTGGTCGATCAACATCGGTTGATCGTTTCTTCAACGCAGTCGAAAATATCTGTTATCAAAATTTCCTCAAATTTCTCAAACGTGGGTCCTATAGCATGTTAACGTCTTCATATTGAATAGCATCATTTAAGAACGATAAATTGGCAACATGGACCAGACATGCACGTTTCGGGTACTTAACCCTCGTCAGTGATTGAAAGTCAGACACAACCTTTCATATCCCACCCATCCTGCTACGTCTTTCGGTACATTTTTGGACATAACTTTCATACTCTTTGGCCATGTTACATTGTTTACATTGAGGATCACTGACTAAGGTTAAGTACCCAAAACGTGCATGTCTGGTCCAAGCTGCAAATTTATCTGTTCTGAAATGATGCTCTTGAATTTGAAGACGGTTAACATTAAATGATTAAATATTACTCAACTTATACGTATATTGTGAAATGCGGCACATTTTGTCGTCATATTATTGCTCTCATTCTCATACCTCATTAATTTTTTATGTATATTCAAATGTTTGTTAAGTAATGAAAAATTTCGATTTGACTTGGACAAAACATCTACAGTTCACTACTTCACTAAGAAATATAAAAGGGTTGGTTTCGTATTTCGTACTCCATTTAATCCAGATATTTGTGATAAATCTTCTAACGAACCTTTTTTACAAGAGACCCTGGGAAGAAATTTTCAGGAGGCAAAGGATTCACATCTCTCACTGTTACCATTTTCTTAAGCATACCAGACAAATTGCCAATGTAGCTTCTATGCCTTCAGAAATTTAACTTGACTCATTTGCCCAGATTATCTCTCTTACCAGAACATAAATTCATGTATCACGAGACGGGTTAAAACATCTACCCACCTTTGCTGAAACAACTAATCCCGAATAAGTATTTAATACAGAAATGTTCCAGTTCTATACCTTCCCGAAGAAATTTTCAAACGAATTTATTATGCACCAGACACATGTTTCGGATATTAAATCCTCGTCAGTGATGCTTCATCCAAATTATACGAAGTGTTCCAACTCTATTCCTTCCGAGGAAAATTTCAAACAAATTTATTATGCACCACAAACGTGTTTCGGATATTAAGTCCCAACATCAAGGATACTTCTATCCAGAGTAATTTTAGACGCAGCCAAAATTCATTTTAGAAGAGCCCTCTGGTTATATTTTTTTAAATTAAATTTGTGCAATTTGCAGAGTGAACGGCACCAAATTTCCTGTAGGGTCGATTCAGTAGCATATACAAATAAAAGCTATGTTCAAAATAGCATAGGAGGGATGGTGCTAAGATGTTAACCTCCTTTAATCATATTTATTGCTAAAATAACCAGGTGCGTAGTCTGCAAGTCGCAATTAGTGATTGAAAGTCAGACACAACCTTTCATATGGCATATTCCATTAAAGTTTTGTAGCCCCTATAATATCTTGAATATCGAAGAAAGCTGTTCGTGATTTTCGTGCTGAAACATCGACGGCTGGTGCGGCTAGCCAACAGGGAATGCTTACTCCTCCAGGGCACCTGGTGCCACCTCTAGCTTGCTAGGGGTCCGTCGATGCTTAATTTTGTGCTCTATTGTGAGTGCTGTTGAGATTATCTTCTTTAACTCCATTCTTACCTTGTCCATTTACTATGGTATAATGATACGTTTTATCTATACCCTATAATTTAGAAGGCGATGTATGGAAACATTTCCATTTCGATACCGATATTAGGTGTACAACAACAAATAACACCTACTCATTTAACGCCATCAAAGTATTGTATTTCATGAAAATGGATAAATTTTCTTACCCAGCCCGAGTCCCTTGTAGTCATATCGAAATTTTGAAACAAAATCGCAAATACACAAGTCACATTATATAATTTCATTCTAATAAATGTTTTGTAATTCAGTTTATTTTAGAGAAATCCTTACAAGATATTCTTACGCCACTCACTTATACGTCTTTCTAGATGTCGCATCCCAATTTTGAAACTAAGTTGCAAAACAACAAGTCTAGTCCTATAATATGACATCATCAAAAGCTGTGTGATGCCTGTTCTTTAGAATGAGTGGTTCAGACATGATGCTGTAGACAGACGAATGGACAGAGAAACATATAAAGCGTCATATTCACGCTCATATTAAAAAAAAATTAAGAAGAATTGCGTTTATTAAATTTTGAGTAAGCAAAAAAGTTGGCATAAGTTTCATAATGCTCATTGGGAAGTTGATGACCTCTTTAATAGAGCATCGCTTATATCAAGATTGTGTTCATTGTACGTAGTTCTCTGTATGAACATGTCCTAGCAAACACGTCAAGAAATGTTTCTATTCGCCATATTTATCGATGCAACATTGGGTGTTCTGTATTGAAACATGCAATATTTCAGGTACGTTTTGCATTGGCAATAAAGAGAAAAGAACGCATATGCTTTGAATGGATTAGACTGTGCATTGTGACTCAAAACGAATGGAAAGTAAGTCAAATAACGTCAAACATGTATAAATTTTATATACTTATTTCAAGTAAGTAAACAAGACAATTAATCGTCTCAATCACTTCCATATGAATCCGACGAATAATGTTTACGTTTTGTTGTCGTGAAATCCAGCTCAGTTTCTACATCTGTAAAAGGGAATAAACCAAGAGACATTTCTTCCTGTTTTGGAAAGAGACTTTTTTCACCTTCTGCTTCGTATCAACATAACATCTTGAAACATTATTTCATGTTCAATACATTTTTCAATTTTATTCCTTTATTTTTATCGCCTTTACAAAACTCTAAATGACTAAATGAAATATCAGATCGTATAAGGTTACCAATGCTATAAAATTCATTTTTGTCTCGGTGAATTTTTTTTATGAAACAAGATCACAATAACCTCTCCTTGAAACAGTTGTTCCTGCTTTGACAGACTAACATCGATACCCGCGTTACGCACCGTGAAATGATGGATTTCACCAAGATTCGTCATCCCCACAAAACTTTTCCCGTCTCTCAAAATACACATTTCCGAAATCTGAAAAAAAAATAAAGAAAAATTGTATTTTTTTTTTCATGAACTAATTTTAGAGTTCAACATAGAGAATTTTTTCCTGATGAACAATTTAAACTTCTGTCATATTCTCCCTTTTTAATAGCACTGAGAGAAAGTATTATTTTCTATTCACAATAGTAATATAATACATTATATGAGTCTTTCTATAAATAAATCGCAAGCGATAAGGATGTCTGTGTTTTGCAGTTTTATTGATTCTGAATTTATTAGGTCTTCCGACTTCCGTCGGAAGACCTATTGTTTTCGTAACCGTGGAAAATTGGATCAGCGATTTCTCAAGAACCCTGTAAGCTAGGACAATGAAAGTTCTCCAACGTTACGTTTGGAGTAAAAGCTAGATTGGTCTTTTTTATTTTTGGTCTCTGTTATTTTTTTTATCATGTTTTTTAGTAGATTCAAATATTTGACGGGAGCGTCAAATTACTCAAAAGGACCGAAAATTTCATGTTTTGCTATTTGTAAGCTTAAATATCTCGTATTTTGCTATCTACAATTTCCATTCTTTTTGAAAGTCGACAGCCATGCAAGATATGAAATGCTAGATGCACACTGTAACGATTTATTACGATGACGTCCTTCACCGTCCTTCATATTTCCAAATTCAGAAGTTCATAGGAGGAAGACACTTTTTTGCTTATAATAGTAAACAAAAATTAAGCTTATGAAATTTCCTAAAAATTTCAATATTATTATTTTTTATCCATATATCTGTCTTATTTAGTCTTTCTGATTTTTCCTATCTCTTACTGTTGAAAAGATATGAGCATCGAAATTTTGAGTTGGGTATTTCGATACACCTTCACGCCAACAGATCGGGCGCACACTAAAATTGGTAGTCCGAGTCCGACTCGAGAAAAGCAGTGTTGAGATTTTCAAATTCCGATTTCACGGCAATGATGAATATGCATTTCATAAATACATTTCGATATACACAATTTGATTTTAAAACAGTTGATTAATTTAGAAGAGATCAGCTACAAACCAGAATTTACACACAAAAAGTGGTAGTTTGATTCCGATTTCTAACCTACAAACCTGTTTCTAAACTTCAATAACTATATTTTGAACATCAAGTTTAATTTCTAATTCTAGCAAACGTTCGAACATAATTTTCGGTTGGTTTATTTACAAATTGATGAACAATTTCTCCAACATTCTTCCCTCCCCTCGTTTTTTGAAAACAGTTCTGTTTATATTGAACGATGTCGCCATGATGGAAATTCAAAATAAACTTTGAAAAAAGGGAAGGGGGGGTGTCCAAATTTGAACCTGCACAGCGAGAACCTCATGGTATTTATATATATATATATTGAACGTAACTTGTTATTACCATTTCTCTTCTCAAGAAAATTGGTTCTACAGCTACGAGCTCGCCTTTTTTATGGGGGAAGGGGGCAGGAAGAATTTGCAAAAAAAAAAAAAATCCCAAAGGGCCGGCAATTTTTTTCCCGGACCATGCAAAAGTAAGGATACATTGCATGATATGGAAATTTCTGCTGGCCCTTTGTGCCAGACAATTTAAAGTCAAAAAATTGACTTGAGACTTGACAAAGAGACATCTGAAGGAACGGTTATTAACTCATACTCTGTAACAGCGGGGAGTTTAACTTACACAGACATTCACAACATTTGGTAATGGCTGAAAAAATGGCCTGCTCAGAAAATTGCTGAAAAAATTTTACCGGCTGGCAATAGAATTCCTGCCCCCCCCCCCCCCCAAAAAAAAATCAAATGGTTGCTCACCAACAATTATCGGTTTGAAAATTTAATGTTACTGCTATTTGAAAACTTAAATATATAATATAAATACATGTAATGTGACGTCCTTCATATTTCCAAACCAAAAATTGTATAGGAGGAAGACACTATTGTTGCAACCGCAACAAGAAACCTTTCTAGTTTTATATATAATGGTATTTAACAATGTACCTCATGATCAGAAGTAAAGCTGCTTAGTAATTCCAATGAACCTTTACGCCACACTCTGAACGTTTTGTCACCATACGATACGACGAGAGGGCCGTTTCTAGCGTAGGCGAGCTTAACGTCTATATCATTAACTTCTTTTTCTTCAATTGCTTTGTAGGAGGCCTTTCTTTCCGACTCATCTACATAAAAACAACACACACAAAGCGCTACTTACAAAATTAAAGTTTATGTGTAGTCCTTTATGTTTCTATGTTGTGAGTTGGTGTTCCTTGTCCCTTTTGCGTCTCTTTCTGTGGGTATCTGTTCTGTGTTTTTTGCATGGGTGTTTTGGGATTTTGCTGTGGGTGCTGCAACCTAGTGTTGTTGGAGATCCCCTCCTTTCTTTTCTAGAATAAAACTGGTTAATCAAAGTTAAAGGTCTTCGAATTCAATGGCATTATTTAAGGAGGTATTGAACACTTTGACGCCAAATTCAATTTTAATCAAAAGTTCTGAAATTATTCATTTCTTGTCTGTAGGGCATATTAGATGCCTGGATATGCACTATTAACTATATACTTTGGGGCCAGCAAAACAAAGGGGAATAAATGATGAAGCATTTAAATTGTCTATTTCTCTATATATCATAGCAAAATAATAAAGTTGTACAAGATATTTTCCCCTTTGATTTTTAAGACCTGGAAGTCTTATATCTGTACTCAGTGCATCAATACCTTTCAGAAAATACATAGCTTATAGTACCTTACCAGGCGTAAAATTTACCATACTTTACAATGGAGAAGATTAAAACGCTATGTAAAATGACCCAATTGTACAACGGATACCTTAAATTGTTTAAATTGAAGTACTACTGACGAGGATTAAAATATCCGAAACACGTGTCTAGTACAACAAAATTGGTACTATAGAACATATATTATCATATTGACAATTTCAACCATCAAATTAGACCAAAATTTCTAAAACTAAGGATTATCTCCCATTGCATAGCTCTGTCCTTAGCTAGGTTTCGGCATATTTTTTTTGGTTTGGTCATTTTAAGAATTAAGCTCCTTGCGCCTATCCTCCAACGATTTTTTGGCCATATTTTCCACTTAAATACGCTTCTGAATAGACCCTACACGGAATTTGGAGTCGCTCATTTTGGCAAGAGGAAATATAAAGCTCTGTATTGTAGATGGCGCCAGGAAAAGTTACTTTGGCTTTATTTTAACTTCTTGGCATGAAGTACTACTTACGAGGATTAAAATATCCGAAACACGTGTCTAGTACAATAAAATTGGTACTATATTTCAATATTGACGATAAAAATGTTACACGTCTTCAAATTCAATAGCATAATCAAAGAACAGGGAAATTTTCAGCGTGGTCCAGATATGCACATTTCGGAAACTTAATCCTCATTAGAGATCCTCAATCTAAACAATGTAATATGGCCAAAGAGTGTTAAAATTATATTCCTGGTCCACCAGCAGTGACATTCATCAAGAGGTACAAATGTTACAAGTCTTCAAATTCAATAGCATCATTTTAAAACAGGTCAATTCTCAGCATGGACCAACTTACATTTGATTCTATCCACATGAAAATTTTCTATGATACTTTGAAATATGCATTTTTCAATGTATCCGTGAATTTCTTTATGACATCATAGTATTATAAGTGTCATTCCGGTATTCGTAAGCTATTTGAAATTGATTTTTATTTAACTGTCAAACTATTCATAAATGTATTGTTCTTACATATTGAAAATATGAGCTATATAAATTGTGTTATAAACAAAGGCAGGATACTAGAATAAAAGATGACACGGTCGCTAAAAAAATTGCAATTTCGAGCCAACTGACTGTAGTTAATAGTTGGTGATTAGGAATCCTGTGGATGAATCTTTGTCAAAAAGTAACAGAATGATAAAAGATGTCAAGAGATGATTTCATAATTAAAAGAGAATAATTAGATTTGGGATTAAATTTGACAAAATTTTATATTTTCGACTTTTTTTCCAAAATCGTCCACTTTCAATGAAGTGACATCTGCTTTGAAATTCCTGTTAATATGTAAATTTGTCAACGAATACACTATGATTAAAATTGAATTTTCTATTTAATACATGCAATGTTTCAATGATATGTTTTAGTTACAATTCGAATGCGATAGTTTGTGACGCCATTTTCACCGATAAAGTCGCAATGACGTCATGATTTGCTCATGGATAAAACTCCCAAAATCCACAAGTTCGAAAATCGCTATGATTTCTTCAAACGATTTCGGAAATTATACAAACTTCATCAGGATACTCAAATTTGTATATCAATCAGAGTATCAAATGTTTTGAGGGAGTAAGGACTGTACTTTTCCTAGGAATGTTAAACGTCTTTAAATTCAATAGCATCATTTTAAACCTGATAAATTTACAGCATGGACCAGACATGCACGTTTCGGGTACTAAACCCTCGTCAGTGATCCTTAGTGAGAAAACATATAATGCCGCTGCCGTCTTGGTGTTGAATCCTCCTTGAGAACAGATGAATTTGTAGCATGGATCAGACATGTACGTTTCGGGTACTTAGCCCTTGTCAGTGATCTTCAGTCTAATAATGTGATAGGACCATTGACCAAAGAGTTTGATGAGAGTTATTACGTCCAAAAATATACCGAAAGATGTAGCAGGATGGCTGGGATATGATGCTATAGGATCCATATTTTAGAAATTTTAAGATAATTTTCGAATGCTGATGGAACTTGGCTACATGTGTCCTCCCGGACTCCTGGTCCACCAGCAGTGACCCTCACCAAATGACACAAATAGTACATGTCTTCAAATTCAATTGCATCATTTAAGAACAGATAAATTTACAGCACAGACCAGATTCAGGATGAATAGAATATGGCCTTAAATTCTCTTTCGAATTTTAATTTTTGTAAAAGGATTGTGAAAAACATATACGTTAGTCAGGTCTCACCTAACGTTACAGCTTTTAGACAAGGATATACATTGCACAGGTTTGTTATATGACATTGTTGTCATTTTTTACGCCATGATTAAAAGACAGACTTCCCTTAGATGTAAGTCACTGTGTTGAAAATATGTCACTCAAGCTTTATTTGTTAAAAACACGTTGGTGTAATAAAGAGTACTTCTTGTACATGTTGTAGTACGTATTAACTTCACAGGAGATGTTTCATGGTCATTTCAGTATACGGTACAATTGTACGATGATTTTATAGAGAATCTCGTAACACTAAACAGCAATAAAATATTAGTTATTGCAAACGTTTCAGTTGATAGGACTTCTATACAAAATCGATAGACAATATGGCAAGATATGATATCGGACGCGGGAGTACAAGAGTAAAAAACATCATTTCATTGAAGTTTCTAACTGTTAAGGAATAAAAGTAAATACCTGTTTCCATATCCCAGATTCGCATCAATCCATCACGTGATGCCGTGACGTAATACATGTACATCTGGTCCACAAAAACAGCAGACGTTACTGTGGATGACCTTGGGAGGGGACTCCAGGTTGGTTGGTTTTCTTTGTACTGTTCATACTTTTTATCTGCATACACTTTTTCAATTTTGCCTGGTTCTGTACAAAATCAAAAAGATAACTTCAAAAGACATGTAACATGTCATTGACAGACTTACTACATATACAAACATTTTTCAACTTATCCCACCCATCCATTTTTCAACATATCCCACCCATCCTGCTACGTCTTTCGGTACACTTTTTCGACATAGCAACTTTCATACTTTTTTGGCATATTACATTGTTTAGATTTAGGATCACTGATGAGGGTTAAGTACCCGAAACGTGCATGTCTGATCCACGTTGCCAATTTATTTGCTCTTAAATGATGCTATTCAATTTGAAGACGTTTACATTTATACCACTTGGTGAGTGTCACTGCTGGTGGACCAGGAGTCCCCGAGGGCACATGTAGCCGAGTTCGATCAATTTCGGTTGATCGTTTCTTCAACGCATTCTAAATTTCTGTTATCAAAATTTCTTGAAATTTCTAAAAAGTGGGTCCTGTTGCATCATATCCCACCCATCCTGCTACGTCTTTCTGTACACTTTTTCGACATGGTAACTTTCATACTTTTTTGGCATATTACATTGTTTAGATTTAGGATCACTGATGAGGGTTAAGTACCCGAAACGTGCATGTCTGATCCACGTTGCCAATTTATCTGCTCTTAAATGATGCTATTCAATTTGAAGACGTTTACATTTATACATTTTCTTCAAGTCTTAAGTACAGGTCCACGTAAGGATCAGGCAGTTGAAAAACCTTAAAGTTTTTGCAGAACTCTTGAAATGTGCTCTGGGCCCAGCACCATAAACTAAGAATTGACTTGAGTCTAAATTTCGATTTTCTTTTGTGTCATTATGATATGAGCGATGACTTGAAATTAATCATAGAATTACTCTTTTTTCAAAGTAGAATAAGATGGAGGAACTCAATATTTCAAAATTTCACTTATTTGCTACATATTGAATTTTGAGAATTTGACTTAAGTCAATTTTTAGTTTATGGTGCCGGGCCCAGATAATCAGATCAGCCTCCATATGAATGTTCTCAAGGAATTTTCCTCATACTTATGAAAGTTATAGGGGTAGCAAATTTGGTTGAATTACATCAATAAAATTTTTCCGCCTTTTATCCTTCATAATCCTTTATGAATTATGAGGTGGAAATCCAGCATCACCATCGCTACCTTGAGGAATGAATACTATATGTTTGATTGGTAACACATATATGTCTCAAAACAGAAATAAAAAGTTTTGATGCATCACCCCTGCCTGATTCTTACGTGGACCTATACTTAATTGTTCTTTATCTTCTAGCCGTTTACATTCAAATACAGATTTAAAATTCTATGTGTAAATACAGACCAAATTGTGTGAAGATATTTTGCTGTATTTACACATAGAATTACAAATCTTCATTTGAATGTACTGGCCTTTGAGATACCCATCCTACAATTTTTGGAAGCAGGGAACGGATCTCAATCCAGACCCGGTTGCAGTACCAACCACGCAAAACACCAAAACAACCGATGCGAAAACGCAAAGACGAGCACAGCAAGAGACGAAAAAGAGACATACGACGTTGAAACATCAAGCATAAAAGACTATGTATAAATCAACAAGAAGTAAACTTGTGAAGAAAGTAAACACGTGAAAGTTCATGTAAAATATTTATTACTCACCTTGTTTCACATCATAAATGAATGATACCCATGGGTATTTGTTCTTGTTATTTTGTTGATAACCATGAGTCAGTATCCCCATGTATCTACCATTATTACTTAAAGATATGACTCTATAGTCTGGTCCTATTTCCTCTCCCAGTCTCAGTATAAACAGGAATTGTCTGTCTGTTATACTGAATACCATAACCATAGGCTGTGTATCATGCACGGAACAAACACATACGTGTTTTCCCTTATCAACCTATTAAAAGACTGAAATTTTACATAAAATTATATTCTATTGCACTCTTCCGACAGAGGAATTGATGATGAAAGATGCTTTCCATGGAAGACAATAGGATGTCTTCAAATTCAATAGGAAATAGGAGATACACCGAAAAGGCAGAATAATAATGATCATCAATCCAGGGTACTCTGGATTCAATGAAGAGAACAATGAGGAGACAAACGTACCTTGAACCCTTCTAAATCATGATCTTTAAGATGTTCTGGTGCCGACATAGATGCCACGGAGTGTCCAGTGATGTTGTCATAGAATAATAAACTTTTCTTGTCCAACGAACTTGTCAGGATTTCTGAAGTGTCAATTAAATAAAGTTTTCAATCATTTAACTCTGGTGCAATTTGACTAAATGTTATTTTAGAAATATCACTGTAGTACTAATTTCATCAGTACATAGATGATATAATAAATGAACTCTTACCTTTTCCATCGAACACACTATCTAACAAAACAATACTGAGGTCAAACTCGTGTGTCCATACGTGGTATTCTGTATATGAATCGTCTTCACTACCGATTTTATATACCAGGGACACCTTCATGGTATCCAGGCATACTTTCACCATTTCTCCGTTATCAAACAAAAGCACAATGCTTGAGTCATCTATAACTGTGAAATCTATATATCAGTAATTCGACAGGCTTGTAGGGATCAGTATACCCATGCTCCGCCTATTGATAAACGTGGTGTTAGATTAATATTAATGCCAAAGATGCAGTGATCACATAATTGCACATTCGCTCATGACCGAAACAACGAAAACGGAAGAGCGGCCAATATGTATCCTGAATCGATTTTGCACTGTTCTTTGATTTGGTTGTCCGCAAATAATTGCGCACAGCATACATTTATTGTGAATTATAAATTGTACATTTAAGTAAATGGTAATCATTCGAATGATATTAATAAATCATTTTGTTTTACGTGGGGTGGATGGTTTATCCAAAGAAAAACCAAAATAATTTTTTATCCAACTTAATTCTTTTAGAGCATCTTTGTGACCTGATAATTCTGAATGGTTCTCGATGTATCAATCTATATTACTTGTAAGGATATGATTATTTGATACATTTTCTTTTTCATTCTCTTATTAGGACACTCTGATTATTATACATGTGGACGGAGGTGAGGCGTCGTCTGATCTGAGCGGTACGCATTGCCTTTCATTCAAGCGTCATACACGTTGTCATTCATTAGAAAGTATTCGATTTTCCATATTTAACATGGTTAGTTGAGATCAATACAATATTTACATACATTTGTACGAGATTAACCTTTCATTTATAATTTAATTTAAAAATCGCATGAACTCAAGTAAGTAAATTATCATTTTATCCGTCGTGAGAATTTGAAAAAGATACTAGTAGTAAACACGTGGCTTCAAGTTGTATTCACTGTGACTTTGTGTTTGACTGTTTTCTCGTATTTATAACGAGGTATTCATGGTGGAAGAAAAAGAAATGTCCCTATTGAGCTGCCGGAGAACAACATTGTCTCACTTCGGAGTGTTGTTTATAAAATCCGGGGTTCGCAGCCGTTCTGATGGGAATTCTCACGATTTGGCCTTGCCTTCTCGACTTTGAGACTGAATAACTGTTAGGTACTTCCTTGATGTTTAATTGGACATGTCATTTCAAATTCGTATTTATATATTTCCCTAGAAATTATTTCACGTTCTATTGATGTATATTTGGAGCTATACTACTTACTTTTCTCCTTTGTACCGTCGAATTGCTGTTGTTGACGATGCTATACGTGGTATATCCTTAGCTACTTTCCATACATTAAGGGTATTTCCTGCTTCACTCACCCATGTTTCCTCGTCAATCTGTTCCAGGCACTGTATGGAGCTCGTATCCCTGTGTATGATGTATATGTTTTTGACTACATATAAACCAACGATAACAATGATTAATTTATGCTGACTTAAGACAGCCATTTGCTACGCAAGTAGCAAATTTTAAATGGTGTGGTTATTCGGGTTACGTGCACACAACCATCCAACTTTTCCTGTTACCTAAATGTCTCAAAGAACGAACATTTTTATCTTTTAATGCGTATGGTTTTACTCATTTACCCCTAGTTTAGATAATGTTTCGGTCGCTTATGCAAAGTGTTTAGTTCAACAACTATATCGCTGACAATACATAACAAAAAGAGTAACATGAATACAATGAAAATATATATTTTGATAACTTACAGAGAAGTGGTGAAGAGTCTGCTACAAGTAAAGCCAAAGTTGAACTAAGTAAGGCCGTAAGCACCTCTGATTTTGACCTTGCCAAGTCTGATGACAATGAATCCGATGTTTCCTGATCACTGGACAAAATGTTCAATAACTCATCATCTGTCAAACCTCCAACTGCTATAGAGATGATAAATACATGACTACTTATTTTCAGTTCGCATTATTGTTTCAAACTGTTATCTAAATTAAAAGTCCAAAATTATGCAATAACACTACCTACAATTGATAAGTACTAACCTAACACTTTGTTCTTTTTCACGACTTCGAAAAGATAAAGATGAACTTTCTAGCTATTATCTAAAAATCATGTTTCCCTAAAATGTTCATTTTTGAAGAAAATATATAATAAAAAGTTTTCCATAACTGAATCAAAATAGAAACTGCATACAAAACTAAGTCTATATTCATGCATTTTGGGGCTCCTAAAAGAAAATATTGGATTTTTTGCTTTTTAAGAATTTTCAATGTCTGTACTACATTGATACCTATATATGGTTGGTTGTGTATGCTAGTTAAGGATTCTGAAAACAATTGATGATATCGAAGTCACACCTATTTTGAAAAAAAGCAACCTGAACAAAGTGTTCACCTGTACAAATGTAGCTCAAAACACGGCACACAAGCGTCTTGCAATGCCGTCTCTCTAATCTATCAAGATAATTGTTCATCAGTCCGGCTATATTACTTTGTAAAGGTATTTCTCCCTCCGTCTGACTGGATGTCCACCTGCTTACACAACCTGCTATAGTTCTGAGTAAAAGTGGGCTACTTTCATCTCCTTGAATACACTGATTTACTTTGTTTTATTGCCGGTCAGTCAGTGTCCGATTCTTCTCCATCAACCATGTCTGAACCATACTCAGAGAGTCCTTCACTTCCAAACAAGGTATCGTCAACATTTTTACCTCATTAAAAGACCTCTGGTGTTTGAAATAAAACACAAATAGAAAATAATTAAGCGTACCAAAAATAATATTTCAATCTTGACAACTAGAATATTCTAAGACTATTCAGAAACTTTTAAGTAAGTTTTAATGCTTCCGTATAAAAACTTTAACCTTATCAAAAGAGAAAACAACAGTCTGGACCAAAATTACAACTTGAAAGATATATATATATACTTGCCAAAATTCTACGGGTAAAGATTTATATTATTTTAGAATTTAAAAGATTTTTATAATAATTGTTTACGGGTAACTAAATTTCATTCTTTAGTTTAAAATCGAGAAAAACTGAAATTTTTCACATTTTTTCATAAATTTCGCGTACTTTATCGATAACTTTCTACCAAAAACCACTTAAACAAATGTTCATACCATGTTCCATCCGAAAAACAGAAATTAAATGGAATGAATTTGTTATAACGGCGATAGCAAGCAAATAAAAATGTATGGATTTGCCGTAAAACAGCTATGTATGCATAAATATTGCAAGTGGTAGTGTCAGGTTTGTTCTTTGTGTGATGGTTGACCTTGACCTGACCTACAGCTAGCCAGCAAATGTGTGTAAGACTTTGGCTGGCCACAGCAGAATGACTGAGAAGTCTTTGGCTGGGCTGTAAATAATTAAGGAAATCCAAATATAAAATTTACACTTTTATTTTCTTAGCAAGTCAGTTTCGGAATCTTATAATCATTATAAATCATGAAACAACAATTTAAAACAAGACAATATAAAGAATAATCACGAGACAGATATTTAGCATGGCTGGCAAGACATATAATGGTTCAATAATAATCAATACTAATTTTTTTTTACAATGGAAATGTGTAATAAATCTAAATAACCAAGTTCTAATTAATCTGACCAAAAATGAAAGTAGGTCACGTTAGCATTTTACATGAAAATCATAGTGAACAGGAAGTAACATAAACCTGCCATTATATAGAACAGTTAACAACAATCTGATAATGATAATAAAACTCATATAAAGACATAAATTACTCACAAGCATCATGGAAGTTAATAATAATGTTTTGTTTTGCCGAAGTTTCTTTCGGGAAATACTTATCACATGGTTTTACTAACTTCAGCCTAAAGAGTTCTTAAATCAAAATCAAAGTTGTCTGCCCCTGTCTTAAAGCGCGCTAAATATAAGTCTCAGAATTTACAAAAATAAATTTACAACATAAAATAATTATCAAGAATAAAGATTTAATTTAAGTATTTAAGCAGAATTAAATTAATTTTTAACTTAAAATAATATTTAACAAAATAATTGAGGAGACGCTTACCTGTAAATAATTAAGGAAATCCAAATATAAAATTTACACTTTTATTTTCTTAGCAAGTCAGTTTCGGAATGAAGCCTGACTTGCCCGCAAACTTAGCGTCCCTCGAAAGTAGTTCCTTAAAAATCTTGACCAATCAATTTCTAATAAATTCTAAAGAGTAAGTAAAATGTCTGGGGTCAACAGGGGTCATTACATGATTAACGCGTAGTAATACAAAATATCCGTGGATTAAGACCACGCTAACCGAACAAAGAAATGATCAGACAATAAGGAAATAAGTGTTTATACAAGATGTACCTAGACCTGAAAATACAATAGACACTGACACTAAAATTACTAAAAATAGATGTTAGGAGTAAAGTCAATTACTTAGAGTAAATAAATGGCTTACGGCAAGTTGGAAATAAAGATACGAGACAAACGAATTATCTAACAATGAAAGATACAAAATGAACGTTTGGGAAAATAATCAAATTTGAAAATAATAAATTCTTTAACTTTAAACAAAAATTAATATTAACCAGAAACTAAATTCTGAATTTCATTTCTCAAAATACAAGATTTATAAAATTTTGAAATGAATTTAATTTAAAAAGATTTGAAAACAAAGGAATTTGGAAATGTATGCAAAACTGTATATAACATTTTAGGTTTATCAAAAATGTAAAGTTTTGATACATGACAATACCACCGGGCCACTGAAACTTTGGGCCCCAAAGTTAAACAATGTTATATGGTACAAAATGAAATACTGTACAACTATACAAACACACACAAAAAAAAAAAATACAAAAATACCAAATGTTCATTGTATATTAATTGAAAATAGCAGATTCTACCAGATTCCGAACAAATTTTCAGAACTATACAATATTTCTAATCGTTTTGTTCTTCAAAATAGCTTCAAAACTGTATTACACTGATTTCTTTGAAACATTTTTAATCCACAAAAGATTTTGAAACACAATTGTAACAATTGAACACATTGTTTACAAACTTATATAAATCCATATATTTACACTGTGTCATTACTAAATCTACTATTTACATTATGCCATTTTAATGTTTTGGTCACTGATATGACAAATACATATGATGAAAAAGGCAAAAAGTTAGGCTTGTAACAAAAATGATAAATTACAGTTTTCTGAATTATTCCTTTTCAAAACTCAAAAATTGTTTTCTGAATTATTCTTCATGTTTGTTTTAAAATGCCATCAAACTGTGTCAACTGAATGGCATGATAATGCTTTGTCACTTGCATGATCAAGAAGTGTACAAAAATTTTGGTGAACAACAAGAACATATGCACAAAAAGGTTGTTTGAAAATCTTTGACAGTTTATAATAGGTCCAATAACTAATACTTATAGTATGGGGTGCTGAGATAGTTTGTTTCGTTGCTTTATTTGTTACAGTAAAAGGTGACCAAACAGCAAGTAAATTACATGATGGGAATGATGAAACATCTAGACCTCTGATTCGAGTAAAATGTATTGTCCAATAGGATGGACACAAAGACAGGTGCATTATGGGCACAGTGACACACTGGCTACCATTCGTAATTTCTAAAACAAGTGTTGTACCATTGTTACGACTTTGGCCCGGATTCTCCACCACTTGTCAGGTTTGTTCTTTGTGTGATGGTTGACCTTGACCTGACCTACAGCTAGCCAGCAAATGTGTGTAAGACTTTGGCTGGCCACAGCAGAATGACTGAGAAGTCTTTGGCTGGGCTGTAAATAATTAAGGAAATCCAAATATAAAATTTACACTTTTATTTTCTTAGCAAGTCAGTTTCGGAATCTTATAATCATTATAAATCATGAAACAACAATTTAAAACAAGACAATATAAAGAATAATCACGAGACAGATATTTAGCATGGCTGGCAAGACATATAATGGTTCAATAATAATCAATACTAATTTTTTTTTTACAATGGAAATGTGTAATAAATCTAAATAACCAAGTTCTAATTAATCTGACCAAAAATGAAAGTAGGTCACGTTAGCATTTTACATGAAAATCATAGTGAACAGGAAGTAACATAAACCTGCCATTATATAGAACAGTTAACAACAATCTGATAATGATAATAAAACTCATATAAAGACATAAATTACTCACAAGCATCATGGAAGTTAATAATAATGTTTTGTTTTGCCGAAGTTTCTTTCGGGAAATACTTATCACATGGTTTTACTAACTTCAGCCTAAAGAGTTCTTAAATCAAAATCAAAGTTGTCTGCCCCTGTCTTAAAGCGCGCTAAATATAAGTCTCAGAATTTACAAAAATAAATTTACAACATAAAATAATTATCAAGAATAAAGATTTAATTTAAGTATTTAAGCAGAATTAAATTTATTTTTAACTTAAAATAATATTTAACAAAATAATTGAGGAGACGCTTACCTGTAAATAATTAAGGAAATCCAAATATAAAATTTACACTTTTATTTTCTTAGCAAGTCAGTTTCGGAATGAAGCCTGGCTTGCCCGCAAACTTAGCGTCCCTCGAAAGTAGTTCCTTAAAAATCTTGACCAATCAATTTCTAATAAATTCTAAAGAGTAAGTAAAATGTCTGGGGTCAACAGGGGTCATTACATGATTAACGCGTAGTAATACAAAATATCCGTGGATTAAGACCACGCTAACCGAACAAAGAAATGATCAGACAATAAGGAAATAAGTGTTTATACAAGATGTACCTAGACCTGAAAATACAATAGACACTGACACTAAAATTACTAAAAATAGATGTTAGGAGTAAAGTCAATTACTTAGAGTAAATAAATGGCTTACGGCAAGTTGGAAATAAAGATACGAGACAAACGAATTATCTAACAATGAAAGATACAAAATGAACGTTTGGGAAAATAATCAAATTTGAAAATAATAAATTCTTTAACTTTAAACAAAAATTAATATTAACCAGAAACTAAATTCTGAATTTCATTTCTCAAAATACAAGATTTATAAAATTTTGAAATGAATTTAATTTAAAAAGATTTGAAAACAAAGGAATTTGGAAATGTATGCAAAACTGTATATAACATTTTAGGTTTATCAAAAATGTAAAGTTTTGATACATGACAGTAGGTAAAATTAGCTTCAATTGAGCGAATATCTTTTTAGAAGGTTAAGTAAGCATGAAAAGTGGCACAGCGCAGAAAAAAATCAAATTCAAGGAATTGTGGTCCCCCGCTTTTGGGTGTTTGCCTTTAAAGAAATGCTTACAGACATCCCTACTATTTTAAAGTTTTCAAAATATATCTCATGTACTATCAAAGTTCTAAATATCAAAAGATTAAACTGCAAGAAAGATTCAAACTTTGCTACCAGGGCAAAGGTCTTGTAAAAAGAAATGCACATGTGAAATATGAAAGTCCTACTATTTACCATCCAAAAGTTATGGTCGATGTTGGTCAATCTCCAAGGACGAGATCACAAGGTCCGAATATTGTTACCGACGGAAAGGTCTTGTCACAAGGAATACACATGTGAAATATAGAAGCCCTATCACTTTCCATACGAAAGTTATCGTCAAGGGTAAAGTTTTTGAAAAGCAGGTCAAACTCCATGGTCAAGGTCACAAGGTCAAAATTTTTGGTATCTCCATGAAAAGGTCTTTTCACAATGAATACACATGTGAAATATGAAAGCCCTATCACTTACCATTCAAACGATATAGTCAAGGTTAAAGTTACTTAAAAAGTAGGTCAAACTAAAAGATCAAGGTCACAAGGTCAAACTTTTTTAAATCCATGGGAAGGTCTTGTCACAATGAATACACATGTGAAATATGAAAGCCTTATCACTTTCCATTCAAAAGTTATGGTCAAGGTTAAAGTTTTTTAAAAAGTAGGTCAAACTTCAAGGTCAAAGTCACAAGGTCAAAATTTTGAAATCCATGGAAAGGTCATGTCACAATGAATACACATGTGAAATATGAAAGCACTATCACTTTCCATTCAAAAGATATGCTTAAAGTTAAAAATTCTGAAAAGCAGGTCAAACTTCAAGGTCAAAAATTTTGGTATCCATGGAAAGGTCTTGTCACAAGGAAAGCACATGTGAAATATGAAAGCCCTATCACTTACCATTCAAAAGTTATGGACAAGGTTAAAGTTTTGCTGACTGACGGACAGACAGACAGACAGACGGGACGGTTTTAATGTCCCCGAGCTTTCGCGAAAGCGGGGGACAAAAACCATAGCGCATTTGCTGGAAAACGTTTAGTAACGAAAATCTTAACCCGCTATACTGATTATACCGGAAGTTTTAACGACTCTTTACGCATCAGAAACATTGAAAGCATATTATGACGAAACAATATCATCGACGACCAATATTTAAGAAATCGAAAAACGAATCCCACGATAACTGTTAGAAAGTTTCAATCGTAGCCTTTTTCAGTTGAGAGACCAAGTTTTCTTTAAAACAGGAAGCGGACAACGTTTTACGACGGTGCGACGGAATTTGAAATTACACATAACAGGATGTTTCCTTTCTGACTTAAACTTGAAAATCCTTCTTTGTTTTTGTAAATGTACATATAAAATTATTTATTTCTACCGGTCATAATATTCAAGTAACTAGTAAAATGGTAAGGTAGAAAGTATGACTAGTATAGAAATATAGAAAAGAAAAAAATAATCTAATGCCAGACGTCTTCAAATTCAATAGCATCATTTAAGAACAGATAAATTTGTAGCATGGACCAGACATGCACGTTTCGGGTATTTAACCCTCGTCAGTGATCCTCAATCTAAACAATGTAATTTTGCCAAAGAGTATGAAAATTATATTTATCACGCCTCAGACAAAAATGTTGGAATCTGATTGGAATCTGATTGGTCAGATCATGGTCACATGACGCCGTGAAAAAAAAACCGTATCAGGCTTGTAAATCCGTATCGGGCGAGAAGTTTATTATGACGTCGTGAATTGTATGATACAGAGACCCCCATACATACAGTTAGAGGTCTTCGACGTGATAAATTCGTTACACGGTTAGTTAGTGACCTGATACGGAAAAATACAAGGTGTGAAAAGAAAACCCGTATCGGGCGAGGCGAAATCAGGTCACTAACTAACCGTGTAACTAATAATGTCCAACATGTACCGAAAGACGTTGCAGGATGGGTGAGATATGATGCTACAGGACCCACGTTTAGAAATTTCAAGAAATTTTGATAACAGAAAATTAAAAATGCGTTGAAGAAACGAAATTGATAAACTATTCTACATGTGCCCTCGGGGACTCCTGGTCCACCAGAAGTGATACTCACAAAGTTGTACAAATGTTACACGTCTTCAAAGATATACAATACCTTGATTTCGTTGTCTGTTAAGAAAGTATGCTCAAAAGACATAGATAGTATATATCACTTTCACTTTGTTTGTCGGAAGTTCAGGAAACCAACGTAATACATGTCTGACGTCACCGTCCAGGAACAGACGATCAATTCCTTCAATGAAAATGGCCAATCGACCTGTTGCACCTTCTTGTAATTTACAGATCGTCTCTTTGAATACTTTCACATCGGACATAAGGGCCTGTTCAGTGAAGGACATAAGATACAAGAAAAAAAAACATAAGATATATTTTAATTATCAATTGGAACTGCACAAAATTATATGATGGTGGTTGCTGTGAAGGTAAAAATAACCTTCAATATCTTAACTTACATTTAGACACATGTTTTTCTTTCTAAAGATAAATCTTTCATAATACGGACAAAGCCTCCAAGATCTAAATAGCCTTGAGACTATTTAGATAAAGAAAATGGTACAAAATGGTACTGAATACAAAAAACTGTGCAAAATGTTTCATCATATACCCGACTTCTTCATCCATGCTTTATTTCTATGATTCGATAAACACATCATGAAAACAATCATAGCAGATGTACCCAAAATAAAATGCTCTTTAAACTTGTCTGATTTGAAAAGTCAAAGAAAGTCTCATGGTGGTCGCTTGAGTAAGTGCATGGATCTAGTATGGGTATCAAGGATTCATATGAAAATTCTTTTGTGAAAAAAAGTATAAGAAGACTTGCAAGAGAAAG
Organism: Pinctada fucata; assembly: GCA_028142955.1. Lineage (NCBI taxonomy): Eukaryota > Metazoa > Mollusca > Bivalvia > Pterioida > Pteriidae > Pinctada > Pinctada fucata. The sequence goes on from AP027106.1 coordinate 21,297,264, forward strand.
ATCTATCTTATTGTAACTTGATATCGCAATCACGACAATAAGATGAAACACAGAGTATCGCATCAAATGAAAGCTTAATCGAAACAAAACTCATTATCAACATCGTAAAACCATAGACCAGTTACATGTATGACCTAACCATATACCCACGACTCTATAAAACCAGGCAAATAAAGAAGATGTATGGTGGCATACTTCTGCCCCCTACACGCGAGATATTTTTTTCTTCTGATTGTGTCAACATGCAAGTTATTCATGTCAACATGCAAGTTATTTATGTCAACATGCAAGTTATGTATGTCAACATGCAACTTATTTATGTCGACATGCAACTTATTTATTATAACATGCATCATAACTATCTTGCATGTCAACATAATTATCTTGCATGTTGACATATTTATCTTGCATCTTGACAAAATAAGTCGCATGTCAACATAATTATGTTGCATGTCGACATAATTATGTTGCATGTCAACATATTTAACTTGCATGACAACATATTGATATGCACGTTGAAATTATATCTATAAAACATCTTGCATGTAGGAGGCAGAAGTATGCCACCATAAAGATGCAACTGTTAGTATACTTAATTAAACAAAACCATCTACCATTATACATTTGTAAGCAGAAATAAATACTTGAACATTGAGTTGAGATCAGGTGCCAAGGAATAGAGAGCATCTTCAGCGGCTATGACTTACATATTGTGTAGTGTGTTGTTTAAGGTGAGATAATGGTGGTAGGTCTATCATTCTTACTAAAATATGCTGATGAAGGGACGTAGACCAGATAACTTATGTGAATAAAGTGTTTCTATGCCATATATCTCTTTTACGTCTCTTGCTGTGCTTGACTAATCTGTGTTTTCCCATCAGGTATTTTGATGATTTGACGTGGGTATTGTAATCGAGTCTGGTTGGAGGAGATCCATTCCTTTCTTTTACTTAGATTCAAGGATAATATCCAGTGTAAAAATGGTATCGTACAGCGCAAATAGAGATGAAAAAACAAGTAAACATACATTAATTTTCACGAAAATGTATATACCGACATATGCTTAATATACAATCAATACATACCTGATTCTATAAATCTGCTTATGTATAGATGATAATAGCAAGGAATCTACTGACGATGAAGAGGTGGCTCCAACAAATCTGAAAGAAAGTACCTGTCAGTCATTATCAAACTATGACTCTGTAAAAAACAGAATTCGTTAAATACATTTTAAGAATTATTTTTATATCATATTTTGATCATTTTGACTTAGTTTTAAGGACGTCGAACAGTGAGTGTTTTTGAAATGTTATTTTTATCGTCTGTATGATTAAATATACGGAACTTGAAAATACCTCTTTTAAATTGTGCAAATGTAACGATTGTAAAACGTTAGTTTTGTGCTCAACAGTAGTGCTGATGATAAAACAAATGTTCTGGGTGAAATTTAACAGAGCAATTTAATCGAGTAACTAAATAGAGTCTTTTTTATCGCCATCATGGTTGCAAGATCGGACTCAAACACATCAATTGAGAGGAGGATTATGAGTGCAAGTTTCCAATCACGTTTGATTATATAACCTTGCTGTGGTTGAGGACTAGAAGACGAAATGCTCAGTAAAATTTGAGCCAGGTTATTTGATTGACTGGATCAAAAACTTAAATTTGGTATTGGGCCTTGATTACATGATTTTGGGAAAGACTGAGAGAAATAGGAAATATTTTGACAAATTGGTTATAGGCATCCCTTGCAATCAAGCGACCAGATCGAAAGAGAAAGCGTCAATAGTGAACAGATTTTGTAACACGTTTAAACTTTTTTTCATTGGAAATACTTATGTACAAATGTATATCATTACCTTACAATAATGCCAGCATCCTTTTCTAGCCAATCATAAGCTGCTCTCGATGCTGCCTTAGCCATCATTGTTGACTTGCCACAGCCGGGAGGTCCATGTATAACAAGAGGATTCTTGGAATCACTCAATATGTAATCTTTGATCGACTGTGAAAAGAGAAAACATGAAGAGTGGATTTATTAAAAATTGAAAGAAAATGAAAGCATGTCTCCCTGTAAGAATTGATATAAAGTTCAAGTGGCTTCCAGTGACATTAGAATACATGTAGTGTAGTATAAAAGCCTTACCTGTATAATTTCTGGTCTTTCTTGATATCCTGTCAATTTCTCACGACATACTGTTAGATGTTCCAGGCACTCACTGTGTGGCTCATCGTCAGAATTTGAACAGCTTTTATGTCTGTTAGCTATGACCTCATCAACTGTCTGACGTAAGTGTTCGCATATCATCCCGAAAAGGTCTTCCTCGGGACTAGAATCTGATGGATTTATTTCAAAATTAATTCACATTTCGTCATTCATATTTTAAAATTTCATGATTTTTTGCGGCGAAAAGGATGAAAATTGCTAGTTTGTTGTGCTTAGCTGTTGCCTTGCATAATACTTTCATCCACATTACAGCAAGTATATATGTCTTCCTTTGTAAGTGTTCACTTCACTTGAATATTATATTTGTGTAAGTAATACATTCAGTAGAGTAGCGTTCTTAGGGTGGCTTTGTAAAGATAAATCTTGCAACACCTTTGAAATTTGAAAGAATTTTGAAAGTTTCGAAGTTTTTAAAGAGTTATGAAAGATTTTTTAAGCTTTGAAAGAGCTTTGAAAGTTTTAAAATAGCTTTGAAAGAGTTTTTAAAGAGCTTTGAAAGAGTTTTTAAAGAGTTTTGAGCTTTGAAAGAATTTTGAAGCTTTGAAAGAGCTTTGAAGGTTTTGAAAGAGTTTTTTTTTTCAATTTACGCGTTGTCATTGTGTATTGAGCCGTTCTGTTTTGTACTATTGTGTGTCTTGTTGTACCCTGTTAAAGTTGCTTTGTCTGATGTTCGTTACATCCTCCGAGTGTGTTCCGCTGTGATCGGCACAAGGTAGTTGTTCAACATCTGCGGCATTATTACACTTGTTGATATCTTACCATGAATGGTATACCGATGCCTGACTCCTGTTTTCTCTATCACGAGTTCTAGAGGTGATTTCAGAGTCTTTGCAGTATCAGCTACGTCCTTCTCCTTTCTTGAACGTTCATAACACTGTTATGGGTCAGAATACCCCAAAACGCCAGCAAAAATCAGACAAAGACAGAATATAAATTTACAAGTTTAATTATGTACAAAATATATATATTTGAAATGATTACAACTTACAATACAATGTCCGGATCAAAGTGTCCGTTACGGTCCACAAAGTCTATCGAATGTATGGTTTCCGGTAATCACAAACGTTCTCGAAAGATCGGTGTCCAAACGTTGTTAAATGGATTAAAGTCTCAACAAATAAAGTGTCCCAGTATATCAGAATAGATGAATGAATCAGAATATCAGAATAGATGAATGAATCGTGTCTACGAATGTGTACGAATGCCCCCTCAACACAGTTCCTCAGAGGTATTTATACTTAATACCAATGAATTTACCAGAAGCTTCTAGAACAATGACTCATTACAAATGATTAACAATAGAGTAAATTCTAGAAATCACAGTCATGTGATGATAATGATGTAACAAAGAACATACTGGAATATTCTCTAATGAAATAAACATGACGTAGTAAAATCTAGAAAGAATTATTATGAAATCATAATACAACATGACTAAGTACATGTGTACCTACACATAAAGTAAAACCAAAACAATACATGACCCACAACACCTCCCCCTTAAAAAAAGTTTGAATGTCAATGAAAACTTAGGTGGTAAATTCTGCAAAAATCACTCATGAAACTCTCGATAGTGCATCTGCAATCACATTGTCTTTGCCCTTGATATGGTTAATAATAATATTGTACTCTTGCAACAATAAACTCCACCTTGTAAGTCTTTGATTCTTGTTTGACATTTTGTGCAAAAATGTGAGAGGGTTGTGGTCAGTAAACACAAGAATGGGATGTAAAGTAATATTCAAATAAACATCAAAATGTTGTAAAGCTAACAATAATGCAAGACACTCTTTTTCAATAGTAGAGTAATTCTTTTGACATTTTGTCAATTTCTTTGAAAAATAACAAACAACTCTATCTACACCATCATCATTTTCTTGAAACAAAGCAGCCCCAATTCCTACGTCACTGGCATCAACAGTAAGCTTAAATTGCTTATCAAAATTTGGAGCTGACAGGACAGGACTATTCATAAGAACACATTTGATTTTCTTAAAAGATTCGTCACAGTCATTGGTCCATGCAAAATTCACTCTCTTTTGTAACAAATTGGTAAGTGGACCAACAACTGACGAGAAATTTGGACAAAATTTTCTGTAAAATCCTGCCATTCCCAAAAATCTCATTATCTCTTTCTTATTGGTAGGAATTGGGAACTTTGAAATAGCTTCCACCTTGGCCATGATAGGAGTAACAAAACCTTGACCTACTTTGTGACCCAAATATTCTACAGTCGCATGACAAAATTCACTTTTCGCAAGGTTCACTGTGAGGTTTGCTTTCGCCAGTATGTCGAAGAAGGTACGCATGATTCGGAGATGATCATCCCAGGTGTCGCTGTAGATGATGACGTCATCGATGTACGCCTCGCATCCGTCGAGATGATTTAGGAGCGAATGAATCATCCTCTGGAATGTGGCTGGTGCGTTTTTCATACCAAAGGGCATTACTTTATATTGGTATAGCCCATCTGGAGTCGCAAATGCCGATATTTCTCTGGCTCTCTCGGTAAGCGGGACCTGCCAATAGCCTTTAAGCAAGTCAAATTTACTGACAAATTTTGCACTGCCAATTTTATCTATACAGTCATCGATTCGTGGGATCGGATAAGAGTCAGTTTTGGTGACTGAATTGACTTTTCTAAAGTCCGTACACAATCGGTAAGTTCCGTCTGGCTTCGGAACCAGAATACATGGGGAACTCCAATCACTATTGCTGGGTTCAATAATGTCATTTTCAAGCATGTATTGAATTTCTTTCCGCATGTATTGAAGCTTTATCGGGTTTAACCGATAGGGATGCTGTTTTCCGGGTTTAACCGATAGGGATGCTGTTTTTCGGGTTTAACCGATAGGGATGCTGTTAGGGACTTCAATTTCAGCATTACGAACTTTCCTTTTCTGAGTAGCAACATCCCTTCATCGCCTGCTTATGGCGTGTTCATATCTCAGTTGATACGCTATGCCAGAGCAAGTACCAAATATACGGATTTTGTTCTGAGAGCTAGGCGTCTTTCAGATAAGCTTCTCAGTCAGGGATATGTTTGTGACCGACTAACATCGTCACTGAGGAAGTTCTACGGTCGATATGGGGAACTCGTCATACACTATGATGTCCCACTATCCAGAATGGTGGATGATATTCTGTCATAGACCATTTGAACCATCCAACCAAAGATTGTACTCTATATCTTCCAAAATGGAAGTAACCGGATGTGACAGTTCTACCGAATTGAAGCGACGGGTGTTGCATGCAAGCAGGAGATGCTTACTCTTCCTGGGCACCTGGTCTCACTCTCATATCGGGAGTTCGCTTCTTTTCATATGGTGGAGGTTTTTGTTTTTGTTTGCTTTGGTTCCTGTTTTGTCCTGATTTTGTATGCCTTCGGTTTCTGATTTTCTGAATTATCGATTTTGTACTGTAGACAGGGATATGGTCATTATCCATATTTGTCATTTGATAGGTGACGCATCACCCACAATAACGTCATGATGAGATGCATTCGTCTTTTTTGGAACGTCCGGAAAGATGGTCGTATATTCCCGCATTAATTGGTGCACTTCCTCTTTTTGATGCACGGTCAGATGTCCGAGTTTCACTTCTGGACTTGTCAGAATTTCAGAATTCTTTAAACGGACACTTTGAGCGAAGTCTTTTTCGACAGTCTCTTCATTACATTCAGGTTCAACACAATTTTCTAATGTATTTACATTGGCCAAAGTGGAAACTGGTTTTACAAAATTTCGGTCACTTCTATCAAAATACTCTTTCAACATGTTAACATGACACACTCTTTTTTCTTTTCGCCGACCTGGTGTCTTAACCACATAGTTAACATCACTAATTTTACTCTCAATCTCATAAGGACCGAAATATCTAGCTTGCAAAGGATGACCAGGGATAGGCAAAAAGACAAGAACTTTATCGCCTGGTTTAAAAACTCTGTTTCTAGCATCTTTGTCATACCATGTTTTCATTTTCATTTGTGAGGTTTTGAGATTTTCTTGTGCTAATTTGCAAGCATTATATAATTTCTCTTTGAAATTAGACACGTAGTCTAAGAGATTCAAATCGCTAGTCTCAGTCAACCATTTTTCCTTCAATAACTTCAATGGCCCCCTGACCGTATGCCCAAAAACTAGCTCAAAGGGACTGAACCCCAGGGACTCCTGAACCGCTTCTCGTGCCGCAAACAACACGAGGTGAACCCCTTCATCCCAGTCTTTTCCATACTGGTGACAATATGTTTTCATCATAGTCTTAAGGGTTTGATGAAAGCGTTCAAGTGCCCCCTGGGACTCAGGATGGTACGCAGAAGATTTATACTGCCTGATGCCTAGCTCATGCATAACCTGCTGAAACAACCCTGACATAAAATTCGAACCCTGATCTGACTGAATAGCCTTGGGAGCACCTACGAAACTGAAAAACTTTGTAAGGGCCTTAACTATGGTCTTTGCCTTAATATTCCTAAGAGGTATAGCCTCAGGAAACCTAGTCGAAGTACACATAATTGTCAATAAGTACTGATTCCCTGACCTAGTCCTAGGCAAAGGACCTACACAATCAACTAACACCCTACTAAAAGGTTCCTCAAAGGCTGGAATGGGTTGGAGGGGAGCAGGTGGTATAACTTGATTGGGTTTACCTACCATCTGACAACTATGACAAGACTTACAAAACTCGGACACATCTTTTCTCAACTTAGGCCAGTAAAAGTGACTTAAAATCCTATTATAAGTTTTATTGACACCTAAATGACCTGCCATGGGTGTGTCGTGAGCTAAACTCATGATGTCCCCGCGATACGCTACTGGAACCACTATCTGGTGAACGACCCGCCACACGTCATTAGGGGGTGCATCGGGTGGTCTCCATTTCCGCATAAGGATGCCATCTTGTATGTAGAAGCACTCTCCGACTTTGTCCGCTTCTTCTCGGGGAAGGGCCCTCTTACTTAGTCGGATGATCTCCGGATCTTTAGTTTGCTCGGAGAGGAGCTGCTCACGGCTTAAGGCATCTGTATCTCTGTCTAATGGCGGATGGGAATCATTACTAGGTAATGTCGGAGACTTGTCAACATGAAGTGGTACTGACGTCTCAGGTACGCTGTCATCAATGGTAGACATGAATGTGTCAGAAAGGTCTATATTTTCGGAGGGATGGTCCTCGTTAAGTGCAGAAGTACTCTCAGCCTCTTTCAGTCTGTTCCTGGCCATCGCCCTGGTAACAGCGCAGGCTGGGTACAAGTCGTCGTCTTCATCATCGGACACGACATCGGACGTGATTTTCTCACAAACAATCGGATCGGCTACAACTTTGCCGCCGGCTAAATCGTTGCCAAGCAACAAGGAAACGCCTTGAACGGGAAGAGTAGGTCGAACACCTACGATAACAGGTCCAGTAATTAAGTCTGACTTCAAATAAATTTTATGAAGGGGAACATCAATGACGCCTAGCTCCACACCCTGTAATAAAACTGACCTACCAGTAAAAGTGTGCTCAGACAAAGGCAATGAACCCTCTAACAATAAAGTCTGGGCAGCACCAGTATCTCTCAAAATCTGAACAGGCAACGCTTCGCTAGAATCACTGAGTGAAACAAATCCCTGTGACAAAAAGGGCTTATAATGATCCTCCACAAAATCATCAGAACTGGACTTAGAACCCTGAATCTCAGGAGTGTCAGAACAAATCGAATCTAAGGCTTTCCTATCATTTCTAACAGACGCACAGGCCTGTGACTTAAGTTCTTTTTTCTTCTTAAGCTTCAAACACTCACCAATAACATGACCTTTTTTCTTACAATAATTGCATGTAGGAAGCGACCCCACCCCTGGGGATGCCTCAGAACGCTCGGACCTAGGTCCGGACGTAGAACCACCTTGAGATGGTGACTGGGAACTAATGGACGACTGAGACTCTTGTACATTTTTCTTTGGAACATCTGACGTTTTTGCGCTATCGCTAGATTGAGTTTTTGACACAAAATTTTTCTTATGAGTGAGAGCATACGTATCAGACAAAACAGCGGCTTCTTCAAGAGTTTTAACATTTTTGTCTTCCAAATGAGTTCTTAAATCTTGATGTACACACTCTTTGAACTCTTCTATCAGAATGATCTGACGCAAATTGTCAAATGAATTGGGAATTTTCTTAGATCGAAACCACTGATCAAATAAATCTTCTTTTTCTCGAGCAAATTCAACATATGTTTGATTTTCAAATTTTTTGTACTTTCTAAACTTTTGTCTGTACGCCTCAGGTACTAACTGATATGCTCTCAAAATCGTGTCCTTGACCTTGTCATAGTCTGAACACTCAGCAATACTGAGCGCCGAGTACACTTCAGCCGCTTTGCCAATAAGTACGCTTTGTAATAAAGTTGGCCAAAAATCGCGTGGCCACTTCAGATTGGCCGCGATTTTCTCAAAATGTGGAAAATATTTGTCCACGGACTTTTCTTGAAATTTTGGTACTAATCTAATGTTTTTGGCGGCGTCGAATTCAGACTTGACAAGCGAAGGAACAGGATTTTCCTTAGCGCTTCTTTCTAACTTTAACTTTTCTAACTCAAACTGGAGTTCTTTCTCGTGCATACGTTCCTGTTTCTCTCTTTCTTCCTTTTCTCTTTCAAATTGTCTTATTTTTTCTTCTTTTTCAAATTGTCTTTCTTTTTCTTCTCTTTCAAATTGTAATTGCATTTTCATTTTTTCTAATTCAAACTCAAATTTTGACATTTTGGTTTCGCTTGAAACAGGTTCAACAGGAAAATCGTATGACGAAAAGATTTCCTTAGCTAAAAGCTCTTTAGCCACAATATTTCTAATTTCTTGTTTTCTCATAGAAGATTTTACATCTAACTTCAAGTGAAGACCTAAACCAATCAAATCATCTTTCTTCAATGATTCGAACTCTTGTACAGTCGGCGATTTCAAAAATTCAGTGACCGAAAATACCATGATTGATTTCTGCTGGCAAAAGTTTTGAGAATTTTCCTTTTTTCAAAAAACGAACTTTACGTAAAGTGCAAATATGCAGAGATTACTATCCCGGACGAGCCCCCAATTCTGTTATGGGTCAGAATACCCCAAAACGCCAGCAAAAATCAGACAAAGACAGAATATAAATTTACAAGTTTAATTATGTACAAAATATATATATTTGAAATGATTACAACTTACAATACAATGTCCGGATCAAAGTGTCCGTTACGGTCCACAAAGTCTATCGAATGTATGGTTTCCGGTAATCACAAACGTTCTCGAAAGATCGGTGTCCAAACGTTGTTAAATGGATTAAAGTCTCAACAAATAAAGTGTCCCAGTATATCAGAATAGATGAATGAATCGTGTCTACGAATGTGTACGAATGCCCCCTCAACACAGTTCCTCAGAGGTATTTATACTTAATACCAATGAATTTACCAGAAGCTTCTAGAACAATGACTCATTACAAATGATTAACAATAGAGTAAATTCTAGAAATCACAGTCATGTGATGATAATGATGTAACAAAGAACATACTGGAATATTCTCTAATGAAATAAACATGACGTAGTAAAATCTAGAAAGAATTATTATGAAATCATAATACAACATGACTAAGTACATGTGTACCTACACATAAAGTAAAACCAAAACAATACATGACCCACAACAACACTAAAGTGACCTACCATCGACCTGACTTGGACATCGGTATAGTTTGAGAAGTACATCCCGCATTAACATATAGACTTCTGCATAAACAGAAATATTACTATTTGACAAAAATACTTCAAACTCTCTGGTACATGAAGCTTGAATAAACTTCGAATGACTAACGAGACGGCTTGCTTTATCACTTTGTACTGCCACCCCCTATAGCTACATTGGATTCTTAATGAATTTTCAAAATATTATCCTGATAAAACAATCAAGACAAACATACGCAGGAAGATCGACACATAAACTACATGTAACATACAGTTAGACATAAAAAATTAATAATTCTTCTTTTTTATAGTTTAGGGTGTGCCTACTTTCAAAATTTTTAGATATTTTACTTGAAATATATTTGTAAATTCTCAGTCTCATATTCGATAAATTACTCTAAACCTAAGGGGTATCTCCTTAAAGGAATAGCTTTGTCCTAAGTTGTTCCTTTGGCATAAATATTCATCAATGTTTAGATTTTCGCTCTTCATATATTTCATCATTTCGATTTCCACTATTACGGCATCGAAGCATTACATGTTGAAATTGCGCATATAACGCACTGAAATCATTATAATAGAGCACATAATTATTTCAATATTGATTATGAAAACGGAAAGATTTTTTTACAATGAAACATCGAAATTCAGAAAATTAAACCTTTGTTAGTAAATTCCAAACTGTCATCTGTCTTGAACACATCCTTAGCTGCCTTAAACATTGCCATGACAAGTTGGTGTTTATCTTGCGTCCCCTCTTTTTTATGCCCCTCCAGTGTGGCTTCCTTTGCTTCTGATAGCACGAATGTCGGCGTCAGAAAGTTTTCATCCAATTTGTACCATCTGAAATAAGATTAGATTTATTTTCGGTTGTAGGCAGGATCCTTGGGATTATTTTTTTCCCTGAACGAGGGCTTCATTACAAGGGAGCTGCAAAAGGTCATAGAGGCACCTGAAGAACCGATTGACAAAGCACTTCAGAAATAAGATAACTGCAATTACAGGATTTGTAACTACATGTAGATACTTAGATTAGTAAAATTTGGATTTGTTGTTGATACATGTAATTGATTCCTTTTTTAAATCAGTTGAATACCAATTGAGGAAATTTGATAAGAATAAAGTTAGCATTATGATTATTGTTTTGACTGATTTAAAGATTTATGGATTAATAACCCCCTCCAAAACATCTTACTTCTGGAGTAGAGCCTTCTCTCCATCAGTTATGGAGGGTGCACTACACAGCTTCTGGAAGTGTTGTTTACTTATTTGGCTTGGAAGGTGACGTGATTCGGTTTGAGCATTCAAGAACAGCTGTAAATATACATATATTATATGTCAATTGAAGTTTTGTAGCTGGTTAATGAGGGAATTTAATAAAATCTAGCAAAAATACGCTAATGACAGGAGTATATGAAATGATTTCACATCTAAATGTAAAAATTACCATGATTATCACTCTAGTGGTTATGTTCCGACTGTGTCTGATCTCCTCAAAATATGTATTGGGAATGTTGAGGTCAAGGCCATACATCCCGAGGTCAACTTCCTCAAGGTCATATCCGTTACTATGACAGTACCATTTAACCTTTGAGAAAGCTGTAGATAAAGCACGTCGCTCAACCTTGTCATCTGTGAAGGTATGGATATTTAGAATTAATATGGCTATTATTAACATATGTATTGATATTTTATTTCTATAATTTTCCAGTCAAAAGACTTGATTGTAATACAATGCCACATACCAACAGAAAGTCCCCATGTGAAGACTCTGAAGGTCCTAGCTAAGGGAGACAACCCAGTGGAAAAATCACCAAGAATAGCAGATGAGGGCGGAAGTGACGCTGGCGGAAGTAGAGTGCCTGATCTCGATTTGCATACCGGAAGTAAAATACTCCCCTCTGTATCTTGTTCTGTAGATTTTTCTCCATCAGTCACTTTTGTATCCTTCTCACTGATTGATAGATATGTATGCATGTTATATTAAAAATGACATAAAAATAAGCAACATCTTGTAAAATAAGAATTTAAAGTTTGAACAAAGAAAGTTTCTATAGGACTTGTACAAATGAAATGGTACATATGCAGATGAAAAGGCCGTTCAGTTTCTTTTATATGCTACTGTATGTAATTTCTCTCTCTCTTTATTTTTTGCAATAGGATTGAAATAGTCATGAATATTTTTTTTTAACCTATCCACTTTTATTACTATAGGTATCTACATAGTAAGCCTCCATCAACTTACTGAAGATTATGCTTTGTAATTTCGCAGCACTTAAAATAAGGTTTTTCCTATATTTTCATAAATTTCGCAAAAAGTGAATTGTGATGCAGTGTTAAGATGTCTTAACTATGAGTTGTTTAAAAATAACAGATATAATATCTAAATTTTCTATAACACACTGATCGCCCCAATGAAGTACACGAGCATGTAAACCCGTATAGGGTAGCCCCAGTTCCCCTTTCTAGCTTTCAATATGTCTTCTCTCCCCCCTTCCAACCATCGATCATTTGTTAAGGTGAACCCGCACTCCTTTAATCTAGTTCCGTGCCTTTGAATACTACTCCCCCCCCCCTTTTTTCCCCCAAGATACCCGTCGTAGTACCTTTAATAGTTCAGTACCTTCATGTGGATGGACCCGTGCCCGGACCCCCCCCCCCCCCCCCCCCCCCCCCTTTCTCTTGAAAAGCTACATTATAAATAACTAATATTGGACATTTTTCAAATTAACGTACTTCGGACTTCGCACTACGGACTTTCCACTAAGGGGTCACATAAAAGAAATCAGATGCGATTAGAAACGTTAAATCAGAACACACATGGACGAAATGACAATGAAAAACTTTAAATATGTAATTATACAAATGAAAACAAATAAATTCTTCACGCAGAGTACTCTAAGTTCATTGGAATAGCATTAATTAAATTTTATATTTTGTGTTTGTGACAAAGTCCCTTCGAAATGCGATGTCCGCGAGCATGAAAAATGTCCAATATATTATTTTTCAAGTTGACGCACTTCGGACTTCGCACTTTAGGGGTCATATTAAAGTAACCAAGTGCAATTAGAAAAGTAAAATCTGAACGCAGAATAGACGAAATGACAATTGAGAGCGTTAAATATTTATATTTTCTCTCGTAAATACAGCAATTCCCAGACAAAGTATTCTAGTATGCAAAAAAAATTTGCATTTTTGACGTATGCAACAACTTGCATTTTTGACTTAGTCCCTTCCAAGTTCGGCGTCCGACGTGCGAAATCTGCGAACATGAAAAATGTCTACTAATATGATTCCTTACTTTAGTATGGACGTACCCGTAAAACCCCAACCCCCTCTGCTCCCCGTGTTTTATATAGTTCCTTACCTTTGTATTGAGGGACCTCCGCTGGACTCCCCTTTATTATAAGATTGTAGAAGTTCAGCCACATATTGTCTGTACATCTCGTCATGGAGCCATGCAGTTCAAACAACCATATTCATTCCGTATTCATGAACATTTTATACCTGTAAATATATAACTTCATAACTTACATACATGTATATGTGTGTATGTACATTGTGTATTAAATTAATCATTATGTACATGACCGCTATTCAATTTAACCGTTTTTGTCAATTAATTTTATACACTTTTACCGCATTACAATTTAATTGATTTTCAAGCACAAAGCTATCGAGAACAAAATCTTAACCACCCCATGCTTATTTATATTACAAAATTTGTAACATTACATTTTTTCTATTAAAACGTAATTTGTGTGATTGTATGATCTGGAATTAACACATGCTTTTAACAAAAACGTCAAAATGTCAGTGCATTGCATATAATAATACCAATACACTTGATATGAATGAATGAATGAGATCATATTTCTATTTTATACTTGAAATTCGCAGATTGCAGATGATTTTTAAATAGTTTTAAAATAACGATAAAAATGAGTTATATATGAAAATCTTTACATTGAATGAACTTTTCGGATTTTATTTTCTCTCTTTTACCACCGCATGAATCCAACGATGGTAAAAAATTATTCATGCTGTAGATAGTGAACCGCAGCTCTGAAGGATCAAAGGTCACCGACTCTAAAACGGAGGGCATTCTTGCCCCAATGGAAGTCCACAAGCCTCGTCGGCTCCAGACCCTGTTCATTGCTACAGGGGTTGTTTTTCAAAGATCCGAAACCGAAGTTTATGGGGCATATTGGAATCCCCCTGTCTGGTTAAGAAATTAAAAAAAGATACTTCTCTCACCCTATGAAAGGCAGTCCTGACAAACGTTAGGAGTACTACATTTTAGTCAATATGATTTTTGACTAAGTGACCTTTCGACCTTGACATTGTATATAGTATTTAGATAATATAAATGAAAACACATTTCTTTGATTCATTCTCTTCGTATGTATTCACAAATTCCAAATAAAAGAGTAATACATTTTTAAACCAAAAAATCTAATCTACCAGTAGTGAACTTAATTTTGGGCTTTGACTTGGATCTTTTATTATTATAAGTATGATCTATAATTGTAATTGAAAATTTCCATATGCATGTATGGCACATATATACAGAAGTCTGCACATGCGAAAAAGGGAGAATCATTTCGTTCCCTCGAAATAATATTAATTTTCCTACCCACGAAATAATATTTCGTTCCTAATAATAATATTTCGTTCCCACAAAATATTTCGTTCCATCGAAATATTATTTCGTTCCATCGAAATATTATTTCGTTCCCTCGAAATATCATTTCGTTCGCATGAAATCATATTTCGTTCCCACGAAGTATTATGTCCTTTCCACGATAAATAATTATGTTGTTCCAACGAAATATTGTCAACACCTGTGATTTTATATACTTCGATTGAACATGGTTCTCCGTTGAGCGATATTGGCACACTTGGTACTCTTGTTTGTTTCAGTTTATTGGGTTTTTTTAATGTTAAATGGAGAGAGTGCTTATTTTTTTAACATTTCTATCTTCTCCTCATTGACAACTGAAGAAATTCAGACAAACTTGGTGAGATGATGGAGATGAATGGCAAATCCATGTCTTTTCGACATATATTTTATGGAAAAGTAAATTTTAGTATGGTCATGATAATATTAAATTAATAATTTGTTTCACGTCCCTAACTACATGTATTTCTGAAAAGTAGCCTCCCGCTAGGCATAAAAACACACAACCCGAGATATCAAGAAATTGGAAAGGAACATGGGCGGATCCAGGATTTTTTTCAGGGGGGGTCCTAAAGTCCGAATTTTTTGAAGAGCAAAAAAAAAAAAAAAAAAAAAAAAAAAAAAAAAAAAAAAAGGAAGAAAAGAAAAAGAAAAAAAAAAACCCTCACACGAAAGAAAATAAAGTTATTGAATGATGATTGTCAATTCTGTAATTACTGATTATGAATTAAACAGGGGACTGGAGGGCAATGGCGAGAAAAAAAATTAACATCTTGAATTTTCACATCATAGTACTTGGTTCTAATATGTAAATACAACAAAGGGCGAGCGATAAGGAGACAGCGATTTTTTTTTTTCGAGAATTGGAATAAAATCCACTATTCGTGTCTTTTTCAGTTTCTTTTCGTTTTCTTAGCCCTTGTTTATTGACCTACATGTAGGTGTAATGTATATGTGTTGTATATAGGAAAGCGTAGCATCATTTGAAAAGAACGTACATGTATCGGTTATTACTCTATCAGCCTAAAAAGGTTCCATCTGTCTATGAATTTCATGTATTCCTTTTTATAATAATAAATAATTTTTTTCAGTTTTTTTTTTTTTTGGTATTTTTTCAAATATTCAGTAAAACCATTAAAATCTGGTAATCTTTTCTGCATTCTCTGTTGATATATGTAAAATTTTACAAGAAGTATTATCATATTTTGGATATTTGACATATCATCATTACAAAAAAGTATGTGATTGGTTCAATATTTATATTCTCACCTAACAAATTACTCATCCATACTAATATCTATACTAATAAAAATAAATTAGCGATGCTTCCAATTTTCCAGGGAGGGCGGTCCGGAACCCCCCCCCCCCCCCCTCTCTGGATCCGCGCTTGAGGAAGATAAAAAAAAAAAGAAAAATATATTTATTAAAGTGAGGTGGATAATTCTGACTATAAGTTTATATTTTTGTAATCTAAAACTTTCCTACATTTATTTTTTGCCCATTCTCCACAATGATAATACTTTATTTCAAGAGAGTGACATTATCTCCCTTTCGGCCCTCAATAACAAGTAAACATACAATATATGCAACAAAAAATTTATACAAGATAAAACATGTCTGAGAACATTGGAAAATTATTCACAAAATATGAGTGAGAGGATTCAAAATTAAAGAGTGTCTACTGAATTGATCTTTTTGATTTCATATACGCTAAGTTAGTCTTAAAAGAGCATAACGACTGTGCAGTCCGCAATAATGCAGGGGACACCGTCAATCATTAATGTTTCGCTTCGGCATACAATGTAATTCGTCCACGGAAATATATACCACTGACCGAAGATTGGTCGGTGGACTAGAAATTAATGATGCTGTTGAGTCTCAGCAGGTTGTAGAAGGGTCAACAGGCACCGACCGTCACTAACGGTGGGTTGAAACGCAACCGTAACTTCGTCCCAATGATGGTACTCATCGGTTTCAGACCCTCCTATCTGAAAATACTTTAGACAAGATTTCATATAAAAAAAATTAAGTCAATTTTTTTCTTACTTATATTAAAACTTGTCTTATATCTTTACATTTTTCAAATTGAATTCTCCAACTTGATATTCTGAAAAATCATAAGATTTAAATTAATTTTATTTTAGTACCACACATTCTCATAGTAAGGTTTACGTCCGATGAGTGATTTGATCAGTGGCTGTAATAATTTAGTCAAAACTTCAAATTTCAGGCGGAATAACTCGTACTAAATCGCGAGTTTAATTAATGCGCCTCGGTGCTAAGAACAAGATCCCCTTTTCCAAATTTACGAAATTTGCCTTGACGTCTCATAAAGATATTTGATATTTCGTAATCTTACTAACAAGTCTCAGATTATAATACACCTTACAAATATCAATTGAGATTCAATAATTTTCCACTGCAGGTTTAAAATTAGTCTGCGCACTATAAATCGGCATTAATTAACTCAAATATTATAAATGTTAAAATCGCGTGATACATGAATAAAACAAAAATTAGGATGTCCCATTGCGTAGCCTTCTAAAAGAGGTCAAATTGTTACGGGGGCTAATTGATATGTTGTGAACCACGATGAAGAATTTCATTTTATCAGACATTTTGCATTATTTTCTACATAATCCCCTTCAGTATCTATACACTTTTGTCACCGATATTTAAGGGCTTCAGTAACACTTTTAAAGAACTCCTTATATTGACTGGTCAGAAAGCCGTTCACAATAGTATAAAAGGAGAGAGCTTAGCATAAGTTTCAAACTTGTTGCTCAATCCTGACTTTGTGCTCATGTAACTAATATTTAATATTGCTTTTCAAATAAATATTGTTTAAACAAACAGTATGACGTCATCATCGGACTGAAAGTCGGTGCCAGAAATAGCTGTTTTCAGTTTTGGAAATAGATGAAAGTCTGATGGAGCAAGATCAGGTGAATATGGTGGATGCTCGATTAAATTAAGGTAGAACAAAATCATGTCCAAAATAATGAAATGATGTGTATAAATTATTTCATATTTCTATATCGCTTTTGATGTTGCTCAATATTTTGTACTATAATGGTAGGAATCAGAAAAAAGGATTTTTTTGTCAATAGGGGCATTTTAGGAGTTACCTCCTCTTGGAAGAGAATACTTTAAAAATCATTTGCTAAAGATATAAAAGGTGAACTTGATCTTTTTTGTGACAACTGATAAATATTAATTTTTAGAATTTTTTCATCCATCCAATTTTGAGTACCCATCATTTTCTTGGAAAATATGTCTGAAAGTTTTCCCATAGACTTCACAATAAAATCTGAGGGAAAATAACTATTACAGGAACTAACTTTTTAAAAAAAATGCATTGGTGAACATTTTTCATTAATTTTTTATATTATAACGCTGTCATAAGTTTGGAATTCAAAACTTCAGCGGGAAACACGTCAAATATGAGTTCCAGGCAAGGAATAGAACATGAGAGCCAAATTACAAGGGATTCTGGGATGGAAACAGATTAAAAATACCCATCATGCTCAGATTGTGGTGTAATGTTTGGGAATCAGTACGATGTACGACGACACGTGACAGTCAAGAAGAAATGGACACGAATGGTGAAGATGATGATGAGGGGTATGGTTTTTAAATGAACAGTGTTTGGAAAGTCATCATAAAGAGGTTTACAAAAAGGTCAATGAATTACTTAAAGAAAAAAAGTCTAACAGAGAAAGAAACACAAATACATGCCACCCACGGATAAAACAAGAACATATCACGAACGGGTGTTATTGGTTATCCCTTGGTATTTGGCTCTTATGTTCTATTTCAAGCCTGGAAGTAATAAAGAGCCAAATTACAAGGGATAACCAGTATAACCACACCATTTGCTACTTGCGTGGCAAATGGCCGTCGAAAGTCGGCACCGGTTGCCCATTGTTCTCGTCGGTTTATGTGTAGTCTTTTGTGTTTGATGTTTACATGTCGTGTGTCTCTTTTCCGTCTCATACTATGCTCAACTTTTGTGTTTGATGTTTACATGTCGTGTGTCTCTTTTCCGTCTCATACTATGCTCGTCTTTTGTGTTTGATGTTTACATGTCGTGTGTCTCTTTTCCGTCTCATACTATGCTCGTCTTTTGTGTTTTGATGTTTACATGTCGTGTGTCTCTTTTCCGTCTCATACTATGCTCGTCTTTTGTGTTTTGATGTTTACATGTCGTGTGTCTCTTTTCCGTCTAATACTATGCTCGTCTTTTGTGTTTGATGTTTACATGTCGTGTGTCTCTTTTCCGTCTCATACTATGCTCGTCTTTTGTGTTTGGTGTTTACATGTCGTGTGTCTCTTTTCCGTCTCATACTATGCTCGTCTTTTGTGTTTGATGTTTACATGTCGTATGTCTCTTTTCCGTCTCATAGTGTGCTCGTCTTTTGTGTTTTTGCATCGGGAGTTTTGGTGTCTTGCTATTGGTGCTGCAGCGGGGTCTTGTTGGAGATCCCCTCCCTTCTATTAGCTTAGTGTTTATCTATTGGTGCCTTTCGTAAATCATTAAAATGCGTCTTAATGGTATGATGAGTTAATGAAGATCCTGACAATAATCTCAACAGCACTCACAATAAAGCACCAAACTGAGCATGATGGACCCTAGCAAGCTAGAGGTGGGGCCAGGTGCCCATGAGGAGTAAGCATTGCCTGTTGGCTAGCCGCACCCGCCGTCGATGTTCAAGCTCGAAAATGAAAACAATATATAAAATACATGCACTGTCTGAGGTTAAGTCTATATAGAAAGTGCCTTGGCGACAATGTCAGGAAAAAATATTCAAAACATTTACTGTCAAACCCCTCACGGGGAACTTTTTACGAGCTCTTGTACATAGAGTTAGAAGTTTAGAGGGTTGCTTTTGGTAGCAACGGTAGTTAGAAAACTTCTTTTAATCTTTTCTTTTCACACTTATTCCCATTTGGATTCCCTCGCCCTTTATTTGAAACGGCATAAGATGACTCGGATGTCAATGGTGGAAGGTTTTACATCAAATCGATGTAAAAGTAAACAGGCATTTTTTCAACTTTCACAATTCTCCAACTTGAGTGAGTAATGTTGTGAGTTTGTCAGTTACGATCCAGTGTTGGAACTTTATTTAGTGATCGATTATAACTAAAACTAATAAACCATCTTGGAACTATTTTTAAAATGGCGTCGTCAGAGAAAAAGGCCGAAACTTATCCGAATGACCTATTCCTTGTTGTAGGGCTTGTAGTTCCCTATGACTGAATGTTTAAAAAGTTTTTTTTTGTAATTATAGTTCCCTTGTGAAAAAGAGATATTTCTCTGGTAACAAAATGATACTGTATATCAAAGCACGGTCGTTTGAAAAAAAAACTTTTTCATTATAAAGAAAAATCATGTGTCCAATTTTGCTGCCAGAAAGCAGAACTTGAAAATATGAAATAGATAAAATATAAAATATAAAATATAAAATAGTACCAATCCTCCAATGGTTTTTGATTAGAAAATTAAACGAGACTTACCTGTAAGTTGAAGTTTGATTGGGATTCTGTTACGTCATCTTTACACCAAGGGGATTACATGAGATAGCATTGCATCTGCGCAGAAGGGTCAGTCTTTAAAATAAAAGCAACTTGACGCATCAATAAAATAAAAAAGGGGGGGGGGGGACTCAGAAATGGGTGGGCATGTAATCCCCTTGGTGTAAAGATGGCGTAACAGAATCCCAATCAAACTTCAACTTACAGGTAAGTCTCGTTTAATTTTCTAATTCTGTTACGTCATCACACCAAGGGAATCACATGAGATTTTAAAGCATTGATGTGTCAAGTTGATAAGCCAATCAAACTTCCTCTTACAGATTTCCCGTACCAGTACTTGTAATTCTCTTCATCCTCAGAAAAGATCCAACAAACTCCGAACTGACATTGCATACAGATTTAATTTTAATCAAATATCATGTGAATTATCACATTTATGCAATGGCAACAAAAATATCAAAACATAGGTAATCACAGATTACGAAGCTCACCTTGTGACAGCAAAATTCAATTCAAACATATTTCTTAGTACATGTATATTGGCTTTTAAAGGCAAAACCACTCAAGCAGAAAAAGTAGGTCGAGGTCATTTTATGAAAGTTTGATCAAAGATACATCTAATATGCAAGTTTGGAACATCTAGCAGTTATACTTTGCTCAATATTGGCTTTATAGAGCAAAATCACTCAAGCGGAAAAAGTAGGTCAAGGTCATTTTATGAAAGATTGATCAAAGATATATCCAATATGCAAGTTTGGTACATGTATCACTTATACTTTGCTCAATATTGGCTTTTAAAGGCAAAATCACTCAAGCAGAAAAAGTAGGTCGAGGTCATTTTATGAAAGTTTGATCAAAGATACATCTAATATGCAAGTTTGGAACATCTAGCACTTATACTTTGCTCAATATTGGCTTTTAAAGGCAAAATCACTCAAGTGGAAAAAGTAGGTCAAGGTCATTTTATGAAAGATTGATCAAAGATATATCCAATATGCAAGTTTGGTACATATATCACTTATACTTTGCTCAATAGTGGCTTTTAAAGGCAAAATCACTCAAGCGGAAAAAAGAGGTCAAGGTCATTTTATGAAAGTTTGATCAAAGATACATCTAATATGCAAGTTTGGAACATCTAGCAGTTATACTTTGCTCAATATTGGCTTTTAAAGGCAAAATCACTCAAGCGGAAAAAGTAGGTCAAGGTCATTTTATGAAAGTTTGATCAAAGATACATCCAATATGCAAGTTTGGTACATGTAGCACTTATACTTTGCTCAATATTGGCTTTTAAAAGCGAAATCACTCAAGTGGAAAAAGTAGGTCAGATGCTGCATCCGATGCATGGGTCCATCTCGGCATCCAAAGATGAATCACTTGTGCCAGTTTGGTTACTGTAGCATTAGTACTTTGTCAGATACTGAGCTACCCCAAACTTCTTATCCAAATCACTCAAGCGGAAAATGTAGGTCAGATGCTGCATCCCATGTATGGGCTCACCTCAGCATCCAAAGATGAATCACTTGTGCAAGTTTGGTTACTGTAGCATCAGTACTTTGTCAGATATTGAGCTACCCCAAGCTTCTTAACCAAGTCACTCAAGCGGAAAATGTAGGTCAGATGCTGCATCCGATGCATGGGTTCACCTCAGCATCCAAAGATGAATCACTTGTGCAAGTTTGGTTACTGTAGCATTAGTACTTTGTCAGATACTGAGCTACCCCAAACTTCTTAACCAAGTCACTCAAGTGGAAAATGTGGGTCAGATGCTGCATACGATGCATGGGTTCACCTCAGCATCCAAAGATGAATCACTTGTGCCAGTTTGGTTACTGTAGCATTAGTACTTTGTCAGATACTGAGCTACCCCAAACTTCTTAACCAAGTCACTCAAGCGGAAAATGTGGGTCAGATGCTGCATACGATGCATGGGTTCACCTCAGCATCCAAAGATGAATCACTTGTGCCAGTTTGGTTACTGTAGCATTAGTACTTTGTCAGATACTGAGCTACCCCAAACTTCTTAACCAAGTCACTCAAGCGGAAAATGTAGGTCAGATGCTACATCCGATGCATGGGTTCACCTCAGCATCCAAAGATGAATCACTTGTGCAAGTTTGGTTACTGTAGCATTAGTACTTTGTCAGATACTGAGCTACCCCAAACTTCTTAACCGGACGCGGACGCGGACACGGACGCGGACACGGACGCGGACGCGGACGCGGACGCGGACGCATGGGGTTATAGCATAAGCTCACTCAACTTCGTCGAGGTGAGCTAAAAAGGAAATCTGAATACAATCTCCATTGGAAAATATCAACTCACAAACAACAAATTTTCACTTATAAAGTCTTTCTCCTTCAACTTAAAAGTTCTGAATCATACACATACATGTTACATCACCTATTCAATGTCGGTTTTTCTTACTCATTAATAATGTTCAGATTATAAAATTTTGAGAATGTTTTCTCAGAACTCCAACCAGCTTTACGGAGAATATCTCCAATAGGCACCCCACTTGCCTTAGCTGCTGATGATGAAGCAGCTCTAGTGCTATGTGCTGAAAATCGTAAAATGTCTATCCCAGCAAGACCTAAAAATGTCTTTATCCACCTTGAAATCGTACTTCTACACACTTCTTTGTGTGGTTTTAAATAACTTATAAACACTTTGTCACTTCCATTCCTTATACTTTCCGTTCTTTCCAAATAATCTGACATTGTTTTATAAACACATAATTTTTCCTCATATGGAAATTTCTCAAGTGTCATAAAAAAAGATTTAACACTAGGTCTAGATTGCTTAATCTGTCCTAAACTAAATACATAATTTTTATCATTAACATCCATGCCAGATATACAAATATTATGTATGGACTGCACTCTTTGGGAAGATATTAATGCTACAAGAGTTACTGTTTTAAAAGACAGTAATTTTAATGACAGATTGTCATTTACATCCATGTTTCTCATGAAGTTAAAAACAATATTCACATCCCAAATTTCACTATATCTTGACTTTGTTGGTCTCATGTTAAAAATGCCTTTCATAAATCTAGACACTAAAGGGTGCTTCCCAACATCAGTACAATCAATCTTAATAAAACAAGAAAGAGCCGATCTGGCTGTATTTATGCAACTGTAACTCAAATTCTCATGATACAACATCAACAAAAATTCTAACACATCATTTATAGATGGCTGAAATACACTGGTACACCTTTCACTACAGAAGCTCGACCACTTCTTAATATACACTGAATATTGGCTTCTGGTTGATCCCCTCCAAGATTCTTTAATAATCTGTAACACTTCTCGCGAAATTCCTTCGTCCGCGAATTTTCTCCACACACTCGACAAACCATCAGGGTCATTTTCAACGGATGTTTCTTGTCGGAATGTGGTAACTTTAGATATTTCGGACTGTTCTGAATCACTCGGGGAGATTCCACCAATAGTTCCATCAAACTGGTGTACCAAGTCTGTGTAGGCCATATCGGGACTACCATCACCCCCTCCGCCTTTTCTTCCTGTATCTTCTGTACAACTCGACTGATAACACTGAAAGGAGGGAATGCATAAAAATAAATTTGTTTCCAACAAAATGAAAATGCATCTACGTATTGTGCCTCTGGATCAGGCTTCCATGATACATATTTTGGCATTTGTTTATTTAATCTTGAAGCAAACATGTCGATTTGAAATGGTCCCCAAAGCTTACTTATTGTGTCAAAGATTTTGATATCTAACATCCATTCTGTCTGATCATTAAATACTCTAGAGCATTTATCGGCTATTACATTTTCTGAACCTGGTATGTGTGCTGCTGAAACCCATATGTTTCTTTCTAAACACCATAACCATACTGTCCTTGCTATATCATTACATGTCCTTGAATGGCTGCCCCCCATTGCATTTATATAGCAGACAGTGGTTGTATTATCAGATAAAATCTGGATGTGAACATTTGTCATATCTCTACATAATGATTTCAGAGCAAACAGTACAGCTGTCAACTCCTGTTCATTTATATGAAGTATGAGTTCTTGTTCATTCCATCTACCGCCAGTGGTAATGTTCCTACACTCAGCCCCCCAACCTTCATTGGAGGCGTCTGTGCGCAATACAAAATCAGGGTTACCATGATTAATCTTTTTGTCAGATTTTGGTAAATTTTGAATCCACCAATCTAAATCCATTTTGGTGTCATCCTTGATTTTCATTTTTGCCTTATAATTCCCTCTTGAAAGTTTTAAGGCATCTTATTTTCTAACCTACGGTAATATAATGACCCATACTCCACACCTGGAAAACTAGCTACCATGAGCCCAAGTAATTGTGAAACTTGTAAAATTTCAACTTCATCAGAAAATCTCATTTTCCTACAAAGTGCTTGAATATTGTGAACTTTTTCTCTGGGGAGTCTAACTGTCATTTCTTTAGAATTCAATATAAACCCCAAAAACACCATTTCTTGTTTTGGAATAAATACTGATTTCTCAATATTAATTATGAATCCTAATTTTTGTAATTTGTCTACTGTTGTTTTGATGTTTTCCCAACATTCATACTGACTGTCCCCCTGCAAATATACATCATCAATATATGGTACATTTATGCAACCTGCTTTCCTAAGATCTGAGAAAACAGGTTTCATAAGTTTTGTAAACTTTCTTGGGCTACATGCTAGACCCATGACAAGGCAAGTATACTGAAACAATTCATTATTCCACATAAATTTTGTGTATTTTCTCTGTTCATCTACGAGAGGTACAGAATAATAGGCATCTTTTAAATCTACTGAAGCCATGAAACACCCATCTTTCATCAATTTTATTGCCGAATGAAGGCTTTCCATTTTAAAATGGTTGTACTCGACAAATTTATTGAATTTTTTCAAGTTTAAGATAACTGTGAGTTTTATCTTTTTTCTGCCGAATGAAAATGTTTGAAATTATTTCACCAGGACAGTGACAACATTTTTCAATAAAATTTTTCTCTAGCAATTTATTTACTTCTTTTGAAACAATTTCTTTTTCTCTCTCATTGAAATGTATGGGGAACGATGGCCTCAGACAATTTAAATCCGATTCATTGATCAATTCTATTGAGCAATTTTGCACCATGCCTAAAATTGACAAATCTGAAGTTATTTTTTCCCATTCTGATAAAAATTGTTTCAGTCTACCCGCTTTGAAATTTTCAGGTAGCAAAACATCAACAGACTCACTTCCAAATGTGATTTTAGTAGTCCTTACTGTTCTCAAATCCTGACAACTTAATCCTGCTTCTTTTTCCCTTTGGGACCCTTTCTTGTGTAACTGTAGGCTCCCTTTCTTGGCCCTTGTCCTAAAAAAGGATTGTTCCTTCTTGGTCCCTGTTTGTAAGGATTGTAGCGTCTAAATTTCTGACTTTTTGTCTTCCCAGTCTTGCCGCTCTGAGACATCACCTTGTTAACGGCTTTATTAGTTTTCTCAATTTCGTCCAGCTTTTTTTCCCAAATCTCCTCCAAAGAGATACTGGTTTATAGGGACGGCAGAGGAAAACAATGACAAATAGTTCACACTGTCTATGTAACTTTTAAGACATTCTCTTCGTCTCATGTTTATTTCGTAGTTAGAGAAACTCAGCATCTCAACTGCTTTCATAAGCTCTCGCACCAAATCCTCCTTTCCAACCTCTTTGTCGGACACCAATTTGTCAAGAACGTTGACAATGAGGGTAACACTTTTGACCAAAAACAACTGGCCATGCTGAAATCTACTGTCCATCGACTTGGTGGTTGATTGGAGCCGATTCCATATCAGTTCGTCCACTTTGGTGCATACGAGACCGTCACAGTTCTCTGGACGTTTAATTTTCTCTGCCGAAGTTTTCACTTGTTCTGACAACTTTTTGTCAGTTTTCTCCTTGAACATGAGTTCATTAACGAGCTTTGCCAAATCCTTATTTATAGGATCTGTGGTTAGATCCTTGGCAGTAACTTGCTCTGTCAAAACTTTCAACAAATTTGACGCACTTTCGTTTTTGGTAGATTGGGATTTCTCGGCTACCGACCCCGACATTTTAGACTTCTCTATCAAGTCATTCACAGATAATTTAGGTGTGCTTCTATCGTTAGAATCACCTTGTTTATGGGTCTCATAATCATTGTCAGACATGTCGCTCGACTCGCACGACTCGCTGTCATCAGCGTCCGACTGGCCGTTGCCGGTGGCAAGTTCGGCAATGTCTGATCTTAGGCCACTAAATCCGGCCGTGATAGTGCTTGTTAATACCTCAAAACACTTGGCAAACTTGTCAAAACTTTGCCCAGAGTCTCTACACGATGCATCAGATCCGTGTCTACGATTTGGACTCCCCCCGCTAGTACAGGCGTTGGGGCAGTTCCGGAAATGGGGCAGTTCCGAAAAGTGGTTCCTTTGTCCAACGATTTCTGTTAAAATAAATTAACGCACAGCAATATGTCTTTTGTTATTATATTCTTATTTATTTCCTCGCACCTTGCACAGAGTTGCATCAAAAATCTCGTGCGGACGCACGTGCTGACGGTTTGTTTATTCGAAGTGTCAAGCGTGAGAAGGACGAAGATCGGCAGTGCAGACAACTCCATTTCAACGAAACTGGCTTGTATAAATTATTCTGGTGAGGTTTTTTAAAGAAGGTTTATTGCATAATTATGTCTGATTACCCTTTTATCCATCTGTAAACTTGTTTTGAAAATCTGAGCACTGAATTCGCAAGAAATCATCATTTTACCGGAGCTTGTACTTGGGCCAGTTCCAGAAAGTGAAGCTGACGTCATATGAACAACAAAAGGGACTGTGTAAAAAGCAATTTAGAAGAAACTTACACAAGAAACGCAACTACTACTAGAAAATTTAACTTCGTAAGAGTTACTATTCTTTGCATAACAAGCCGCAAAGATTTATAGCCGATTTATAAGTCAATAAAAAAAGAACATATTTATGATATTTAACACATAATACATTTACATATTCAATCACTGTAGGAGCACAACAAATCACTGTAGGAGCACAACAAATTACAAGTTGTATTAGGGAAGGGGGGGGGGGCTTTTCGTGGATTAGGGTGAAGGGGGGGGGGGGGGGGCAGATCGTTCATATTGTTCAAGGAATGCTGATGGGTGCTCTAACTGGCACAGCACTGGAGTATTCCAAATCAGGATGGATGAATGCTGAAATCTTTAAGAATTTCATCTTGCATCTGTCTACGCATGCTGGTGACCAACGCCCTATTGTTCTACTCATCGACAGTGTGAGTAGTCACATTGATATGGACGTCTTCTTGCTGGCCATAGAACATAGCATCGAGCTTTACAGGATAATCCCAAATGCCACTCACCTCATGCAGCCACTTGACAAAGGTGTGTTTGGACCCCTGAAACAAGCATGGCATCAGGTCACTAGAAGCCACTACAGACAGACACCAGGCGTGAAGATTGACAAGACCAACTTTGCTCATAAACTGAAGGATGCATACATGCATTTCTACAAGCCACTAACCATCGTCAACAGTTTCAGGGCAAGCGGGATTTATCCTGTCGACAATCAGGCAATTAGTGATGATGATCTTCGTCCCGGATTTACATTTACCAGTCAGGAGGAGTCATGCGACACAGAGACATGCCCTGAACCCTCTCAAACAGAGAAAACGGATGTTGGCCAACTGCCTCTTCAACTTCAAGAGACAGAAGAGTCAAAGGCAAAAGGAGCGTTAGAAGCCTTGGAAAATGCCCTTTCTACTCCAGTTAAGGAAAAGTACAGAGAGCGTATGAGGGAAAACTATGACGTCGTTGGGAAGTCGCCGGTATTCGATGCCTACAGGAATCTAGCTTTAAAGGCGTGTCTTTACACTGCTTGTGGGGATGCATCTATTACAGCTTCCTCTGGTCTTGGGCTCCTGGCAGAAGCAGCATCATCATTAGAAGAGGAGACCCCTTGTCTATCTGGTGACACCTCTGCACGCAAGCAAGATGAAGTGTCTGAACACATTTCAGAGGCCCTCATTTTTCCATTGGCTCCTGTGAAAGCAAAACAGCCGAGACTGTTGGACTCTTTGCCTAACAATTTAACATCGAAGGAGTGTATACGGGAGATGGCATTACGGGATTTGAATAAAGTTAAACAATTTGCGGAGAAAGAAAAGAGAGCCAAGGATAGATACCTTAAGAAACAAGAAAAAGAGAACACAAAGGGGAAAACTAAAGGAAAGCAACATAAAAGATCAATGGATAACGACAATGACGATGCCATATGTATGGGGTGTACCGGCACCTACGCAGAGGATGAGACTGCAGGTCTTGCAAGAACATGGATTCAATGCGACTCGTGTAAGGAATGGGTGCATGAAGACTGCACTTCAGAGGAAATACCAGATGAAGACGATGTGTTTATCTGTCATCTATGTATCTAACTGACATGTTGTTAATGTTGAATCCTATCATCATCATCATCATTATCATCATCATCATCACTGCCACTATCTGTTGACCATAACCAGCATCATCATCATCGTCGTCGTCGTCGTCGTCATCATCATCATCATCATCACTGCCACTATCTGTTTACCATAACCACCACCACCACCATCATCATCATCATCATCATCATCATCATCATCATCATCATCGCCACTTTATGTTTACCATAACCACCACCACCACCACCACCATCATCATCATCATCATCATCATCATCATCATCACTGCCACTATATGTTTACCATAACCACCACCACCACCACCATCATCATCATCATCATCATCACTGCCACTATCTGTTTACCATAACCACCACCAGCATCATCATCATCATCATCTGACATCGTCTTGAATAAAAGTGTTATACATACCTACATGATATATGACCAAATTCTTTATTTATTCATTTAGTAAGAGTTATCAGGTTTATAGTGACATACAAAATGCACGTCGTAATATACAGGTCAAAAATTCATAAATTTTGGTATCCATGGAAAAGTCTCACCACAAAAAAAAAATGCATTTTAAATATGCTTTATCGGCATATTAAAAATAAGGAAGGTAAAAATCTAAGGCCAAGGTCAAGAGTTCATAAAATTAATGTTGGTATCCATGGAAAAGTCTCACCACAAAAAAATGTACAAATGTATGTATAAAGAAGATCCTGACAACAATCTCAACAGCACTCACAATAGAGCACCAAAACGAGCATCGACGGAGAGGTGGGACCAGGTGCCCAGGAGGAGTAAGCATACCCTGTTTGGTTAGCCACACGGGTGATACCCGCCTTTAAGGGATCAGGTAAAAAAACATAAAGGACAAGAGTTTGAGGTTCATTTTCCAGGCATTTGATTCAATGAACATCAACAAAAATTTATTGAGCAAATGATTTGAAGTACGTACACGTTGACCTTATAAATAACAGTGCCCACTCACAAAAATTCTTTCAAAAATTTCTGGAATTTTTGCAACATTCATCATCAAATAAAATCTCAAAAATGTTACTAGTATATTGTGCTAATATAATTCCTACATACCAAATATAAATTCAGAAACAAAACTTCATGATTTTTAGTTAATAAGAAATACTAAGCGATCAATAGTTAGGTTATGCATTTTGGTGAAACAGGCTGCAGGTCGTCAGTTAACTTTAACACTGAATTCATGATGCTTTGATTACGTGTATACGTATGACCTGGTGAAAAGGTACGGGGGGATCACTGATAATACCAAGACTTATGCATGTTTTATTAAGAATAAATATAATTAAAAAAAATCAAATATTTCCCTACATTTTTGATATCATAAAAATGTTACAGCTTCCATTTGAACTTTACTTTCCTACGGCATAGACATACAACGATAGTGAGTCATCTGAGCGGTCCAGAACTTTCAGAAGTAACATTTTATTTTAATTTGAGAAAGTAAATATAGTATTCAGCTGTGCAATGTTATATTACTTTGAGATAGTCCCTTAAATATGGTGTTTAAAGCGCGCAAGTGATCCCTTTCTGGAACTAACCAAAGCTTTCTGAAACTGCCCCAAGGACCGACGTTCTATTTTGGCCTGTATTTCCACATGTATACAACAAATGTAATTATTATTGGAACAATATAAAAGAGTAAGTCCAAACATACATTATGATACCCAACAACTTATAGTTCGACCAAACATAAACCAAGCACAGCAGAAAATGTTTCCATTTTCCGGAACTGCCCCAACGCCTGTACTACAACTCGGCTCTGGGCCTGGATTTCGCTTATTAGCGCTAGAAACGTTGCTAGTAATTGTAGCTTTCCGTATTCTATCAAATACGTTGTCATTAGTCATGTTGGCTAGCGGAATTTGCACTGGCAAACTAATTGTTTCAGAGTCAGACTGACTTCTGTCCACGGCCACGTGCTTCAACATAGCGGACGCCATCTTTCTGTGCCAATATTGCACGTACTGATGTGACGTCGCGTTTTATGGACTATTTTCTCTGTCTATGTTACCGGGGTGGATTTGGTGTGGTGTAATGAATAACCAAAGTCCGGTGGATAAAGTTTGGATCCTTTATTACTGACTGTATAATTAATAATAATAACAGTCCTGAAACATATTAATAAATTAACATAAGTATATAGAATATAATATCATTTGTATTTCATATATATTATTTCATATCAACACAAAAATCACAGTCTGCATAATTATGTTATCGACACGGTATATTGTATTTAAACATGACCAATTTACAAATCTGTTAATGAATCAATTCAATCGAGCATCTCATTTCTAAGGGAAATAACTCTGATTGAAAAATAGAGATACGGTAAGTATAGAGTCTTTACACAAATATCAAGGTCAAAGTATATAAATTAAAATGAACAATAATATTGCGTACCAGTTTATGGAACTAGACTGGGTTGCGATAAACTCGTCTTAGCTATCCTCAAATCTTTTTAGCCAACTACATGATGGTCGAAATACTACAAACAATATAAAGTTCGATACAATATTCGTACGGGCGAATTAAAATAAGGTAAGTATGAAAACAGCTTTCTAAACGATAGCAAACTGATCTATTCAAAAATATAACTCATAAAGTCTGAGAGACCATACAAAATATATCTTCGACTCAGAAAAAAGTAAGTATTCAAAAAGTTCATAATATACGGATTTGTAACAGAATTACTCTTTCATAAATTACTTAACTAAATAAAGCTACCTTTCGTTCATCTCGTATTCTCAAAGTTAAAATAACGTTAATCTCAGAAATAAAGAGGAAAGTGGAAAATGAAGAAAATAAAGGAAAGTAACTTACAGTGTTCTGCACCAGGTAAGTATACAAGTGAATGTAGGTACTGTATTTAATTAATTGTGTGAACAACTCAAACTCCGAGAAGACAATCATAAATTCAATACAATGTCCGTCTGACTAGCTCGGGGCTCAGGACAAATCTGGCCGAGCGGGAGTCTTAAACAAAGGCTTGGGCGCTAGAATGTTCGTAACCAATGAAAAGGTGTCATTTAGTCATATGTCTTAAAGAAAGTCGGTAATTGGTTAGTATGTAATTAGTTAAGTGACACAGTGTGCGCAATGCGGCATTTAAATCGCTTTATTAATTAAACGGAAATGAATCGCGCGCATGACCGGGACTCGCGTACTATTTAACAGGAAGTACGTATGTAAATATGGGATAAAAACGGACATAAATATAAATAAATAAATACGGGTCCAAACTCACTCTACCACATACTCCCCCTGCTTGAAAAAAATGACGTCCTCGTCATTTCCATGTAATAAAAATAGGGAGTATATGAAGAAATCATCAAAAGTCAATGCAAGTCAATAATCATGGTAGGTAATATCATGATAAACCTTGACAAAACTTTTCATCATACTAAAAGTTGGTATCATGAAAAAGACAGTTTTTCAGGAAGCATACTTCTGAACTATATCTTCAGAATAATGACCAATTCAAATAAAACAATTGCCTCATCATATGTTGCTTCAATCAGAGGGAATCTATGCGTGAAATATGAAATGGTTTCCATCTGAATGATTTTGCAAAAAAAGGTTAAAATGATATATACAAATCAGGCTTACTCTTTTATGATACTGAGCATTGTATCAATGACCTTTTCCTCAAAGCCTTTACAACTGCCTGTTGTAATCAAGCTTTGCAAGTATTGTACCTTTTCTTTCCAGTCCCCATTCTTACCTCTTTGTATGGTATTTACTATGAAATCCCCACTAGACATCCAAGCAGGTTGAGATCTATTTCTCGTACTGCGTCTCGGATACTCATTATCATCATCTTGACTGACATCTGCTTCCTCATTATCAGGAACGCCATCTGTGTTACCTGAAATATCAACATTGTCACCAGAATGTGACATCCCAACCCTGTCAGCAGAAGAATGCTGATCTCTGATCTCTGTGTCAGTAGATTCAACTTGTTGAGCGTCCTCAACATCTTCTATCTGACTATACTCATACTCAGTGGTACTATCTAGTTCATCATGTGGGATGAAAGATTCCACTGTTTGCGGTACCGGTACCTCTTCATCATCTGTATCATTATCATTCTCTGAATCTATGACATCAGTCTGTTGTTTCTCTTTTTCTGACGGTGTGATTGGTTGACTTTGCTTTCTGGGTGCTGGTATTGGTCTTTTTGTGTCGGATGGTTCTAGATATCCTATAGGCAAAAGTAAATTCCTGTGCAGTGTTCTCTTCTTTCCTTCTCCATTCTCTTTCTTTACAACAAAAACTGGTATCATGGGATTAGGTTGTTTTACGATTATGTATGTATCGTTTTCCCATCTGTCTGCTATTTTGTGCTTTCCGTCAAACGCAACTACTTTCACCAATACTCTATCTCCTTCCTTGATGTTAGATCCTCTTATCTTGTAGTCATAATTCTCCTTTTGCCTAGATCTTGCTTGCTGTGCACTTGCTGTTGCAACTTCATATGCGTTCTTCATTCTGTCTCTTAACTCTTCAACATACTTAGTCAGGCTTTTCTGTTGTTGTTTGTTGATACCAAATGCAAGGTCGACGGGAAGACGGGGTTCTCTGCCGAATAGTAGATAGTATGGGGAGTGACCTGTACTCTCATGTCTGGTGCAATTGTAAGCATGAACTAGTGGTGCAACATGCGGCTTCCAGTTGGATTTCTGTTGAGGTTCCAGGGTTCCCAGCATATCTAACAAGGTTCTGTTAAAACGTTCCGTCATCCCGTTTCCCATAGCATGGTAGGGAGTCGTTCGAGATTTCGTCATTCCCGTAATGTTACATAGCTCCTTAATGATGTTTCCTACAAAGTTAGCTCCTTGATCGCTATGCAATCTTGTTGGAATTCCATAGAATGTGATGAAGTTGTTGAATAAGGCTTCAGCTGTTGTTTTCGCTGTCATATTACGTGTTGGTACTGCTTGTGCGAATCTCGTGAAGTGATCGGTTATAACGAGAATGTGCTGAAATCCGCCTTTCGATCTTTCCAGCGTGAGAAAATCCATGCACACCAACTCTAACGGATATGTAGTTTCGATGTTGACGAGTGGTGCACATTGATTCGTTGGTGTTTTCCTTTTTATGCATCGGTGACATTTCTTGATCCAATCTTCTATGTCTTTGAACATTCCGTTCCAATAAAATCTATCTCGTACTAGTGATATAGTTCTTTCCCTTCCTGGATGTCCAAATTTATTGTGTAAGAAATCTAGTACTGTGTTGATGTAGAATTTAGGAAGTACAAGTTGTTTTCTGTCTTCGCCGTTGATTTTCGTGTTTCTGTACAGAATGTCATCTTCCAAAACAAGATTGTTGAAGTTTCTTAGTAAAGCATAGGAGTCTAGAGTATGTTTCATTTCATTTGCTTTTGGTTTCCTTCCTTTCCTGACAACTTCCTTCCATTCTTTGATTACAGGATCTAAGTTCTGCCTCTGTTTCCAGTCAATATCTTGAATGTCTGATATTGCTGTACCAGCATCGCTGTTGTCTAATACTTGTGTACCAAGAGCAAAGCAGTCAACCAGTGTATCTGTGTGTACTGCGTGACAAATGGCTTTAACTGAATCCTCACTGATGATATGTTTTTCATCTTCTGTTTCTGACTTAATGCGAGATAATCCATCCGCATCTGCGTTCTTCTTCCCTGGTCTATAAATGATTTCAAAGTTAAAGTTTGAAAGATCAGCTAGCCATCTGTGTCCTGTAGCATCAAGTTTCGCTGATGATAATACGTATGTTAGGGGATTATTGTCTGTATAAACTTTGAATGAATGTCCGTAGAGGTAGTCCTTGAATTTCTCAGAAATTGCCCATTTTAATGATAAAAACTCCATTTTGTGTGCTGGATAATTCATTTCTGATTTGGTAAGACCTCTACTTGCGTAACTGATGACTCTTTTCTGTCCTTCTTGTTCCTGATAGAGTACTGCCCCCAATCCTAGTGCACTTGCGTCTGTGTGTAGTTCAAATGGTAAGTGATAATTCGGAAATCCTAAGATTGGAGGTGAGGACAACTTGTCTTTTAGTGCATTAAAAGCTTCTTCCTGTTCTTTACCCCATGTCCATTTCTTTCGAGCAACCTGTTTTCCTTTCGCTTTATCTTTCCCTATTGGCATTAAGCTAGTAAGTGGCTTAGCTAT
The DNA here is from genome assembly GCA_028142955.1 of Pinctada fucata. Lineage (NCBI taxonomy): Eukaryota > Metazoa > Mollusca > Bivalvia > Pterioida > Pteriidae > Pinctada > Pinctada fucata. The sequence goes on from AP027106.1 coordinate 21,332,051, forward strand.
CATGCTGAAATTCTGTATAAAACGACGGTAATATCCTATAAATCCTAGAAATTTTCTAACGTCTTCTGGTGTTTTCGGTGTAGGCCAATTCTTTACTCGTTCTGTTTTATCTGGATCTGTCTCTATTCCTTCCTTGGATACGATGTGACCTACGTATTTGACTTTTTGCATGAGAAAGTTGCATTTCTTCGGTGATAATTTTAGTCCTGTATCTCTAAGTTTGTCAAAAACAAGTTGAAGTCTGTGAAGATGTTCCTCGTATGTTTTAGAAAATATGATTAAATCGTCTAGAAATATGAAACAGATGTTCAAGTGTAACTCTCCTAAGCAATCCTCCATAAGACGCTGGTATGTTGCTGGGCTGTTGGACAAACCAAAGGGCATTCTATTATATTCGTAGAATCCCAATGGGCCCACAGTAAACGCTGTTCTTTCTTTATGTTCTTCTTTGATGTTAACTTGATGGTATCCAGACTTGGCATCCAAGACAGTAAAGTATGAGTTTCCACTTAGATTCTCGAGTATCTCTTCTACGATAGGCAGAGCATATGCATCCTTCTTGGTCCTGCTGTTCAATTGTCGGTAGTCAACACACATGCGCAGTTCGCCGTTCTTTTTCCTACAAAGTACTAAGTTGCTGGTAAACGGTGACTTTGATTTTCGAATGATCCCTGCTTCTAACAATTGTTGCAAATGGTCTCTGACTTCATTGTACATTGAAGGTGGTATGCGTCGATGTCTTTGTTTGAATGGAGTAGGGTCAGTAAGCTCGATGTTGTGCTCAACAGATGTAACATGTCCTATATCTGTTCCACTCCATGAAAATAAGTCTTTGTTGTTGTCTAAGAATGTTCTTATTTCCTGGTACTGTCCTGGTGTAAGGTTGTCAGTAGCAATGTTGATAAGGTCTAATTTCTCATCGATCTGTTGTTCCTTTTGATCTGGAATGTTTTCTACATTGACAGTTTGTAGTTCACATAAAACTGCTCGTGGTGATATAGTAACTGTCCTTGTTGTAATGTTGCATATGTGAACAGGTACTTCGGTCTGATGTTCGTAGTTGTACGTGATGATAGTTGGTACAATGTCTAAATCCTGATGAAGTGATGAGTTCGTAGTGGTTTGTAACATTGCACAAGAAGATTGATACGGTATCTTTCCATCAACGTATCCTTTGACTATAGTGCTACTGTTTGGTGATATAGTAATTCTAGATGTTTCAGCAGATTTTACTATCCCGAGCTTGAAATTGTTCTTGGATAGCTCTTTTTCTCTAAGTGCTAGACATCTAAATGCCAAGTACCAAGGTGTGTGTAACTTTGCTTCCTGGAGATATCGTACGCCATGTTGTGTTTTGAGATCGTTGAGTAAAACTGACAGGATGTTGGTACCTATAAGCAGTGGTACTTTATGGTGATATTCTGTGTCCTCTACTATGAGAAAGATGCATGGATATTTCTTGGAATTCTGAAGTCCTTGTGCTGATATTTCTGTTTCAATGTATCCTTGGTAAGGTAGGTGATTTCCATCAGCACATTGAAGTTTGAAGATGTCATTTAATTTAAGCAATGGTTTGTCTAATAAATGCTTTTGGTAAAATGACAATGCCATCGTTGATACTGTTGATCCTGTATCCAATAATGCTCTTGTGTTTGTGTTTTCTACATCTATGTCTATTTCGCAGGATTCTCCAACTAAATTTGTATTGTTGCTGTTATTATGACGCTGTGATCTTATATGACCTAGTGTCCGCGTCGTGACCCAGGTCTCCTGTAGTTTAACGGTGGTCGTCGCAAATGGTCAAGTCTAACTCTACAGCCCAATGCCAAGTGGCCCTCTTGTCCACATCTGTAACATATTGGATCTTTCCCGTAGTAATTATTCTGATCCTGTTGTTCATAGTGTTGTCGATTATACGTGTAAAATGGTTGTTGGTATCTAGGTTGTCCTCGTCCACTGTTATAGTGACTTCTATTTGTTTGACCTCTGTATGTTCCTCTACCTCTATCATAATGTGGCTGATGTTGCATTGTGTTGATCTGTTCGACTTGTTGTGTTGGTGCCCTTTGATCCGCCATGTCCTTTTTCATTTCTGTCATATCAGATGTAAGTTTCTGAACCATAGCTTTTAATTCATCGAGATCGGAATGCTGTGTTGTAATAACTTTTGTGTGTTCCTTTGATGAAGTTGATTTCCTTTTATTTATTTCTTCTTCTTTTCTTCTAATAGATCTTCGTAGGTTATCAAAATCTTGTGATTTATCGAAGATGTGTCCCACTGTATCTTGGAGTGATGGTTTAAGGCCTTCATAAAACATGTTTCGAAGCATTTCGTTGGATTCTGATGGTTTAACTTGTCCATGAAGAATGGCTTTATTCATTAGATCTTCAAGCCTGCATCCCCAACTGGCTACATCTTCATCTTCCTTTTGTCGTGCACTAAAGAATTCTGAAAGTACACTGGCCTTAGTGTCTATGCTGCCAAATATGCTTTCTAATTTGTAAAGTATTTCGCTTACGGAAGCTTCTGAGCCAAGGCGCATGATAACTCTAGCTGCCTCTCCTTTAGCTGACCTCCTAATGGCGTGTGTGATGATGGAATCCGTCTTTCATGAGACACTCTACTTCATATTTCCATAGGTCAAACGTAGCATCACCCTTTTTATCTCCAGAAAAGGTTGGAAGTCTGGGCGGTTGGTATGTAGTGGTGATTTGTTGCTGTTGTTGAGATCTACTAGGTTCTGATTTAGTTCCTTCTCTAGATCTTGCTCCTTTTGAGAAATCTAGTAGCCATTTTTGGAAATCTTCCTTGGATTTAGCTGATGGTTTTATTCCCATTTCCTTAAAGGCGTCTGACATAGCTTTTAATTCGTCTTCACTGAGTTCTGACATGATGAATGTCTGGTGTAAGCTATGTAAGCTATAGTTCTTAAATAAGTGTACTATGTAAGTACAAACGAAAAATGACAAAGTAAAATACAAGTACATACACAATTCTGATCAAAATATGTCAAATGACACTCAAAAATATTTGACAAAGTATGTGTGTATTCTATGCTAAAGAATACAAAAATGTTCAAAAGTATTTACACAATCATGATCAAAAATACATATAGCGCACAAACAGATATGCTATATCTGTGTAAAAATTCTAAGGTAGGTATTCTATCAATGTAACGGGAAAAAAATCAGAGTAGTTATCGATCAGATGATCCGACTGATAATTTTAACTCCTAATTAAGTGACATAATCAGAACATCCGAAAATGTCAGATAAATGTTGAATATATTTCAACTAAGAAATATCTAAGCTAATGAAAAAAAAATTACAAAGTCAAAAGTGACTTAAAATAATTTGCAAAGTTTGCAAAATGACAATCTACCAAAAATTAAAGGGAGGTAATCCACTTTTCGAGTAGCCCCGAGTTACGGAAGACAACTCTAACCGGAAGTGAGACCAAGGTGCGTAACTCTTGAATGACTTGAGTCAATGAAAATCAATGAATCTAAAATTGATAAGTCAAAGTACGAAGTTTCACTGACTTGATGTAACTTAAAGCTAATTCTAAACTAACTAAGTTCTAAAATTCTACATCTAAGATACATACCATTACCCTTACCAAAATTTTAGGCCTTTGGCGAACCATTGCCGCAAGCTTGCCGCAAACTTTGCTGCAAAGTTGCTGCAAACAGTTTGCGGCAACTTCGCCGCGACTTTTTACCATGCAAATTAGGTTTGCGGCAGACTTGCCGCAAACTCCTTGTGTCCAAATACAGTTTACGGCAATCTTCTGGCAATGTTTCTGAGCATGCTCAGTGATGAACCTATTGCCATATATAGATTGCGGTGAACTTCTGGCGAACTACCTATGTAATTGCGGCGAACTTCTGGCTAAGTATTTCAGAGCCTTGAAAATGTTGCGGCGAACTTCTGGCTAAGTATTTGAGAGCCTTGAAAATGTTGCGGCGAACCTCTGGCAAAGTAATAACACATGCACATATGTTAAAATGTTGAATTTATACATGCATGTGTATAAAGCATGGTAGTACACTGATTCATAATATGTTGTTATCTTAGTAGTAGTGAGTCCCCCTTATGAAATCTTCCATACGTAATGCAACAGGAATCCATACGGAATCTTGAGACGTAATATGTCTCTATATTAAACATAGAATGTACACAAATTCCATACGGAAACTAGAAAAATTCCAGCAGGAATCGAAGCGTACTCATGCATAAAAATGAGCGAAATGTTTAAATTAGTTACGTATGGATATGACCAAATATGGAAAAGGAATCAATAGTTTTATGCATGGAAAATTAGTTTTATGTATGGAATTTTTTTAATTTCCGTATGGAAAAAAATTAATTTTACGTGTACATGAATGACCTTATTTATGTACGTAGTCCTAAATATAGCAAGTTACGTATGGCAATCAAAATATGAAACAAATACAGAAGTTTGAAGTTTTAACTGAAACAATATGGAATTTATTACAATATAACATGTACATGTAATTCTATGACTTGATCAATCCTGTAGCTAAGTTTTAGCTGTTGCAAATAACTTTACAATTTCAAAACTTTACAAGGAGCAAATTTATAATTTAAACATTCAATGCAATTATTTACCACTGTAGGTCAGAGGCCAGCTCACTTTAAAGTTACATTTACATTATTATTAAGAATACTTAATTCTGTACTGAGAGTTTAAGGTATCAGTTACACATACTACCTTGTGTATACAATGCAATGCAAATTATAGTCTTGATATACATGTATCTTGACCTATATATATATATTTACCATAACACAACTCAAAAGTTGATAAAAATTCTTTAGTTTAAATTATCGTCATCAATTATCCACTGGAACTATTTTCATTTGTACATTGGATAAATGTAACAAGTCACTATAACAACAATTGTATGACACGATAAGTTATTTCTTCTTTTCGCTTTGTACATTATTATTATATTGTTTCACTTGTCCTCCCGCGATTATTGACTGCATTTTCTTGAATATGCAATGTCTTCGGTCACTGCCTTGTTTATTTCCTTTCAACCTGGCTCATGGCTAATGTACTGCATTTGAATTTCAGGCTCCAAGATGCTCAATGTAATCTAAATTAGTAATACAAATGTATAAGAAAAGCATACAATGATTTTGTCAGTGTAGACAATTGTTAAAACTCATAGTTTTATAAAACTCAAAGCCCGCACGGGATACTGCGACGTAACAATACAGATACAGATAGTCTTCCAAGAATCATCTCTTAATTAAATTATTTCAATGCATTATTTTATATGCAAATATATATTAGATAAATACAAATATTGTCCCAAAGAAGAAAAACTTATGCAGAGTAGTTCTTGCACGGGTGAATAAATACCTTTTATCGTATTTTTTCCTCTTTAAAGGCTTCCCTGGTGCATGTGTCCTCTGTAGCAACAGTTGATGATGCCTTGGGCCTTTGAATTGAACTATTAAGTCATACGCAAGATGCCATTTCTTCAATTCTGGATTTGTAAATACATGTGGCACCAACTTCAGGCACAATTATGGTATGAAATCCAGGAGTTTTGTGCCCAAAACAGGACTTGATGGCCTTTAATTCAGTAAATTCTTATCAGTGAAGACTGTCCCGGCAATCCCGTTTTCCAGAAGAGACACCATCTATAAAAATTAAAAGAATAAAGAATTCTGAAGTTGTAATAATGTAATGATAATTCTGAAAATATCCTAAAAATATTCAAATCCCCTAAACAGGTTGGGGAAACGTACCAATCTAGCTAATATACCTCGATCAAGCTAATGTACCTCGATCTGGCTAATCAATCTGACTTTTTTATTAAGTAATATAGTAAGTAAGTAAGTAAGTAATATTTATTTAGAGTCGGCATTGTGTACAAGGTAAACAAATAAACAATTCAATTTATTCAGAAAAAAGTACTTTTTTCCTCCAAACCATATTTGAGTGCAAAATCGCACCAGCTTTTATATCGAGAAATAATATTTAAAAAGCAACTACGCCTGAAAACTTTTTAGATTTCGTGAAATCTCACCCAATATATTCAGAAAAATGGAGGTATATTTTCTCGGTAACTATTCACTTTTCAGGTATGTTTCTTTTGTAAACATAACTTCTTTTATAAAGAACTGATGTGATTTTGCTCAAAAGAATAACTTTGTTAATGTTTTAATTTTTTAATACTGAAAATATTCAGATTGATTAGCCCAATCGAGGTATATTAGCCCAATCGAGGTATATTAGCTCGATCGGTACCTTTCCCCAACCTGCTAAATATTTGAGATTTAGCCCAGATAACCTCTTTCCGTAACTCTTTTTCAGTAGAACACGTGTCAATCACAAAGAAGTAAAACATAAATCAAATAACAGCCTACCTTCAATCATGCTTATTGATGCTGCAATGGCATTATCTCCAAATTTCTTAGCTATGCACTGTCTTCAACTTCCAACAGAGTCATCAGTTTGGAACACTGATAAATCGATGAAAACAAACACATATTCCCACGGTCCACGTCCATCCACTGACGTGCTCAGTACAAAGGAAACTATAAGGCTTCATTGTTTCAATTAACGTGTCTATAATGTACCGGTACCAAAGTAAAGGAAACCCTATGATAGTCATCAAAATTCTTGAAGATTCGATTCTGGCATTCGACTTTTCCGCCTCGCCCGAACCTTTTAAAAATCCGATGTTTTGATTGGCTATTTCTTATCACAGTCGTTTCGTACACAATCATTTCAAACTAAAACGCCTCGATCTGCATAAATATACATTAATTATTTTCAATGCGTCTGTTTTACTTAATAATCTTAGTTCTTATATCCATTACTGACACAATGTTTAATTTGTTTTTTTTTCAAACTGATTTATAAAAAAAAATAATCATCGATCCATTGACCATATTTTTTTTGCTAATCTGGAAAAAAATAGAATTATCGATCTTGAACGATTTTTTTTTATTTTCCGACCCTAGGAAATTATTAAATAACGAAAAAAGAAGATATATATATATAAAGGAAAGAAAATAAAAATAAAAAACGATGTCAAATAATCGTATTATAGAAATCATGTTATAAACACCTAAAGACCGATCGCCAAGTTTTCTGAAATTAGGCGAGATTAACTATGTATTGTATATGGAAAACGAAAGTAAAACATCTGTCGTGATGGAGATGGATACTAGTGTGTTCTGACAATCCTAGCCTAAATTTAAAGTTTTAAGACGGTTATTTAAAGTAATTACATATAGAGGTAACATTTTAAGTAAAAGAATTCTTGATCCATAGCCAATCTTTCTTAGTAATTAGTAATATATCTAAGTAAAGTTTTGTTTTTTTTTTGAGTGTACATTTTTTTGGAGAGAATATTCTGTGAAATATAATTGGGAACGAAATTTAATTTGAGAAGAAAAGATAATTAATTTTTCCTATTTCCTGACAGATTGGCAAACAAAGAATTCGTAAATTTTATGAAAAATTCATTGTTTAAAAAAAGGGGGGGGGGGCAGGCAGGGGGTACCCCTCTCCCACCCTTTTCCTCCCACCCCTTACCAGCCTCCCCCTTCCCCTCTTCCCTTTCCTTATCCCTCCCTCTCCCCCTTCCCTTTCCTCCAACCTCTTCCTCCCCTGCCTTTCACCCTGTCCTCTCCCTCAAAACTTGAAAAAGGGTTCATTCATTTGGTCATGCATGTAATGTAACTTTAAAGTACTTTCTATTTTGCTAAATAATGAGACTATCTATAGCATGTTCTTTGTATTACATGTACAAATATATAAGTCTTCATGTGTCAGTCATATTTTTGCTTGAAAATTGGCTAAGTCAAAATTCCATACAGTCACAAAAATATGTACGCTCTGTTCATTGAAAATTTCCTAAGTCCAGAAAGTACGTGCTTTTGCAGAGATTATATTCAGAATATACGTATGAAATGTCAAGTTAGATTTTTACGTATACTGGAAAATTTGAAGATTTCCGTGCGTAAAAAGACATATAACTTTGAAAAAATGACGTGTATGCTTGTTTTCCATATGGAATTTTAGATTTACGTATGGAATTTATTAGTACGTATGGATTCCTGTTGCATTACGTGTAGATTACGTCTGGAAATTTCGTACCGGAGTCAGAATTGTAATTAAGTTTATTCATTTTTATATATTCATTCATTGGCAATTTCAAAGGCAACTAGCATTTAATGTGGTTTAATTTTACTTATAATTATAGCCAAACCATTTTTTTTATGATATATATTTTTTAAGAAAAAATTATGCTGATAAACTGAATAATAATATATTTTTTACATACCTTTAAGCTGTATGATTCACTAACTATAAATGAAATTTAGATCTTAAGTCTATCATGTCTATTATAAGCTTTATGGTTTAAAAAGTAGCTGGCAGCTGAGTACACATCCCGTACATGTAATCCTATGATTCAACAGAACAAGACTAAATTTTTCACAGCACTTTAGTATCATAATTAAGTCAAAAAAACTTTGGAACAGGCTTGCACACTAGATAGTACTATATGAATCCCTTTGAATTGCTCTATGCAGCCATTCAAATGGCAACCTACATGTAGCTTATGTTCACCATGTTTACTGAGTCAGCACTTAATTCCTCTTCTTTGTTTGCTCAAAAATTGGCAGCCTTTGATTTGATTGGCTAGCATCTTAAATGAATCATTTTTCGCCGCAAGTTCGCCAAAATCTTGCTCTGGCAAACTTGCGGCGAATTTTCATTTGAATTTTGTTTGTTATTGCATTTTGGCGAACTTTTGGCAAACACGAGTTTCTGTTCGCCAGAAGTTTGCCGGTAGCGGCGAATAGCTGCAAACAGCATTTCAGATTTCTGGCGATGTAAATTGTTTGCGGCAGGTTTGCCGCAAGTCTGCGGCAAGGTTGCGGCAATCTCACCAGTTTGGTAAGGGTACTGCTGAGTGTCTGTCCATATGATCAAATAGGCAAAAATATCGCGTAACGGTTTTGTGCACAACGGTCAATTTATGGAACGAATTGACAGAAGAATGAATAAGGGTCAATATCTGGGACGTTTCGACCAGCAAACGAATGAAAGTACAAATGAGTGACTTTCTATAAATAGTATGCGTATGCGCTATATAAGTGCAAAGTTAATGCATTAAAATATGAACATGCAAAACAGTCAGGCGTCAAGTTCGATTGTCGAACACAACAACACTTTGCAGTAAAATTTGTCCATTTCAATCCGACAGACAGACGACTATACGATATACACTGACAGACAGACAGTCTTCACTGTGTGAATATGTACGTGCGTGTATGTAAACTACTTCAGAAAGGCATCACAGTAGATAGTTATAGCTTGTTAGAGCATTAATATGCATCTCGAACACTCTTCTTGTATACCTCAATACATTTATCTTAAAGTTACATAAAATAATGACAAAATTAAGTTCTGTATATGGGAACTTTTCAGTGTTGTCAAAATCAGCTGTTTTATTAAACCAGCTTTTCACTTGTTGTTTGGTCAAGTGAAACCGTCTATAGCTCAGGTAATAGACTATACATGCATGAAATGAAATCTAATCAAAAGGTGATTTCTTACCGTGTCGCAGACTGTAACACTAATACAAATCTTTCTATGAATTATACTGATATTAGAAGTATAAAGAAATGTCAATTGTAGTATACTGCACATCTGAGTGTCCGAATCTCTGTATTCACTATAAAAGTTTGAATCACTGAATAGCGTCTATATCTATAACACTGTCCGATATAACGTCACTTGAGTGTTCGTATCACACGGAAAGTATCCTGGATATGCGCCGGTCATCAATCAGTGGTGGATCCAAATCACGTTGGGTGCCATTGTTACCGGGGTGGATTTGGTGTGGTGTAATGAATAACCAAAGTCCGGTGGATAAAGTTTGGATCCTTTATTACTGACTGTATAATTAATAATAATAACAGTCCTGAAACATATTAATAAATTAACATAAGTATATAGAATATAATATCATTTGTATTTCATATATATTATTTCATATCAACACAAAAATCACAGTCTGCATAATTATGTTATCGACACGGTATATTGTATTTAAACATGACCAATTTACAAATCTGTTAATGAATCAATTCAATCGAGCATCTCATTTCTAAGGGAAATAACTCTGATTGAAAAATAGAGATACGGTAAGTATAGAGTCTTTACACAAATATCAAGGTCAAAGTATATAAATTAAAATGAACAATAATATTGCGTACCAGTTTATGGAACTAGACTGGGTTGCGATAAACTCGTCTTAGCTATCCTCAAATCTTTTTAGCCAACTACATGATGGTCGAAATACTACAAACAATATAAAGTTCGATACAATATTCGTACGGGCGAATTAAAATAAGGTAAGTATGAAAACAGCTTTCTAAACGATAGCAAACTGATCTATTCAAAAATATAACTCATAAAGTCTGAGAGACCATACAAAATATATCTTCGACTCAGAAAAAAGTAAGTATTCAAAAAGTTCATAATATACGGATTTGTAACAGAATTACTCTTTCATAAATTACTTAACTAAATAAAGCTACCTTTCGTTCATCTCGTATTCTCAAAGTTAAAATAACGTTAATCTCAGAAATAAAGAGGAAAGTGGAAAATGAAGAAAATAAAGGAAAGTAACTTACAGTGTTCTGCACCAGGTAAGTATACAAGTGAATGTAGGTACTGTATTTAATTAATTGTGTGAACAACTCAAACTCCGAGAAGACAATCATAAATTCAATACAATGTCCGTCTGACTAGCTCGGGGCTCAGGACAAATCTGGCCGAGCGGGAGTCTTAAACAAAGGCTTGGGCGCTAGAATGTTCGTAACCAATGAAAAGGTGTCATTTAGTCATATGTCTTAAAGAAAGTCGGTAATTGGTTAGTATGTAATTAGTTAAGTGACGCAGTGTGCGCAATGCGGCATTTAAATCGCTTTATTAATTAAACGGAAATGAATCGCGCGCATGACCGGGACTCGCGTACTATTTAACAGGAAGTACGTATGTAAATATGGGATAAAAACGGACATAAATATAAATAAATAAATACGGGTCCAAACTCACTCTACCACATCTACGACAGAATTTCACAATATTTTCAAATTTTATTCACTTTAATATTTGTCTGCGACAAATGTGAATGAATTCAAGCTATAAATTTAACCTCCACGAGGTTTGTACGCGCCGTTTACAACGGGGTATTCAGCTTGAAATTCATGCGCCCTTCTACTTCAAGCAGATTCAACGCACTGACCCTTCTGCGCAGATGCAATGCTATCTCATGTGATTCCCTTGGTGTGATGACGTAACAGAACCACAATTTTCATTTAAAAAGACGCGTCTTCGTAGACCCTGCACAAAACTGACATTCATTCACATGCATCGAAAAAGCTAGATGAAACCTGAAACACAGTTATTTTGAATAGCCAACACAATATCAGTACACAACGTGAAGATGTTCGTCTTCATTTTATCTATTTCTCACACAGGTTATGTTGTCTGTGATTTGTTTGTCAGTTGCATCGCACGGTTGGATGTTGATATGTATCTTGTGGTTCTCTATTGTTTGTTGAAGATGTTATGTCTGATATACTAGTACGATCTTTCTCACATCCTGTGGGTGTGTTCCGCTGTGGTCAGTCAGGTATTGTCTTGCTGCAGATCTCCTCCATATCCTTGAAAATCTTTAATTTTAATTCATAATATCCGTAACATGCATGTGTGGAACTACATCAATCTGATTAAAACCAGATCTCTACATGCTCCCGATTTTGTTATGTCGCGCGACATAACAAAATCGGGAGCATGTAGAGATTTGGTTTTAATCAGATTGGGAACTACATGTACGAAATTTTGTTTATTTGCCGGATGACTGGTTTCTGGCAGTAGCATTGGAACTCTTCTGTGTTTTTATTTCACGAAAAGAAAAGGAGGAAAGTGATCGAAAACTGCCATGGTGTAAATTACTGGAACAATAACTAAATCACCATAACTGCATTTGCTGCTTTTATCATGCTTAAATATAATTCATAACAAGTGTTTTTTTTTTCTTGCTATGCAAAACTCAAATCATTAATCTATATATCGAACACAAAGAACTTGGTTCTTGAACGACAATGACCTCGTGAGTACACGTGCTATGTTCTCATTTCAAACTTTTAGCTTTTAGATGCTTCTTGATATCCTTATATTTACACTTGTCATCTATTTTGTAATACGAAATGATTTCTTTAAATCTTAAAAGAAGGAAAACGAAAGCATTTCTTCTACTTTTTTTATTTAATAGAACCGCACGGATGGATGTTTGTATGTATCTTGTGATTCTCTATTGTTTGTTAAAGATGTTATGTCTGATATACTAGTACGATCTCTCTTACATCCTGCGGGTGTGTTCCGCTGTGGTCAGTTAGGTATGATCTTGCTACAGATCTCTTCCATATCCTTAAAAATCTTAAATTTTTATACATTATATCCGTAACATGCATGTGTGGAACTACAAGTACGAGATTTTTTTATTCGCCGGAGGACTGGTTTCTGGCAGTAGCATTGGAACTCTTCTGTGTTTTTATTTCACGAAAAGAACAGGAGGAAAGTGATCGAAAACTGCCATGGTGTTAATTACTGGAACAATAACTAAATCACCATAACTGCATTTGCTGCTTTTATCATGCTTAAATATAATTCATAACAAGTGTTTTCTTTTTTCTTGCTATGCAAAACTCAAATCATTAATCTATATATCGAACACAAAGAACTTGGCTCTTGAACGACAATGACTTCGTGTGTACACGTGCTATGTTCTCATTTCAAACTTTTAGCTTTTAGATGCTTCTTGATATACTTATTTACGCTTGTCATCTATTTTGTACATGTAATATAAAATAATTTCTTCAAATCTTAAAAGAAGGAAAACGAAAACATTTCTTCTGCTTTTTTCTTTTAACAGAACAGTAATCCGTTCATTACAATGCCATCATAGAGAAATAGATAGATCATCTTCTACACTTCTCACTTCTTAGGATAACTCTACCCCTGCAGCATTTCTGCCTTTTAGCATTGTAGGCTTTACCGAGACAGCATGCCCCGTTCCTGACGTTGAACAGCCTGTTATTACAGCATGTCCTCCTATCAGTATCATATCTTATACCATTGCATCCTGAAAATGAAGGAAATAGTATAGAATAATCATAATGATTCTCTATTTAGCTAGATTTAGAATCATTATAAATAGACATGAAAACCAGATATAGAATTTTGTCTACAATAAGGAACCATCCGCATTGAGGCGGATATCCCCTAATCAATTATTCCCGTATGCATGTATAAATCACAAATGATAAAATAAGTCATCTAGAGACGATTAATGATTACTACTTATCGAAACGAAAGTTCATGTAATAACTATTTCTGAAACGTGACATTTCTTCCAAAACTATCATCGCAATTAAAGGAGGTTAACATCTAAGCACCATACCTTCAATGCTACTTTGATCATATATTTCATTTAACTGTGCTACTGAATCGACCCTAGAAAAAATGTGGAGCACAGTTAATTCAAAAATTAAAACCAGAAAATACATTCGACTGTGTCAGAAAATCACTTAAATATCTAATAAGTACCACTGATGAGGATTCCTATCATAAACACTTGTCTGGTGCATTAAAATTGGTTTGAAATTTTCTTCAGGGAGGTAAAGAATTGAAACACTTACGTATTAAGTAATTAATATGACTTCGGGAAATACGCACACTTCAATAAATACTTAATACATGCTAACAGTGCATAATTAAGGATTCCGACTATTCCGTCGGAATCCTTTCTGTTATTGCAATGTCTTTTCTTTATTAAGGATTCCGACTATTCTGTCGGAATCCTTTCTGTTATTGCAATGTCTTTTCTTTATTAAGGATTCCGACTATTCCGTCGGAATCCTTTCTGTTATTGCAATGTCTTTTCTTTATTTTTATTATTATTCTTATTAAGGATTCCGACTATTCCGTCGGAATCCTTTCTGTTATTGCAATGTCTTTTCTTTATTAAGGATTCCGACTATTCCGTCGGAATCCTTTCTGTTATTGCAATGTCTTTTCTTTATTCTTATTATTATTATTCTTATTATTCTTACCTTTTTTCATATCCAGAAGCTTTTTTCAAAGGTCTTTTAACACAGAGCAAAAAGGATGGTATCATTAGAAAGAGCATACAAACATCTTCTTAAACTATTTTTTGTTTGTTGATAAGTTCACTAATGCCCTCGCTAGAGGTCATCAAAGGTCAAATCTTTAAACACTTATAACTCCTAAACTAACTGTATGATTTGAACGAAACTTGTTTTATATTGTTCTTTGGGAAATTTGCAAACTTTTATACGCTTACATGCTCAATAAAATATTTACGGTTTTCGCGCTATTACAAGTTGAAAATGGAACTTTAAATTGGCACAGTGCCAATTTCTACCATTTTTGAGATTTTGAGTTGAAACTTGGATGGTAGGCTACTAATAGGTAGTCATTGATAATGACCTAGTTTCAAGGTCACATTATGATTCTCAAGGTCACAACAAACTTTTGCCTATAGAACAAAGACTATTTGACCTTGACAGTTCAAACTTCATAAATACAATCATTGAGCCAAGCCCTTTCACCTTGACCTTGGCCCAAGGTCAAATTTTGATTCTCAAGGTCACAACAAACTTTTGCCTATAGAAGAAAGACCATTTGACCTTGAGAGTTCAAACTTGGCGCAAATATTCCTTGCATCAAGTCCTTTCACCTTGACCTTGACTCAAGGTCATTTGTTCGATTTCAAGGTCACAACAGACTTTTGTCGGTAAAATATTGAGCTTTGATTAGATTAAGAGGACACTTGATGAGAATAAATTAAAATGCTTATCTTTTATCCATGACCTTGGTTAAAGGTCAAATTAACTTTTTCAAGGTCATAACAAACATTTACTCTTGTAGAATTCACAGAATTTTGTCCTTAATTATTTATTCTTCACACAAGTAGTACTTCTTATTTGAACTTTACATAGTAAGATAGATAACTCTTTTATTCTTGTTCTCTGTTTCTTTCCTTTTTATTCTTAGTAGCATTACATATCAGTAGTTTCATGTTGTTGTCATTTTCTATTAATAGAAATTATCTCATTGCAAAATCATTGTGCAATTTTTCTTGAGAAAGTCATTGTAAAGGATTAGATATTGATTGTGCATGGAGTTTAAAGCTTTCGTAAACATGAAAGGTATCTATTATTTTTTTCGTCTCTTTTGTTGATAATTAAATAAGAGTCCCAAATTAGACATAAGCTCTTTTGACTCATCTGCTGAAAGTAATATGGTACTAAAGCAACTATTCTTTTTTCCATCTTCTTTATTCGGATTTTAGCACTTCAGTTCCGAGGAAGGTCTAATAAAGGAGGAATCCGTCTGTTGCTTGCAACAGTAGCCATCTAGTTCTTATTATTATTATTCTTATTATTCTTACCCCTTTCCATTTCCAGACACTTTATTCAAAGGTCTTTCAACACAGAGCAAAAAGAATGGTACCATTAGAAAGAGCAAACAAAGATCTTCTTAAACTATTTTTTGTTTGTCGATAAGTTCACCAATGCCCTCGCAAGATGTCATCAAAGGTCAAATCTTTAAACTCTTATAACTTCTAAATTAATCACACGATTTGAATGAAATTTGTTTTATATCATTCTTTGGAAAATTTGCAAACTTTTATACGCTTACATGCTCGATAAAATATTTACGGTTTTCGCGCTATTTTGAGTTGAAAATGGAACTTTAAATTGGCACAGTGCCAATTCCTACAGTTTTCGAGATTTTGAGTTGAAACATGGATGGTAGGCTACTTATAGGTAGTCATTGATGATGACATAGTTTCAAGGTCAAATTATGATTCTCAAGGTCACAACAAACTTTTGCCCATAGAACAAAGACTATTTGACCTTGACAGTTCAAACTTCATAAATACAATCATTGAGCCCAGCCCTTTCACCTTGACCTTGACCCAAGGTCAAATTTTGATTCTCAAGGTCACAGCAAATTTTTGCCTATAGAAGAAAGACCATTTGTCCTTGACAGTTCAAACTTGGTGCAAATATTCCTTGCATCAAGTCCTTTCACCTTGACCTTGACCCAAGGTCATCTGTTTGATTTCAAGGTCACAACAGACTTTTGTTGATAAAATATTGAGCTTTGATTAGATGAAAAGGAATCTTGATGAGAATAAAGTCAAATGCTTATCTTTTATCCATGACCTTGGTTAAAGGTAAAATAAACTTTTCAAGGTCATAACAAACATTTACTCTTGTAGAATTCACAGGATTTTGTCCCTAACTATTTTTCTTCACACAAGTAGTACTTTTCATGTGAATTTTACATAGTAAGATAGATAACTCTTTTATTCTTGTTCTCTGTTTCTTTCTTTTTTTTTATTCTTAGTAGCATTACATATCAGTAGTTACATGTTGTTGTCATTTTCTATTAATAGAAATTATCTCATTGCAAAATCATTGTGCAATTCTGTTTTGAGAAAGTCATTGTAAAGAATTAGATAGCTTTCGTAAACATAAAAGGTATTTATTATTTTTTTTTCTTCTATTTTGTTGATAAATAAATAAGAGTCCCAAATTAGACATAAGCTCTTTTGACTCATTTGCTGAAGTCAACATGATACTAAAGCAACTATTTTTTTTCCATCTTCTTTATTCGGATTTTAGCACTTCAGTTCCGAGGAAGGTCAAATAAAGGAGGAATCCGTCTGTTGCTTGCAACAGTAGCCATCTAGTTATTATTATTATTATTATTATTATTATTCTTACCCCCTCATCATTTCCACAGACTTTTTTCAAAGGTCTTTTAACACAGAGCAAAACGGATGGTACCATCAGAAAGAGCATACCAAGATCTTCTTTAACTATTTTTTGTTTGTCGATAAGCTCCCCAATGCCCCCGCTAGAGGTCATCTAATGTCAAATCTTTAAACACTTATAACTCCTAAACTAACCGTACGATTTGAACGAAATTTGTTTTAAAATGTTCTTTGGGAAAATTGTAAACTTTTATACGCTTACATGCTCGATAAAATATTTACGGTTTTCGCGCTATTCCGAGTTGAAAATGGAACTTTAAATTGGCACAATGCCAATTTCTACAGTTTTTGAGATTTTGAGTTGAAACTTGGATACTAGGTTACTTATTGGTAGTCATTTAATGTTGACCTACTTTCAAGGTCAAAGTTTGATTCTCAAGGTCACAACAGACTTTTGCCTATTGAACAAAGACTATTTGACTTTCAGAGTTCAAACTTCATATATAATATCGTTCAACCAAGCTCTTTCACCTTGACCTTGACCCAAGGTCAAATTCTCATTCTCAAGGTCACAACAAACTTTTGCCTATAGAGCAAAGACTATATGACCTTCAGAGTTTAAATTTCATACATATGATTGTTCAGTCATGGTCTTTCACTCTGACCTTGACCCAAGGTCAAATTCTCATTTTCAAGGTCACAGCAACTTTTGCCTACAAAACAAAGACTATTTGACCTTCAGAGTTCATACTTTATACATATAATGCTTGGGCCCAGCTCTTTCACCTTGACCTTGACCCAAGGTCAAATTCTCATTCTCAAGGTCACAACAAACTTTAGTCTATAGATAAAGACTGTTTGACCTTGAGAGTTCAAACTTTACACAAATATTCCTTCCATCAAACCCTTTCACCATGACCTTGACCCAAGGTCATTTCTTCCATTTCAAGGTCACAAATGACTTTTAGTAGATTAGATATTTAACTTTGCTCAGATTCAGATCAATCGTGATGAGAATAATCACAATACTTATTTTTCATCCATGGCATTGGTTAAAGGCCAAATAATTATTCTCAGGGTCATAACAATCATTTACTCTTGTAGAATTCACACTTTTTGTCCTATACTATGTATTCTTCACACAAGTAGTCTTTCTTATTTGAACTTAACATTGTATAAGAAAGATAACCCTTTTATTCTTGTTCTCTGTTTCTTTTATTTTCTTAGTAGCATTACACACCTGTACTTTCATGTTGTTGTCATTTTCTATTAATAGAAATTATCTTATTGCAAAATCATTGTGCAATTCTGTTTTGAGAACGGAATTGTAAAGGATTTTGATATTGATAGAGCATGGAGTTTAAATCTTTCGAAAACATGAAAGGTATTTATCATTTTTCCCTCTATTTTGTGGATAAATGAATAAGAGTCCCAAATTAGACATAAGCTCTTTTGACTCATTCGCTGAAGTGAATAAGGTACTAAAGCAACTATTCATTTTTCCATCTTCTTTATTCGGATTTCAACAATTCAGTTCCGAGGAAGGTCTAATTAAGGAGGAATCCGTCTGTTGCTTGCAACAGTAGCCATCTAGTTCTTATTATTATTCTTATTATTATTATTATTATTATTATTTTTATTCTTACCCCCTCATCATTTCCAGAGATTTTATTCAAAGGTCTTTTAACTCAGAGCAAAAGAGATGGTACCATCAGAAAGAGCATACCAAGATCTTCTTTAACTATTTTTTGTTTGTCGATAAGCTTACCAATGCCTCCGCTAGAGGTCATCGAAAGTCAAATCTTTAAACACTTATAACTCCTAAACTAACCATACGATTTGAACGAAATTTGTTTTAAAATGTTCTTTGGGAAAATTGTAAACTTTAATACGCTTACATGCTGGATAAAATATTTACGGTTTTCGCGCTATTTCAAGTTGAAAATAGAACTTTAAATTGGCACAGTGCCAATTTCTACAGTTTTTGAGATTTTGAGTTGAAACTTTGAAAGTAGGTTACTTATAGGTAGTCATGTAATGTTGACCTACTTTCAAGGTCAAATTCTGATTCTCAAGGTCACAGCAATTTTTTGCCTATAGAACAAAGACTATTTTACCATCAGAGTTCAAACTTCATACATATAATTGTCCAGTCAAGCTGTTTCACCTTGACCTTGACCCAAGGTCAAATTCTTATTCTCGAGGTCACAGCAAAATTTTGCGTATAGAACACAGACTATTAGACCTTCATAGTTCATACTTTACACATATAATGCTTGGGCCCAGCTCTTTCACCTTGACCTTGACCCAAGGTCAAATTCTCATTCTCAAGGTCACAACAAGCTTTAGTCTATAAAACAAAGACTGTTTGACCTGGGGAGTTCAAACTTTACACAAATATTCCTTGCATCAAACCCTTTTCACCATGACCTTGACCCAAGGTCATTTGTTCGATTTCAAGGTCATAACAGACTTTGGTTGAATAGATATTGAGCTTTGCTCAGATTAAAATCAATCGTGATGAGAATAATCACAATACTTTTTTCATCCAAGACATTGGTTCAAGGTTTAATAATCATTTTCAATGCCTTAACAATCATTTACTCTTTCTTTAAGAATTCACACTTTTTGTCCTATGCTTTTTATTCTTTACACAAGTAGTCCTTATTTGAACTTAACATAGTATAAGAAAGATAACTCTTTTCTTCTTGTTCTCTGTTTCTTTTTTTTTTCTTAGTAGCATTACATATCTGTACTATGATGTTGTTGTCATTTTCTATTAATAGAAATTATCTCTTTGCAAAATCATTGTGCAATTCTGTTTTGAGAAAGTAATTGTAAGGGATTTGATATTGATAGAGCATGGAGTTTAAAGCTTTCGTAAAAATGAAAGGTATTTATTATTTTTTTTTTCTTCTATTTTGTTGATTCATACATCTGTAAATAAGAGTCCCAAATTAGATATAAGCTCTTTTGACTCATTTGCTGAAGTGAATAAGGTACTAAAGCAACTATTCCTTTTTCCATCTTCTTTTTCGGATTTTAACACTTCATTTCCGAGGAAGGTCTAATAAAGGAGGAATCCGTCTGTTGCTTGCAACAGTAGCCATCTAGTTCTTATTATTAAGGATTCCGACTATTCCGTCGGAATCCTTTCTGTTATTGTATTGTCTTTTCTTTATTCTTATTATTATTCTTATTATTATTATTATTATTCTTACCCCCAGATCGTTCCAGTCACTGTACAAAAAAGTACCACTTCTTATGATAAAACAAAAAGTATCATGTGAAAGAGCATATAAAGATCTTGAGGTAAAAAAATTTTGTCGTCGAAAAGTTCATATATGCCCCCGCTAGAGGTCATCAAAGTTCAAATCTTTAAACTCTTATAACTCCTAAACTAACCGTACGATATGAACGAAATTTGTTTTAAAATGTTCTTTAGGAAATTTGTAAACTTTTATACGCTTACATGCTCGATCAAATATTTACGGTTTTCGCGCTATTCCAAGTTGAAAATGGAACTTTAAATTGGCACAGTGCCAATTTCTACAGTTTTTGAGATTTTGAATTGAAACTTGGATACTAGGTTACTTATAGGTAGTCATTTAATGTTGACCTAATTTCAAGGTCAAATTTTCATTCTCAAGGTCACAACAAACTTTTACCTGTAGAACAAAGACTATATGACCTTCAGAGTTCAAACTTCATACATACTATCGTTAAACGAAGCTCTTTCACATTGACCCTGACCCAAGGTCAAATTTTGATTCTCAAGGTCACAACATACTTTTGCCTATAGAACAAAGACTATTAGACCTGCAGAGTTCAAACTTCATACATAATATCATTAAACCAACCTCTTTCATCTTGACCTTGACCCAAGGTCAAATTCTGATTCTCAAGGTCACAACAAACTTTTGCCTATAGAACAAAGACTATTTGACCTTCAGAGTTTAAACTTCATACAAATAATTGTTCAGTCATGCTCTTTCACTTTGACCTTGACCCAAGGTCAAATTCTCATTCACAAGGTCACAGCAACTTTTCGCTACAAAACAAAGACTATTTGACCTTCAGAGTTCATAATTTATACATATTATGCTTGGGCCCAGCTCTTTCACCTTGACCTTGACCCAAGGTCAAATTCTGATTTTCAAGGTCACAACAAACTTAAGTCTATAAAACAAAGACTGTTTGACCTTGAGAGTTCAAACTTTACACAAATATTCCTTGCATCATACTCTTTCATCATGACCTTGACCAACGGCCATTTGTTTGATTTCAAGGTCACAACTGACTTTGGTTGATTAGATATTTAGCTTTGCTCAGATTAAGATCAATCGTGATGAGAATAATCACAGTACTTAGCTTTCATCCATGACATTGGTTAAAGGCCAAATAATCATTCTCAAGGTCTTAACAATCATTTACTCTTGTAGAATTTACACTTTTTGTCCTATACTATTTATTTTTCACACAAGTAGTCCTTCTTATTTGAACTTAACATAGTATAAGAAAGATAACTCTTTTATTCTTGTTCTCTGTTCTGTTTCTTTTTTTTTTCTTAGTAGCATTACATATCTGTACTTTCATGTTGTTGTCATTTTCTATTAATAGAAATTATCTCATTGCAAAATCATTGTGCAATTCTGTTTTGAGAAAGTAATTGTAAAGGATTTGATATCCATAGAGCATGGAGTTTAAAGCTTTCGCAAAGATGAAAGGTACTTAATTTTTTTTCTTCTATTTTGTTGATAAATAAAAAACAGTCCCAAATTAGACATAAGCTCTTTCGACTCATTTGCTGAAGTGAGTAAGGTACTAAAGCAACTATTCTTTTTTCCATCTTCATTTTTCGGATTTTAACACTTCAGTTCCGAGGAAGGTCCAATAAAGGAGGAATCCGTCTGTTGCTTGCAACAGTAGCCATCTAGTTATTCTTATTATTATTATTTTTATTCTTACCCCCTCATCATTTCCAGACACTTTATTCAAAGGTCTTTTAACACAGAGCAAAAGGGATAGTACCATCAGAAAGAGCATTACAAGATCTTCTTTAACTATTTTTTGTTTGTCGATAAGTTCACCAATGCCCTCGCTAGATGTCATCAAAGGTCAAATCTTTAAACTCTTATTACTTCTAAATCAATCACACGATTTGAACAAAATTTGTTTTATATCATTCTTTGGAAAATTTGCAAACTTTTATACGCTTACATGCTCGATAAAATATTTATGGTTTTCGCGCTATTCTAAGTTGAAAATGGAACTTTAAATTGGCACAGTGCCAATTTCTACAGTTTTTGAGATTTTGAGTTGAAACTTGGATGGTAGGCTACTAATAGGTGGTCATTGATGATGACCTAGTTTCAAGGTCACATTATGATTCTCAAGGTCACAACAAACTTTTGCCTATAGAACAAAGACTATTTGACCTTGACAGTTCAAACTTCATAAATACAATCATTGAGCCAAGCCCTTTCATCTTGACCTTGGTCCAAGGTCAAATTTTGATTCTCAAGGTCACAACAAACTTTTGCCTATAGAACAAAGACCATTTGACATTGAGAGTTCAAACTTGGCGCAAATATTCCTTGCATCAAGTCCTTTCCTCTTGACCTTGACCCAAGGTCATTTGTTCGATTTCAAGGTCACAACAGACTTTTGTTGATGAAATATTGAGCTTTGATTAGATGAAGAGGAATCTTGATGAGAATAAACTCAAATGCTTATCTTTTATCCATGACCTTGGTTCAAGGTAAAATAAATTTTTTCAAGGTCATAACATACATTTACTCTTGTAGAATTCACAGGATTTTGTCCTTAACTATTAATTCTTTATACAAGTAGTACATCTTATTTGAACTTTACATAGTAAGATAGATAACTCTTTTATTCTCGTTCTCTTTTTCCTTTTTTGTCTTAGTAGCATTACTTGTCTGTACTTTCATGTTGTTGTCATATTCTATTTATAGAAATTTTCTCATTGCTAACTCATTGTGCAATTCTTTTTGGGATAGTAATTTTAAAGGATTCAAAATGGATAGAATAGATCAAGGAGTTTTTAGCTTTTCTTAACTTGAAAGGTATTTATCATCTTTTTCTTCTATTTTGTCAATAAATAATTAAAAGCAACTATTCTTTTTTCCATCTTCTTTTTTTCGGATTTTAACACATCAGTTCCGAGGAAGGTCTAATAAAGGAGGAATCCATCTGTTGCTTGCAACAGTAGCCATCTAGTTAACATTATTTTTACCTTTCAAGATAAAAGGCAAAACATAATCAAGACTGAACTTGATCACGTAAATGAAAATAAAACTCTCGTGTCCATGATTGCTTTTACCAATTAAATACCGGACACTGTGGCTCTATTTTCTTTTCAGTGATTCCAACCGTGATAGATAGTATTGGTGTCTATTTTACAAAAACTTCAAGTATGAAAATGAGACCAGCTTCTGTCATGTACTAACGAAGTTTCGCATTTCTATAGAATGTTCTATTTTTCTTACTTCAAATTTGTATATTTTTCTTATTCTAGGACTAACGGGTTGTCTTTTTTGTGTGTTAAAAACCTCCCACTCTAAAATAAAACCCAACAAAAAGAAAAAAAAAAGAAAAGAAGCAAAAACGTTCTTTTAGAGCTTTACCAATAACAGACGGTTGTTGGCCGACGAAGTTCGTCCGAACGAAACACGACGAAACTCACCAAACATAAGGGGTCGTCTATTA
Organism: Pinctada fucata; assembly: GCA_028142955.1. Classification (NCBI taxonomy): domain Eukaryota; kingdom Metazoa; phylum Mollusca; class Bivalvia; order Pterioida; family Pteriidae; genus Pinctada; species Pinctada fucata. The sequence continues at coordinate 21,355,660 of AP027106.1, forward strand.
AAAAAAGCATGATTTTAAACAAAACTCCATTAATACTGCATTCAGTTATAAAAAAAAAACATGAATAAATACATATATAGTTATATGTATTCGTCTTAATTGAGTTTTATTTAAGTTTTTGAAAGATATATCATGTTTTCTTTATACACGACCCCTTATGTATGGTGAGTTTCGTCGCGTTTCGTTCGGACGTACTTCGTCGGCCAACAACCGTCTGTTATTGGTTAAGCTCTTTTAAGACAGCAGTATAGTAATTTTTTTTTCAAATCAGCGAAGGAAAGTCAAACACAAAACTCAAAACCAGAATCCAAAAATCATAATCAAAATGCTGACAAATTCTTGAAAAATACATGAAAACGAAAAAAAAAATCTATGTCTAATAATTAAAAATGAGCATGCATTCTTTAACGATGTCGAAAATGTAACATTGGTCGTACAACAGAAACTAATAAATATGAATCCCTAGCATCTTTCAATCGCTAATCTTGTCAGAAAGCGCGCCAATAAGTGTGAAAATTATAATTCATGGGAAACTAGAATGAACATGCTCAATTTTCAAAATTTAGATATATATTTCGTTGTAATGAATTCAGTGCAAAAAAAGCGCATTTTCAATCCGTGAATGGAAATCTATGAATAATAGGGTATCTCAAAGTAAAATCAATTGACAGGGTTTTTATATCAATTGTTACATTCGATTTACTCACTTGCAACTTTAGCCTCTGATGATTGGATAATGGCCAAAAGAAGGCATAGAGCTAGTACACAGACGAAGGTCTTCATTGCTGAGATGTGCTCGAATCTATAATTATAAAAAAATAATAAAAAAAAAAAAATATTACATTGAGTTGTAGGTCGTATTTTAATCAAAAAGATGTAAAATTTAAATGTGTTTCTATGATAGTAAGATTAACTCACCCGAACGTTGACAAGCCCAAAGTTGTTTTAGCCACTAGCCTGTATGATAAGTACTTTTATAGAGGTAGAACTGTTTGTGATCTTCCAACCTTTTCCCTAGGGGGTGATCACATATTGCAAAAAGTGATCTATTAAGCAATGATTCATCTATTGACCTCGAACAATGATCAAACGTTCAATGAGTAGAAAAAATAATAGACATACTTCGATATACAAATCTGATTTTAAAATGCACGAATCGATGGACTATTGTCGAATATCGAGGGAATGTAGCTTTAAATCTTACCAGCATTGTAAAAAATGACGTCGTAACAATTTTTTTTAAACGTTTGTTCGTAGTATTCTTTGGTAAAAATGACTGTCTATTTGCTAAATCTAGAGCATCCTGTTTTAGTTACATTTGTATCAGTTTTAAAGAATCATCGTTAAATATGTTGATCGAGGCATTAACACAATTATTTGAGATAAAAATTTATCATGTGCGAAGCTTTCCCTCAGTTTTTGTGTCGATACGACGATCAACAAATAATATTATAAAATGACTATTCATTTCATTTCTACGATTCGAAATGTTATTTTCTAAGGTTGAATTTGCCTTGCTAGCAACGTTGCTTTTGATGCTGTCAATGGTATATTTCCGGTTTCTCCTGATAAACAGAAACTTTTCAGCCAATTAAATACGTTTACATACTGAAATAAGCTGATTCTACCACCTCATGTTTCTATAAATAATTACATCCGTAGGTTGATCTCATTTAGACGTAGAAAAGCGCTTTTTAAAAATCTGTATCCAATCCTACGGAAGCCCATTGGCTTCACAGAAAAAATAGATTTATTGCGTATATACGAAATAACATTGCGTATATACGAAATAACATTGCGTATATTCGCAATAGTATTGCGAATATTCGCAATAGGGCTTCCGTACAACCCACTACACGAAAACAAAAATATTATTTCGAACCGCCGCAATTGCTCTCGGATTACTCATGAATTGCTCTCGTGCCAAGAAAAGTAAGCCGTAACGTAATATTTTCGCTGGCATTACACATTTCACAACAACATTCTTTGAAGCCATTTCATTTCCTATAACTAAGTTTTTCCAATGGGGACCAATTGTGCCCCACTCCTTGCCGACATTTTCCTTTACTCGTACGAAGCTGAATTCATTCAATATTTGGTCTCTGAAGGGAAAAGATACTTAGCTTCTGACTTCAACTTCACTTACAGATACATAGACGATGTGTTGTCCATCAATAATCCAAAATTCGCGGATTACCTGAGCAGCATCTATCCTTCGGAGCTTGAAGTCAAAGAAACTACAGAGACAAATAATTCAGCATCCTATTTGGACATAATGTTGTCCTACGACACTGATGGTCACATGAACACCTCACTCTATGACAAACGTGACGACTTCAATTTCAGCATTACGAACTTTCCTTTTCTGAGTAGCAACATCCCTTCATCGCCTGCTTATGGCGTGTTCATATCTCAGTTGATACGCTATGCCAGAGCAAGTACCAAATATACGGATTTTGTTCTAAGAGCTAGGCGTCTTTCAGATAAGCTTCTCAGTCAGGGATATGTTTGTGACCGACTAACATCGTCACTGAGGAAGTTCTACGGTCGATATGGGGAACTCGTCATACACTATGATGTCCCACTATCCAGAATGGTGGATGATATTCTGTCATAGACCATTTGAACCATCCAACCAAAGATTGTACTCTATATCTTCCAAAATGGAAGTAACCGGATGTGACAGTTCTACCGAATTGAAGCGACGGGTGTTGCATGCAAGCAGGAGATGCTTACTCTTCCTGGGCACCTGGTCTCACTCTCATATCGGGAGTTCGCTTCTTTTCATATGGTGGAGATTTTTGTTTTTGTTTGCTTTGGTTCCTGTTTTAACCTGGTTTTGTATGCCTTCGGTTTCTGATTTTCTGAATTGTCGATTTTGTACTGTAGACAAGGATATGGTCATTATCCATATTTGTCATTTGCAACATGGACAAGACATGCGAGTTTCGGGTACTTAACCCTCGTCAGTGATCATTAATCCAAACAATGAAATATGGCCTAACAGTGAAAGTTATGTCCAAAAAATACCGAAAGAAGTAGGACGCTGGATTGTATATGATGCTACAGGATCCACTTTTTTTTTCGAGAACATTTTGTAAACTTCTTCTCAAGAACGGCTGAAGGGATTTTGATGAAACTTGGTATGCATGAAGTACTAAAGGTCCTCTACCAAGTTTGTTCAATTCGGCTTGATCCCTTCAGGGATGGATCCAGGGCGGGGTCAAATAGGCCCCAGAGGGTACCCCTCTTCAAAAATCTTCTTCTCCAGTTCCACTGAATGGATTGAAAAACTAATTGTATCTAAGTGATCTAGAAGGATGTACGATTCAAGTTTGTTCATTTCGTTAAAATCCAATAAGTAATTTTTGACGCTTTTTTGACGTCTTTTTCGACATTGCATTTTTAATGCAAAAATTGATATTTCTCTTAATATTTTCTTTCTTATTGAAAAATTCTGCTCCAGTTTAGTTTAATTTAGCCATTTTCAAGCAAAGGAATGCTTTAGTGAAAGAATTTTGCTGAAAGGTTTATTTTTGAATTTTTAATGATTTTTTTAATACTGTAAAAAAGGAAGGGAGGATGGTCATTTTCATCATTTTTGGCATTTTATGGTTCTTCCCATGAATGATTGTTTTAACATTTATCATATTTATTGTAAGGAATGTAACAGTGAAAGAATTTTCTCAATATTTTGACTTTTAGATTTTTAATGATTTCTTTAATACTGTAAATAGGCATGTTTTCTTTGTCAATGAGTCCCAAGGTAGCGAGTTCAAATCCCGGGTGGTCCTTAAAAAATTTTTTTCTTTATTTTTCATTTTTCATCCATATTTTAAGCTTTGAATGCTATTTTTAATTTACCTGAATAATTTTAATGCCATTTTTGCCACTTTTTGAATTTTGGAATTTTTTATGAAGTTTGGCATTTTCTCCATATTAATTTCCCTTGAGTTCATATTGATATTTTGAAACCTATATCCTAGGTAAAATTAAATTAATGAATGCTTGTGTGATAGCATTTTTGATTAACAACATGTACAATTTGAATTTATAATAATTCTTGTATTCTATAGAGTATTAAAAAGGGGGGGGGGTCAAAATTTCTGTAACAACATCTGCTGACAGATTTTTTTTTCTATTAGATGATATAATAAGAACTGGACAAAATAATATTTTTTTTCTAATTGGCTTGTATATTAATGAACTAATCAGAGTAAATACTAATCTTTCTTTCATTTACTCCATCTAACGGTGGTTTTCTGCACTTAATATTTCTTAAGGATGACATCCTATCTGATGCCTCTTTAGGTTGTCCATCCTTTCCTCGAAAGAGAGAGATGTTAGGGTGCTCTTATTATTTTTCTTTAACTATTTCTTTTAATAACTTAGTAAATATATGATCTTCTGCACTCATTTATTGCATGTTTGTCAGATTAAGTTACTCAATTCTCTTATATACATTATTTGCTATAACTTTATTTTTTGAATTTTTTTTTTATTCTAATCTAGATATGCTGTGCGTGCACATAGACCCAAGGATTGTGGGTTCAAATTCAGGCACTGGCATCCCAATTTTTTTTTCATTTTTTGCATTTTGCAAGCTTTTTAAGCACTTTTAAATCATCTGAATACAGAAAAAACCTTCTTTTTTCTTTTTCCATTTTCATTTTCTCCATTTTGCACACTCATTTATTGCATTTTACCTTTTTCGGAATTTTTATGATATTTTTTTAATTATTTATGGCATATGGACCAAAAAATTCTGACTATGGCTCTGGCTCTAACATTATTCAATGTCAGTATGTTCAGAGTGTGCATGGATATCAGGTGAGCGTTGTGCCCTCCTGGGGCTCTTGTTTTTGCTTGTCAGAATTGTTACTGTTTGAAAATAAATATTCTGACCTTGAGTTACTAAAACATAAATAACCCGGAGGACTCTACATTGAAAATAAATAATCTGACCCGAAAAAATTGCAAGACCCCCAGAATTGAGACATTAGGAAATAGAATTATCACAAATGTCCCATCACACATTTCTTACACAAAGGGTAATAGAGCAACTCTAATTTTCTTTGTAAAAATACCGAAACGAAATTGAAATATATGATCTGTTTATGTTTGATATTTTCCTATTTAGATCTTTCTTTTGGTATACTATCTGTACAAGAAATCCGTATGTACAATGTCCTGTATTTATCATGACCTTAAAATGCATACACATTCATAGGGGAAAGCATTATAGATAATGTTGCGAAAACTTTTGCCAAATCCTTTTTCAATTCTTTGAAATAAATTATTATTAAACTTTTACACGCTGGATTGAGAACGGTGAGAAACCGACAAAATATTTCTGTAACCTAGAGAAAAGGAATTATGTAAACAAAACTATAACTAGGGTTATTGATGATAAAGGACAGGAAATAACTAATCAGAAAGATATATTGAATGAAATTCAGTTATTTTACACTAATTTATATGAAGACAAAGACAGTGATATAGAAGATGTGAATCTGAACTCTCTCCTTGAGGAATTTGATGTACCAAAACTAACTAATGAGATAAAAGATATACTTGATAAGCCTTTAACAAAATCTGAAATTCTAGACTCCTTAAAATCATGTAAGAATAACAAGACACCAGGGACTTCGGGCTTTACCGCAGAGTTTTTCAAATTTTTCTGGATAGATTTAGGTGATTTCTTACACAGGTCTTATTTATGTGCATTTGAAAAAGGGGAGTTATCATCATCTCAGAAACTTGGAATTTTATCACTATTACCAAAAGGGGATAAACCAAGACAGTTTATAAAAAATTGGCGACCTATTACATTACTTAAAGTTTCTTACAAAATTCTCTCTGGTGCAATCGCTAAAAGAATAAAAACTGCTCTTCCAAACATTATACATGAAAATCAAAAAGGCTTTTTATCTGGTAGGTACATTGGGGAAAACACTCGTTTAATGTATGATGTAATTCAGGTTTGTAACGAAAGAAATATTCCGGGTATAATTCTTTTGATTGATTTTGAAAAAGCTTTCGATTCCGTTTCATGGTCATATATTAATAAAGTTCTGAATTTTTTTAATTTTGGTAAAAATATCATAAAATGGATAAATGTCTTTTGTACTGACTTTAAATTGTGTGTCTCACAGAATGTTTTTTTTTCAAATTTTTTTCAAAATCGGACGTGGCTGCAGGCAGGGGGACCCAATTTCATCTTATATCTTTTTGTTATGTGTAGAGATAATGGCAATTATGATAAGCAATAACAGAAACATTAAAGGCATTAAAATTTGTAATAATGAATATAAAATTCTACAATACGCAGACGATACCGCTTTATTACTAGATGGATCAGAACATTCATTACAAAATGCATTAACCTTGATAGGACAGTTTGCGAAATTCTCGGGTCTGAAACCTAATTACAATAAAACAGTCTGTATAAAGATAGGCTCTCTTAGATTTTCAAGTAGTAGATTATGTAGTAATTATTCACTTCAATGGTTTATTCCTAAGCTACGAATTATTTTGTGCAAAATACAGCTTTTCTCCACCATTTACATTGTATTTTGGACTAATTGCTAGTATAAGGAAACAAAAGTGGAATTTAGATCATATGCTATTACAACAAAATCAACCATATTTTCCAGAGCATGTTAAGATACTTAGAAAAAATGATAAAGGATGTAGAGATTTCTATGATTTATTTATTTTGGATAATTATTTTAAGCCTAAAAGTGAGCTTAAGTGGGAAACAGAATTTCAAATTTCACAAAATAATATATGGTGGAAAAAAGTTAATCTATTGGTACATGATGGAACAAATGACTCAATGTTAAAATGGTTTCAATACAGGTTAATACACAGGATCCTAGGTACTAATTCTTTATTATTTAAGATAGGATTAAGTGATTCAAATCTCTGTTCTTTTTGCCAATGTAATCCAGAATCTTTATCACACTTATTCATATATTGTAACTTTTCACATAGATTATGGGTTTGTGTTAAAAATTGGCTATGCTGTGTACTAGATGAAAATTTTACAATAGAAGATTCAGAGATAATTTTTGGTATCATAGATAAGGATAAGACATTCAACACTGTTATATGCCTTGTTAAATACTATTTGTACAAACAAAAACTTTTAAAGGTTATTCCTTCATTTGAAGGTGCAAAAAAGTATATCTCGTCCTATATTAAAGCGGAACGTTGTATCTACAAAAAGAATGGTAATGAAGAAGCATTTCATAAAAAGTGGGGCTGGCTTACTTCTTATTTATAGAATGTGTGAATGATGTATGTATGAGTGTGCAAGGTATATTTTATCTATATATGATTCAGTAGTAACTTTGTTTGCTTACTATGATATGGAAAAAAAAATAAAAATAAAAAAAAACTTTTACACATTATTAATGGGATTAGTAAACAAAGACATATCTATACATGTCTTCCAATCAGATAAAAAACGTTGTACATTAGCCATTCGAGGCACTCGAAATTGTTCTAGAACTACTAAAGGTCTTGCAATATTATGAATTTTCAACTGCATAGCAGTGATTTTAATTAAGTTTGAACTTCTGAACTCGTCGAAAAAGATCCATCAATACTGGACATATTCATAACCGTAAAATTTCTGATTTTGTGTTAACTCCGTTGTTATTATTATATTGATTAACGGCTACTGTATTCAATAACTCTGAGACTTCAATATCTCACACCAAATGAATAAATGTGACAAATAGATCTGGGTTGAGAAGTTCATAATCTACGAAATAACATTTCATTCAGGGACTATTTTAAAAAGAATTTTCCCTGCAGTGAAAATGCCAATAAAGATTTAATGTAAAATGGGTCATAATGCATAATATTTCGACGAGGTCCAAGTCGGACCTTACAAATATGTTTTGTAGGTGTATAGGTGTTTTCTAAATATTTGTGGTTTAGAGTGAAAAAGAGGCCCTGTCATATTCCTCATGTCATCTAATGCCAGACATGAAATCATTCCTAGCCTTAGATTCTCATTGTAATAAATATGCAACCATTCTATGATGTCCGAGTATTTTCAATATTGATGTTTCGAAAACAAATTTCGATGTCTTCAAAGTTGCTATGAATCTCTAAAAAAAAAAAAAAAGCCATGATCACAAAGTGGAACAGATTGCTTGTACCGGGTACATATGAGAAGTCTACTCAATGATGACTCATAATATACGTTAGATATGTAGTCACACTGGTATATTAAATGAAAATAGCAGCTGTTTTTCTTTAAAAAGATTATTAACACCAATTCTACATAAATTTCTAAATAAGTTGTTCCAAATAATCTTGTTTTATAGTTGGATATCTTTTTTCTGTTTTGCAATACCAATTGTTCATTTTTTTTCATATGATATATTTTTGTTCATTGAAGGTTGATAAACGGTTACAAGGTCGTGTTAGAGGCCATGTTGTTTTGATTTCGTAAAGCTGAGTGTGACATTTGTTACTTACATGAATCATTATTATTTTGATTAATACTTAGCACTTAGTGTATCTGTCCGAAACATCTAATTAAAATGATACATCAATGACCGTGTATCATGTGGCTCAAACCCTGGGGCAAGATCTGTTGTCCAATTCCGAGATTCAAAACTATAAAAGACCAAACTGTTCAGTCCGAGAATATCATCTGACCTTCTGTGTATTGGTGAGTAACTTGTCTACTACAATTTTACACAATTTTTTATCTAAATTCAAATTTAAGTATAAAAATTGCAGATTGTTCTTTTTCATTTTTTTTCATCTTTTGAAAAAATCATATTTTCAATATAAATATAACAATTGCAGTTTTTCTTGGTGTTTTTTTTTTCAATTATGAAATAGATTTATTTTAATGTACGTCTTGTGGTTTTTTCTCTCTCTAAATAAAGGACATTCTTTAACATATATATCAATAGAAATAAATATGATTTAGAAATAGTAGTTTGATTTTCTAGCGCTTTTTGATTTAGGAAAAAATCATGAATATTTTCTGTTCTTTCTATTGATAGATTTGAATACCTCTCACACAATGAAGACCTTCATTTGTTTGATTGCACTTTGCCTTCTGCTGGCGGTTATCCAATCAACAGAGGCTAAAAAGGCCAGTAAGTAACGTCTACATGAACATACTATTATAATTTCCTTTTTTGTAAATCTCTATGATATCACCATCTTATAACCATAATTTTTTATTTTCAATTCGCATTTATTAAATATTCTGCGTTCTGTGCTCTACAATTTTATTGTAATTACCGTTCATTTTGTAGGGGTTTTTGTCATTGCAATGAAGTTTTGTCGGGGAAAATTTCGAATTGTCTATCAATTTCTTTTCAAAATCATTTATTCAAATATATTTAACATGTTTAAAACCTTCAAAATATCATTCCTTATTTGGTAACTTTAGATGGTGTCAGGTAAATTTATTAAAAATTGAATGTTCAATTTTAACAGTTTATTGGAGTATGGACTTTTGTTTGTCGCATTACGAATTGTGTATACATAATCTCGTAGAGTAGCGAAGCGGTATTACGCAAAAAATGGTATGCGTAAAACCATAGTCCATTCTCCAATGAACTGTCAAAATTGAACTTTCAGTTCTTATAATTTCCAAATCTCGATTTATTCCAAAGTTCATAAAGATACTCTAAAAATGACTAAATTTCGAATATCGTGTATGAAAATATCAACTCCGTCAGCGAACTAGTATCTAAACGAAATAGAAATAAAGTTTACGTACTTATACATGTAAGCTTTATTAAATTCAATATGTCAAAAATATTTGTTCCCCATCTGGAGTTCCATTTGACATCATGGCACGATGTGACGGAACTTTTAATAACGGGTTCTGCTGTTAAAGTTCAGAAGTTCAGAGGGGCTAATGGAGAAAATTCATGACGATTTCCAGATCGAGTTCTGTCGCCGTCTTTTCATCTCTTACTTTCTGTTCGCTGATAATGTTTTGATCTAAATTCATCATCTCGGTGAAAAACATTACTAGAAAAATTCTCGTTTCAATGATTTAGAGCAATTGTATCATCCATTATAGTCTGAAACCTTCATTTTCGGTCCTTTTCATTCAAAGCTTTTGCACGTTCACAGTCATCGTCCGACAGAAAAAAATCAAACGTAGGATGTTTGATCCAACAACTGCTCAAATGAGTGTAATTTTGAATATTTATCCCTGACATAGTCGCCATAGCACTTTCTATATAGACATAACCTCAGACAGTGCACGTATTTTATAGTTTCATTTTCGTGTGTGAAGATCGACGGCGGGTGCGGCTAGCCAACAGGGGATGCTTACTCCTCCCAGGCACCTGGTCCCACTCCTACCTTGCTAGGGATCCGTCGATGTTCAATTTGGTGCTCTATTGTGAGTGATGTTGAGATTATCGTCTTTAAATCATTTGAATTGAACAGATGGGAGAATTTAACGTTAAAAACTTTGTATTTTCTATGTTTATATCGGATATTGTCTCGTTCTTCAAAATTCAAAGACGGAGAATTTAATGATCAATCGAACTTTTAAAAGACACAGGCGCGTAGTAACCGAAAAGCGTACTTATAGCAGTAGATCACAAATGATATCGTAACAGTTTTGATTTACATAATTATCACGCCAAAGACTTTTTTTTCACGTTTATTTCTATAGATCAATTGACCATTCAAATGCGTAGATTAGTGTGATGATACATTTTGGAAATAATTTCAAAATGAAAAAGAACACAATATCCATAAGCCACGGGTCGTACTTTGCTGAGAACCGCAAAATTGTGAAAACCTTAAAGAATTATAACGAAAATAGATTCCAGGCAAAGGAGAGTGAATAGAAGTTAATTTTTAACAAACTGACTGATACTTTAGACTCAGGTAAAACTTGTGCTTTTCATTCTCCACTTCAGAAAAATACCCTGAATTCAATCATGGTATTTGTATCGGCATTGTACGGTACATGGTCATCATACACAACATATGATCGATCTACGATGAAGTTTGGTTCATAATTTTTAAGTCAATGACAAAGGTTGTCTGGTTTTGATTGACGTTCCTGGTCTTTTGTTGTTTGTATCCCTTGTACTTGTAACTATGTGTTTCAACAATTTGGAGTTAACATATTGTGTTGACGGCGTTTCGTTGGTGTCTTAGTATAGATTGCTTTTCTCTGGTTCGTTATGCATTCATTTAATTTAAACCATGAATATAGAAAGAAGGGAGGAGATCTCCAGCAAGACCCCGTTGCAGCATCAACAGTAAAACACCAAAACACCCAATGCAAAAACACAAAAGACGAGTACAGCACGAGACCGAAAAGAGACACACGACATGTAAACATCAAACACAAAAGACTACACATAAACCGACGAGACCAATGGGTAACCGGTGCCGACTTTGGACGGCCATTTGTCACGCAAGGCAAGTAGCAAATGGTGTGATTATCCTGGATTACGTGCGCACAACCCTCTCACTTCTCCAATTACCCAGAGGTCTCGAAGAACGTACAATTGTGGTGTAAAACAACCTCCTCACTGTAAGATGACATCACACAAACAAGACTGCGAAACGTAGAGGCCCCAGAGACACAGATGAATATGTAAATGGATATAAAAAGAGGGCATGCGTAATACAGTCCGTGCTCTGCCGGCTGTAGCGAGCTCATGTATGTAATCACCCGAGGAGTCCGACTGACATTCAGAGAGGACAGGTGGTCGGGGCCCTGTCTTCTCTAAAGAGGTTTGGACAGGACCCGTCATGGAGTCCCGTAGTCACAGTCAGTCAGAGTGCAAGTCTCAAGGATGCGCTTGTACAAGACTGTAAATTGGTCAAGTACCATGCCTAGTGTCCGTCTGGTGACATTAGGATCATATCCACGGTATAAAAGGCGTTTGATGATTCTGACGCATTTTCGATGGTTATGCTGCCTACCTTTGATCCTTTTTTATTTTGTTTGTAATGTTAAAGTGTATTATTTATTTTTGAGTAGTCTTCCTTTATTTGAACATGTCTACCTTAACAATCTATGATTTTATAAACTTGAAACTGAAGAAGGAGAAAAGTAAGGATAGAATCTCAACAAGACTCTGTTGCAGCACTCACAGCAAAACAGAGGAGTGGACCGTGGATGATAGAGATCAATAGACTGAGGATCACTGACGAGGGTTTAGTATCCGAAACGTGCATGTCTGGTCCATGCTGTAAATTAATCAGGTCTTAAATGATGCTATTGAATTTGAAGACGCTTAACATCATCTGCGTCATTCACTACCGCAGAGCATATTGGTGTTGTTTTACATGCCGGGAGCCACCTACATGGTATTTCCTTTAAACGTTTACAATGTTTTGTTCTTACCTTCAGGGTGTGGTGGTAAAAATTATGACACTGACAAACAGGTCTGCTGTAATAACAAGTTATTCAACATAAAAAATGGCGCCTGCTGCCGAGGTCAAGGATACAACTCAAAGAAAAATAAATGCTGTAATGGCAAAGTCATCAAGAAGGATAAGAAATGTAAATGAGATGTTTCATTGTTCTACACGTACAATTCAACAAAAACATTAAATTGATCTCATAGTTTATATGATTCATAGTTGTCATTTTCTTCCATTAAAATCTCGAAGGCCGTTCAGTCTATGGTACTTTCAAAAGGATAGTTTTGATTGTACCTTATCTTATACCTTATATGCAACTTGTCCGATATCTACAGTAGATTAAATTAACACATGAACATGTAAGTCAATATCTTAAAAAAATGAAATGACATGTTGAAAAAAGAAGTTATAATGTAACATCTCCGATATGGTCATGCGTAAATGACAACAGCCTTACAAAGCATACTTATCTTCAACACACAAAGGTAACCAGATACAAAAGAAAGAGGGACTCGAAACACAATGCAAAAACACGAGCAGATACGCACAGAAAGAGACGCAAAAGGGATAAGGAACACAAACTCACATCATAGAAACATGAAACACATAAATTAACACGACCAATTCACAACCTTATCAGCAAAACTCCGTAGACAAAGAGCAGCATGAAACTAGTAAATGGACAAAAACAGAAACGAAACATTATTATTGCATCGTATATGACAATATATAAGTCAGAGAACGCAAATGTGCAACCAATATTCCGAAATGTGACGGGCTGCTAAATTTGGGGTCACTCACATGTTTCAATATCGCGCAATCAAACATATTTTGATGTAAGAAAGAAGGGGATCTCCAACAAGACTCAGTTGCAGCACCAACCGCAACACACCAAACATCCCAAGTGAAAACACAGAACAGACACATACAGCAAGAGACACAAAAGGGAAAGAAACAGCAAACCCGCCTTCAAACACAATGACCAATGACGGTTGGTCGTTTCTTCAAACGCATTTAAAAATTTCTGTTTAAAAACTTTTCTCAAATTTCTAAAACCTGGGTTCTGTAGCATCATATCCCAGCCATTTTGCTACGTCTTTCTGTATATTTAGGACATAATTTTCACAGATTTTGGTCATATTACATTGTTTAGATTGAGGATCACTGACGAAGGTTAAATACCCGAAACATGCATGTCTGGTCCATGCTGTAAATTTATCTGCTGTAAAATGATGCTAATGAATTTGAAGACGTTAAACACATCTAAATGCCGTGTGACGGTTGTCTGGGACCGTCACCGTCAAGCCAGGGGAAATTAACCATGTTGAATCCAAAATCAGTATTTATGTCATAAATATCTTGTATGACTGTCTCCCTTTGTAATTTTGATATTTAGGTCCAAAAATGGTGTTTCTGTAGTTTTAAGATTTGCCTTGTTGAGTGTCAATTCTTGTGGATGAATTTCATTCTTATATGTATCAAAACAGGATTGTCAATAGTAAGAATATCACCCAGATACCTTGAAGTACCATTGAGGCATTTGAATTCATCAAATTTATCAATTAATTTGAAGATGTTGGTAAAATCTGCAACAAGACGTGTACAGTTAGTACCCATAGAAATCCCTACAACATGTTTGTATAGATCCTCAGGGAATCTAACATAAATGTTGTCCAAGAGGAAGGGCAAGGCATTACACAGGTTGCTACATGTCCATGGTTTGAATGATTTGTAGTCTGTTGAGGAAAAGAAACCCTTTGATTCAGATGTACAAATACACAATTTTTAAATTAGTTTAGACAATCGGTCATTATTTTTGTCGTGAGGAAGCGTGGTGTACATGTTGGAGAAGTCGTATGAAGGAATGTTATTGGCTTGGAAATTTTCAATCCATTTTGTCGATCACATCCCCTGGATTTTTAATAGACCAAAAGAAATTTACATCGTTCTTGAATTTGAAGATGCTAAACGTCTTCAAATTCAAAAGCATCATTTAAGAACAAATAAATTTGCAGCATAGACCAGACATGCATATTTTGGGTACTTACATGTAACCCTCGTCGATGATTCTCAATCTAAACAATGTTATTTGGCCAAAGAGTGTGAAAGTGATTATCTTCAAAAATGCACCGAAAGACGTAGCAGGATTGATGGGATATGATGCTACAGGACCCACATTTTAGAAATGTCAAGCCATTTTGATAACAGAAATTTTTGAAAGCGTTGAAGAAAGGATCAATCGAAGTTGATCGACCTTGGCTACAAGTGCCCTCGGGGACTCCTGGTCCACAAGCATTGATACTCACCAAGTGGTACAAATGTTAATCGTCTTCAAATTCAAAAGCATCATTTGAGAACAGATAATTTTGCAGCATGTACCAGACATGCACGTCCCGGGTATTTAACCCTCGTAAGTGATCCTCAATCTAAACAATGTAATATGGCCAAAGAGTGTGAAGGTAATCATGTCCAAAAATGTACCAAAAGGCGTAGCAAGATAGGTGGAATATGATGTCGCTGTATAATTTAAAAACAAGGGGTTCGCTAATTGTCCCGGTATCGGAACTAGGATAAGAAAATAACCACAAAAATGTACTGTAAGAGAAGCCACTGTCACTGTGAATAAATTCAAAGAAAAAAAAATGCAATTCCGTGAAGCCTACAAAACATAAGAATAACTTGAGGAATATACAAATTAGATACACAGTGAACACACTACCGCACCGACAAAGAGTAAGAAAGACATTCTTATTCATTCTGTTTGCTTCACGCATTCTGACTGGTTCGCAGGATTTCTACAAGCATGTATAACGATGATATACATGTCGCAAACCGACTCACTTGACATACTTTAACATATATTCCTACGTAAATTTTGCACATTACAAATTTAGCGCACTTTTTGTGTATGACGTCATACTTCCCTTTGTTCATCGCTCCTGTGACGTCATACTGTGACGTAAAATACAAGGTGTGAACTTGATAATGGCGTTCTCCACATGTAAACAACAGAGAAAGTATGTTTATTATTGATTACACTTTGATTTTTCGCCATTGTAATAAATACGAAGCAGTTGTATTTTATTTTTTGCAGCGCAATAATTTCTGTTGGTCGTTGTTAGTCCTCCTTAGCAACGTCACCTCTAAAGCGATACGTGAGACCCTCTTAGGGGTATAAAAAGTTAAAATATGTAATATGAATTAGGATAGGGATAAACGTACTGTGTTTTCTGGTTCCGACAGGTATATGTTGGATATACTGTTGGAATTATACGTATAGCTCCGTTACCAACAGTATATCCAACATATACCTGTCGGAAACACAAAACACAGTACGTTAATTTATCCCCTAAGTATGTAATATGTAATATGAATTAGGATAGGGATAAACGTACTGTGTTTTCTGGTTCCGACAGGTGTATGTTGGATATACTGTTGGAAGTATACGTATAGCTCCGTTACCAACAGTATATCCAACATATACCTGTCGGAACCACAAAACACAGTACGTTTATCCCCTAAGTGAACACACTACCGCACCGACAAAGAGTAAGAAACACATAAAATATTCCCAATGCAAAGAATGATGAGTGAGTCCCCAATGGAGATGAGTTCAGTTTCCTGGGAAGAGTAAGCATCTTGTGTTTGCCAGAAGCACCTAGCATATAGGTAGTGAATAAAAAGTCCGGTGAATGGGTTGAATTTGGTGTTTGTGATGACAAAGTATGTCGCTCACGTACACCTTCTTTAGTTATATTTTTCGGATGCTCTCCTCGCTCGTAAGAACAAAGTCGTTGTAATTTAATCTTACTCTAGAAAAGAGTATCAACTGCGATATGAATACACCATGAGCAAGGGGAAAATATGTTACTACCTAGGAAAGGGGTATTTGTAATTTTGAAGTTGAACCGTTTGCATTGTGATTTGTGCCTTTTTGGAATTCAGTACAAGAAAGGTAACTCTGAGTCTGAGTCTGTATTTTCGCTTAAATGCAATACAACTATACAATACGAGTACTTATCAATTACTGGATAACAGATTTCTAATGTCTTTGTCTTTTCTTGTATTTTTTCGTATAGTAATTGTACTGTACTTACACAAAATAAATAACTGTTTGTGAAGGTTTGAAAATAGATCATTTTTAGTTATGAGTACCAAAAATATTCATAAACAGACAATTTTGAAAGAATGACAGTAAAATGTTAAACGTCTTTAAATTCAATAGCATCATTTAAAACCTGATAAATTTACAGCATGGACCAGACATGCACGTTTCGGGTATTAAAGATACCCATTCGAGTGGCAATCAATGGCCTATATCATATGCGGTGAGAAGGGCACCAAAGATATGTTTAACATGAAGTAGAAAGTTGGGGTTCAATAAGGTATCTAGATTAGTTTATAATGATATCCCTTTGAGACACATGAATATTTCAGAGATTGTTAGCAAATAATTTCAGGATCAAAAGAGCAATATCTCCACATTTGGGAATTTAGGAAGTAACTGCAGCCATAATTAATCTCGTACAAATTCTTGAAATATACATAAAAAGAGAGGAGAGTGAAAAAGCAGAATGTTTTCTCATGAGAAATAAAAAATGGGTCAATCAGACGGAGAAAATAACACATCATCACAGAAACACGAAGGACTAATAGAATCTAACACCAGATGTGATCAGGAACAAGGAAATCCAACCCGAGTGTTCATGATTTGCTTGTTCCACGACGGGGCTTGAAAATCTGGTGATTATTTTTCTCTCACTATTTGAAAGTGCTAAAAATAAGTTTTATTTTCATATTTTTTTCGGCTAACGCAGCAATCATGAATGACGTCACAATGACGTTACAGTTAAAGGCACTTCCGGAATGAGCTTATCTCACCCTGCAGGGTGAGACAGCATTTTTCCTGACACTTAATTTCGCGGACAAATCAGTCTCCAGTGAGAGAAAACCCTATCTAATGAACGATTTCTAGAGTCTAAGAACCGAATTTAAAGCGCGCTGTTTTACATGTAATAACCTCGACGATGAAATATCAATATTCCGGTTATTATATTTCAAGTTATACGTGTTTAGCCCATGATCAAGTTATCTTCCATTGGGTCAATCTAGTAGGTCAAGGACATTATGTCAAATATATAAAGACTCTGTTCATCAAAACTAAAACCATGTTCATTACAGATATTGCAATTACCACAATGTTTCTTGTCAATAATTTAATGTAAGTCTTTCCATTTAAAATACCATTTGTTTGTAAATAAATCATTTTAATCACAATTTTTTATTTTTGATGTGGTTCAAGAAATATATAAACGACATAACAAAATATATGAAACGTCTCACCAATGATATTTGTAAAGTTGATTTGTTTTTCTCTAAAGCTGGGGGGGAGGTTTACTATATGACACCGGAGTACCATCGAGGTACTCCGATGTACATCAACTTTCCGGACCCGGGAGACACTCGTTATGCGTAGGTCCTCGACGGAAATTTCAAAAGACGAGAACCAGCGCAATTTGGCGTATAAAAATACATATAGCTTCAATTATTTGACAAAATATCGTTCAGTTTTACGTTGATAACCTTGATATTGTACAAATGTATCTTGTTTATCTAGAAGTACTTCTTTAACGAAATGACGAATTACTCAATAATTAAAGTAGATATGTAGGTTAGGATGAATGGATTTCATTGAAATTGATTTTATTTATAGAATACCAAGAAGTAGTTTCAACTTAATTTTTAATTCCTACCTAAAGTCAATAAAAGTTTGACCTCTAATTTGCTTTTCAATGGGTCTCACATGACAAATTTAAATTGAATGCATACTTTGAACAAAAAAGATATCATGTATGTTATTTGTTCTATTATTAAGGTACTTTTTTGATCGTTGACACTTATTGGCGATTTGAAAGGATCTAAATGAATAATGGTCTTATCAAACTTAGTAACCAATTTCGTGCACTTAATGCTTTTTATATATAAAACCGTTAAATCAAAGGGAGAGCATATGAAAAAAGCTCTGCATGGGTTTATCCAGAGTATCGTGTTTTGTAAAGCTTGAATAACAGTTGGTATAATATACCAAATCATCATGAACGTTCAAAAACATTTTCAAAAAACACGGTAGTCCCTAAGATTGAAAAAAATATGCACGAGGAAGTATGGATCGACACACTAAACAGTAAAAAAGTCCAAAAATTAACAACGTAAACCTATGCACCCTTATGTGTACCAATTACCTAAATTATATTCTGTTCTTTGTACGTTTCTATCAGCCTAATTAAGAATCTTGAACAACACCAAAAAATGCAGGGAAAACATGTCCATTTGAAATGTATCAAAATATATGAAATAAATCTCATTTTCAATTGAATCATTAGAGAAAAAAACATTCAGATTTATACAACAATAGAATTTCCACACAAAATAAACAGCAAAACAGTAGATAAACTATAAAACAAAGGAGTGGATCTCCAACAACACCAGGTTGCAGCACCCACAACAAAACCCAAAAAACACCCAATACAAAAATACAAGGCAAACAAGCACAGAAAGAGACGCATAAGGGACGAGGAACGTCAATGCACAACACAGATTCATCAAACACAAAGGACTACACATAAACCAACGAGACCAATGGGCAACCAGTGCCGACTTAGGACGGCCATCTGCTACGGAAATAGCAGAAGGTGTGGTTATCTTGGATTACGTGCGCACAACCCTCCCACTTTTCCCATTACCCAGAGGTCTCGAAGAACGTACAAGTGTGGTGTAAAACAACCTCCTCACTGTCAGATGACCACACACAAACAAGACCGCAAAACACAGGGGCCCAAGCAACACAGATGAATATGTAAATGGATATAATAAGAGGGCGTACGTAATACAATCCGTGCTCTGCCGCCGCGAGCTCATGTATGTTATCACCCGAGGAGTCCGAATGACATTCAGAGAGGACAGTTGGTCGGGGCCCTGTCTTCTCTAAAGAGGTTTGAACAGGGCCCGTCATGGGGTCCCGTCGTCACAGTCAGTCAGATTGCAGGTTTTAAGAATGCGCTTATACAAGACTGTAGATTGGTCAAGTACCAAGCCTAGTGTCAGTCTGGTGACATTAGGATCATATCCACGGTATAAAAGGCGTTTGATGATTCTGACGCATTTTCGATAGTGATGTTGTCTATCTCTAATATACTCTGTTGCCTGTATTGGTCCGAATTTCAGAAGAAATTGACAATAATTTTTGTAAAATATCCAGAAAGTCTTTACTAGTTTGTGAAAGCTAAAACATTGTCCTAAAAGTTTCTTGGTAATTTGTAAATTTCTACAATGAAAATCAAAAGCATCAGTACACAAAATCAGTATAAATCACGAAAAGTGCATTGAAACATACCCAAGGAATTTTGTCATTCAAATATTCGTACAAAAAAGAGAATTGCCGATATAGTCTAAAACTGTGTACATTTCTATTCGCGCAATAACTTTTCTAATTCATGCAGCGTTTTCGGAGGAGAAGAGTTTTGCAGATTGGTACTACAAGTATGTTAGATTGGTGAGAATCTATAAACGCAGGTTGTAGGGATTCCAATGGGGACAATGTACTACGCCACAATTGTACGTTCTTCGAGACCTCTGGGTAATTGGAGAAGTGAGAGGTTTGTGCGCACGTAATCCAGGATAACCACACCATTTGCTACTTGCGTGACAGATGACCGTCCAAAGTCGGTACCGGTTACCCATTGGTCTCGTCGGTTTATGTGTAGTCTTTTGTGTTTGATGTTTACATGTCGTGTGTCTCTTTTCCGTCTCGTGCTGTACTCGTCTTTTGTGTTTTCGCATCGGGTGTTTTGGTGTTTTACTGTTGATGCTGCAACGGGGTCTTGTTGGAGATCTCCTCCCTTCTACTAACTGTGCGCCTCTTATTGCAGACTCATTTTTATACACAAAATCTCCAAAAGCAAAGAGAATTTGAATATTTGAAATTTTTCAGTAATACTTCTAGGTATCTGGATGATATTCCAACTATTGACAATATTTGAATTATATAACAAGGACATTTATCCACAAGAATGAACACTTAAAAAGGCACACATTACAAACACAGAAACACCATTTTGTTTTTACCTTTAAAGTGTAAATGACAAAAGAAATTATTTTGAACTCAACATAGTAAATTTCACCTGGCTTGACGTTGATGTTCAAAGACTACCGTCACACGGCATTTACATATAACAGCTCATCCTCTACGCCCGTGTATGTACTTATATTTATAGAAATTTACAAACTGATACGATTTTATCAGTGTTGTGGATAAAAGGCTTTTTCGTACAATGACGTGGGTCTCTCAAGTCTGGTCAAATCTTGTTCGTACTTTAAAATTTATTCTAATCCTCCAACAAACAGTTTAAAGCAATTTGATGATTTGAAATATTGCATTGAAAACTGAAAGACCGGGTATTTTTCTCAACCAGGTGGTCATTGATATCGTACCTGAGTGGCATAGGTACCGTAAGCGTGATATACCTGCTTTGATGATAGCGGCGTCAACTCTGTTGATGTTCCCCTTATCTCACTCTGCAGGGTGAGACAACATTTTTCCTCACACCTAATTTCGCAGACAAATCAGTTTCCATTGAGAGAAAACCCTATCTAATGAACGATTTTAAAGCGCGCTGTTTTATATGTAATAACCTCGACGTTGAAAAATCAATACCCCGGTTATTATATTTCAAGATGTGATCACTGACGAGGGTTTTATTACCCGAAACGTGCATGTCTGGTCCATGCTGTAAATTTATCTGCTCTAAAATGATGCTAATGAATTTGAAGACGTTAAACATTTGTATCACTTGGTCAGTGTCACTGCTGGTGGACCAAAAGTCCCCGAGGGCAAATGTAGCCAAGTTCGATCAATTTCGGTTGGTCGTTTCTTCAAACGCATTTGAACATTCCTGTTTACAAAATTTTCTCAAATTTCTAAAACCTGGGTCCTGTAGCATCATATCCCAGCCATTTTGCTTTGTCTTTCGGTATATTTAGGACATAATTTTCACAGATTGTGGTCATGTATCATTGTTAAGATTGAGGATCACTGACGAGGGTTTATTACCCGAAACGTGCATGTCTCTTCCATACTGTAAATTTATCTATTCTAAAATGATGAATTTGAAGACGTTAAACATGTATATGTGTATAGCCCATGATCAAGTTATCTTCCATTGGGTCAATCTATTAGGTCAAGGCATTATGTCAAATATATATACAGACTATATTCATCAGAACTAAAACCATGTACATTTACAGATATTGTAATTCCCACAATGTTTCTTGTCAATAATTTAATATATTTACATTGAAAGTTGATTTCCTATATAAAACGCCTACTCAATTTTGACGTTCATTTTACTATGAACGCAGGTTGACCCCAATCACATAACGTTCGCGCACGAATTTCAAACAGTGGGCGGGGCATGCTGATGCTGAATTTGCGAGCAGGAGGTGATTCCTAACATGTCGACCGTCGACGGAGACAATAAAAAGAAAAGGAACAGACGGTGACAACCAAAAGATTTCCCTCAAATCATTAAAATGTGAACAACGGCTCTAGCTATATATACAGTCTCCACAGAGTCCATTTGTAAATAACTTCAATGCAGATGGCGCTACCGAAATGAATTGATGCGGCGCCGCATCTCTGCATTGGCTACTGTACTATTTTGAAATAAGGTTTATTTTGTTCAAATTGTTTATAAAAAGTTAAAACTCATAGTGAAAACGTTTAACAAATATTTACAACAGGTATTCTCATTGTGAAAACGTTACTTAACTGTCTATTTGTAAATTTGATCTTCGATCGATGTAGATGGCGCAACCGAAATGAGTTTATGCGGCGCCGCTACTCTCATTATTAATTAGGTCTTATTTCTTCCATTTGTTTATCAAAAGTTAAACTTCATCGGATTACGTTTAAGAAATAAAAAAAATATCCAGTATTCTTTAAATTAAATCGTTCATGTTTATCTTTTGCAATAGATTTATTTCTTGTTCTTCCTGGTAGGGAGAATTGACACACGTGAAACAAAATGTTCACCTAATTTCTGTGAAAATTCGACGGTGTTTTCAAAGATGTTTAACATTTGAATGTCTCTGAATGTAAATATAAGGAATGAGTGTCTTATTTTTTGTTATCATGGCTTTTATACTCTGGTTCGACAGGCGCAAATCTCGTGAATCTCGAAAGATTTGCGCCTGTCGAACCAGAGTGTAAAAGCCATGAACGCAAAAATAAGACACTCATTCCTTAAGTAATTCTTTTTAAAATACTATATGTTTGTAAATAAATCATTTGAATCACAATCTTCTGATTCAAGAACTATATCAATGTCATTATTATGACATAACAAAATATTTCAAACGTCTCACAAATGATATTTGTAAAAGCTGATTTGTTTCTCTCTAACAAAGAGTACGCCGATGTAAGCCGGTTCAACTTCCTGACCCGAGAGACACTCGTAATGCGCCGGGCCTCGACGTTTACTTCAGTAGGCGAGAACCAGCGCGTACGCTATTTGTCGAAAGAAAAATCATTTAAGTGTCTTCCGGGTCAGGAAGTTGAAGCGTCGTACACCGGCGAAAGCCGGCTTCAGAGAGAAACAAATCGGGCCTTTGAGAGTTTATTTGGATCAAGAGTTTATATTGACTTTTCTAAAGAAAAAAAAAGAATCAATTTCTAGTCGTTTTTATAAGAGGATGATAGGGGATCAAATATACATATGTAAAACTTTTCTTAAGGTTCATAGATACACAATTCGAACAACATATCACTTCGGAGTCTCTCTCGTCGCCACGCTATCTATGACGTCACGAAAAACGCGCCAAAATTGCATCGGCACTCTTATTATTTGACGCTGGCTAGCCTACGTCCAGAAACATGAACTAGTATTTTAGGGATTTTGCAAAATAAAACTGCTGTATTTTGAAAAGATTGAGAATTCTATCGTTTTTCTATGAATCTTGATTAAAAATGGATGTCATAATGTTAGAAATATCCTAGCATGTTTGATGAAGTAAAAAGACATATATGCCGACGGACTTACATCATATGATAAATACATAAATCCGTAAATGTAAGGCATGCTGTTTTTATCTTCTTACATTGAACATGTTAAACTATTTTACAGTCAAGAAAGAATTTGTCATCTAGTGACTATAATGGTGACATGAAATATGTGCAAGTAGACCAGTGAAACATAAAAGAAACAATATTGAACGTAAATAATATTTATCGAAGATAGAACTCAGTTGCAGGATTTTACTTGTTTTACTGTGATATAAAAAGCCAATTGCATTTTGCATTGTCTAGATGAATTAAATGAACTTTTATTTCTTTATTTTTTTTTTTATTTTTTTTTATTTTTTTTTTATTTTTATTTTTTTTTTTGTTTAAAATATAAAATATCCTTTGAAATGTTTTCTGTTTTGAAAACCAGATTTTCATCTCTATAACTACAAGGCGACGTCGTATTGTATACCCTTTTCTCGGTTGAATTCTTAGAAAAAACAGATGTCATGCGGAAATAAATATGATTTTTCAAAAATATAGGAATTCAATTTTTTGTTCATTTCAAAAAGATATTCAGAAGTCACTAGGCCGATTTTAGCCATTCCCGGCTTTTCTCTTCATCCAAAACTATAACAACATATTGGATAGCAACGTACTTATCATATTTCATATATAACGTCTGATTGAAGTATTAGTAATTTTCTTTGCGAATTCACTTGCCTGAATACATTTATTATTCTATTCATAAGATAATCTTGTTTTCATCGCCTTATTTCATTCGGGACCGTCTTTTCTTTATCAACGTGATGTTTTGACGTTTAAATAGCCAAATGCATCCCGTGACGTCATTTGTGTAACACTGTTGCAGGCGTAAAATATTACTGATATAATGGGTAAATATTATAAAATGGTTAACTGATTTCACTTTTTTATCAGTTCTAGTTCCAATTGATTTATGGATGAATAATTGAGTAATTTAGACAAATGGTTCAGGAAATTTTAATCCAAATAGAGCACGGACGTGATCTGTTGCCGGCATTTTTTAACAAAATCTGAAAGGGGGTAGGTTCATAATTTTGTATCAAACTTGAAATTTTGCGCGATGATTGCTGCATTTCTTTTTTATTTTTGAAAGATATGTTAACTTAGATTAAGATAGCAAGTTATCCTTTTACTGGCATGTTAACAAAGTACTTAAACTCGTTATTTACCAGTTGGACTTGAAAAATAATGTCGTCAAGAAAAGAGCCAAAAATGTTACAATATTTACAATTTCATACAATTTGACATACCAGCATTGTTGTATTTCCTATTCTTTATTTGTTTTAGACCTTCTTTCGTTATTAAAAAAATGACCATATACATTCATGCATCAAGTTTAAAATAACTGGGGTATATTGATGATATGATGCAAATTTTGGGAAAATTCTTGAAAAAATGGACATGTACTTCTTTGGAAGGTCATAAATCCATTGGAAGCTCGTTGACATATACTTTTTTCATAAAAATACTATACATTACATTGTTCTTTACCAATAAAATCAATCAAACTTAACCTGTGATGTTAAACAGTGTTTTGGGGAGTTTTGGAAAGGGTGTAACTATGAACCTTAAGAAAATAATATTTATCAAATAGCTCTGAAAAATCAAAAGCTCAAGATCTTTTGTAAACGATTTTAGAGATATTTCATATCAATGGGTATCAAGTCAAAAAATTATCCACTATTCAAAATATTGTTTTATTCAGAGTTATAAAATTTATGAATAAAATAATTTTAATTATTTGCTTGCTAGGGGTCCGTCGATGTTTAATTTTGTGCTTTATTGTTAGTGCTGTTGAGATTATCGACAGGACCTTCTTTAACTCATTTGTGTCACACTTAAAGCCCTTTGCCGTGTGGAGCTCGTAAAAAAGTTCCCCGCGAGGGGTTTGACAGCAAGTGTTTTGAATACACTTCCCTGACATAGCACTTTCTATATAGACATAACGTCAGAGAGTGCATGGATTTTATTTTCATTTCCATGCTTCATAAATATCGACGGTGGGTGCGGCTAGCCAACAGGGGATGCTTACTCCTCCCGGGCACCTGGTCCCACCTCTAGCTTGCTAGGGGTCCGTCGATACGCAATTTGGTGCTCTATTGTGAGTGCTGTTGAGATTATCGTCAGGATCTTCTTTAACTCATTGGCAAAATATCGTCCATCTTAACATTGATAACCTTGATTTTAAACAAATGTACCTTGTTTATTGAAACGTACTTATTTAACGAAATGACGAATGACAAATTATACAATTAGTAAAGTAGATATGTAGGTTAGAATGAATGGATTTCATCGGAATTGATCTTATTTATAGAATACCAAGAAGTAGTTTTAACTTAACAAAAGTTTGACCTCTTATTTTGCTTTTCAATAAGTCTCACATGACAAATCTAAATTGAATGCATGCTTTAAGTAAGGAAAGATATCATGTTATTTGTTCCGTTAGTAAGTGGCAGATACTAATTGGCGATTTGAAAGGAACTAATGAAAATAATGGTCTTACATGTATTAAGATTGACATATAGATATCAAATTTCGTGCACTTACAGCTTTATATAAAGAAAACCGTTAAGTTAAAGGGAGAGCATATGAAAAAAAGCTCGCATGGGTTTACCCCGAGTATTGTGTTGTGTAAAGCTAGAAGCTTGAATAGAAGTTGTTATTATAAACCAAATACACAATAAAAGTTCCAAAACATTTTTAAAAAACATGGTTGTCCCTAGTATTAAAAAGCATGAACGAGGAAGTATTGATTGACAAATTGAACAGAAAAAGAGGACCAAGAACTTACAACGTCCATCTGTGCACCCTTATGTGAACTGATTAACTAAAGGTATAATTCTGTTCTTTGTACGTTTTTATCAGTCTTAAAATCTTAAGCAACACAAATGATACTGGGAAAATATGTACACGTGAAATGCATCAAAATGAATGAGAAAAATCATTTAATCATCTGAGAAAAAAAAATCAGTTTTAAATAACAATAAAATTTCCACACAAAATCAACACCACAACATTACGTAAATTTTAAAAATCATGAAGAAAAAAAGTACATTTAAACATACCTAACGTATTAAGTTATACAAACAAATAGTACAAAAAAAGAACAATTCGGATATAGTATGAAAATGACGAATTAAATCAATGTAAACTTCTGTTCGTGTTATAAGTTTTCAGATTGATGCAGCGTCTCCGGAGAAGAGTTTTGAAAATTGGTACCAATTTGGACACTGTCCCACTCTGGATCCACTCAAAAAGGGTTCTGTATGCCGATCACAATTTTGGTAGGGGACGATGTGTTTCAATTATCATCTAATTTCTCGAGGCGTTTGTGGAAGAGGTGCTGAACATAAAAAAAAGCATCTTTTCTTTCATTGTTTTGACTTACTCGATGAAAAGTCCGATTTAACGTCAATAACGCTCAAATTGCTATTTGTCAGATCAACATGCCAAAATATACTGTAAACCGTATTTTATTCGCGAGCGTTTTATTTTCGCAATATTCGGGAGGTCTTTCGATTCGCGAATATAAAACGCCACGAATATGTCACAACACATGTGTAGTAAGATACGTACAAATGCTTTCGCAAAAATAAAACTCCGCGAACTAGTTATCTCATTTGTGTACGCGAACTTAAGACGCCGCGAATAAAAGACGGTTTACAATATTTTTTATAATCCTCTAGATGCAATACCTTTACGGATCCATGATGCAGTTCCAGAGGTTTTTAAAGTGAGATCTCTTTTCGACACTTTTGGCCCGCCCTGGGTCAAACCAGAGGGGATCTTGATCCTGAACATAATTTTGATGAGGAACTACTAATTCACCATGTGTACCAAGTTTCATTAAATGTTAAACGTCTTTAAATTCAATAGCATCATTTAAAAACTGATAAATTTACAGCATGGACCAGACATGCACGTTTCGTGTACTAAACCCTCGTCAGTGATCCTCAGTCTAAACAATGTAATATGGCCAAAATATATGAAAAAAATGTACCAAAAGACGAAGCAGAATGGATGGGATATGATGCTACAGGACCCACATTTTAGAAATTTCAGGAAATTTTGTAACAGAAAATTTCAAATGCGTTGAAGAGACAGACGATCAACCAAAGTTGATTATATCCTTTGAGCGGTACCAAAGAAAAAGTCTAATTTGTTTTAAGCTTAAGTCAGATGGACGACGACGAACGGATCACATAATGTTTACAAACAAATGCATTATCTGTATATTACTGTACGTGTATATCGGGTCGCACATAACTCTTTTTGTGTTAACGAACATCATTAAATCGCAAAAAAAAAAAACAGAGAAAAATATGTAGGAAAAGGAAATGAAATTAAAAGATAATTGTGATTTGCTAAAAAAAAGTCAATGTTTGCATAAATGTTAATCGCAATAAAAAAGCATTCGCTTTAAAACACGAAAGCAACCTACAAATCATGGATCATTTTTCGCAAGTCCAATTTCATTTATATCAATTGGTCAATTACCTAGGAACCGTGTTATTGTCACTTTTTTGTGTAATATTAAACTCTTAAACTCATTTGTGTCACACTTATGCCCTTTGCCGTGTGGACCTCGTAAAAAAGTTACCCGCGAGGGGTTTGACATTAAGTGTTTTGAATATTTTCCCTGACATGGTCGCCATAGCACTTTCTATATAGATATAACCTCAGACAGTGCAATGCATGTATTTTATATATTGTTCTTATATTCGGCGGATGTAACTAGCCAACAGGGGATGCTTACTCATCCCGGGCACCTGGTACCACCTCTAGCTTGTTAGGGGTCCGTCGATACGCAATTTGGTGCTCTATTGTGAGTAATGTTGAGATTATCGTCAGGATTTTCTTTAACTTTATAACGCTGACAATCTTGCGAAAAAATGCTCCAATGTTGCCATTTCCATTATGACGTCACAATTGATATAGAACTTTCCGATGGGGTTCTCTCGGATACTGTTCTGGACCCCCTTGACTCACAAGATGTCAGATTGCTATATTGACCATTTGCAACGTATCACAGAACCATCGGCATGGCACCTAACAAAGTTACAACATCTAAAGAAACTGATGTGTGGTGGAAGATGTATTGGCCAAAAAAGACATCCGTTGTTTCAAAAGTGAAAGGGTCGAGGAAACAATTCAACTTCACAGTCGGGGATAAAGCATACTTACACGCACAAAATACTTGCAGCTAAACCTCTCCAATAGAGAGGTTGTGCAAACCGAACTTGATTGATCATGTGCGCGTACACGCACGTCAAACAGTTGTTTATGACGTAATCACATTTTGCGTTCCAAGCATCTATACCACGCGGCACACTTACTATATAACGTGCAACACGGAAAGTACATGATTATGATTACTTATAGATTTGATAGGCAATTGAATGCAGTTAGCCTATAAAAAAACCTATATTCAATTTATTCTGAATATTTGAAGGAGTTGCAAATAAAATGCATCACTTTGTAAAAAATAACCTTTTAAGTTGTCCAAAAATTTTATCTTTGAAGCTTAGTTTTGAGTTTATACATACATATGTATATATATCTGATTACTTGGGCAAGTAAAATTAATTTACCGTCTTAGCTAAATGCCTGTTACATTTAGAATCTAGACACCAAGTTCTTGACATTCACGCAGTCGTTAACAAGAGACAAATAACGTGACAAAATCGTTTATACATTTTACACGTAAAAGTACGCCTGTTGAAATCCGCTCAACAGCATAATGTCAACGTGTAAACTTGTGAAGCGACGGGTGTTGCATGCAAGCAGGAGATGCTTACTCTTCCTGGGCACCTGGTCTCACTCCCATATCGGGAGTTCGCTTCTTTTCATATGGTGGAGGTTTTTGTTTGTTTGCTTTGGTTCCTGTTTTGTCCTGATTTTGTATGCCTTCGGTTTCTGATTTTTGAATTATCGATTTTGTGCTGTATACAGGGATATGGTCATCATCCATATTTGTCATTATACCCGTACAAGTACAAACGTGTACGCGTCAAAGTTGGGTATGCTCAACCTCACTCAAAGTACGTATACCACTAAATGTAAAGAGATGTATACATTAAGTCAATCGTAGGCAAAATTAAATAGTCGAATGCAGAATTTCACTTAAGAATGTCCAAAAAACATATGTAATCTACGTAATCTGGTCTCTGATGGGAAAAGATACTTAGCTTCTGACTTCAACTTCACTTACAGATACATAGACGATGTGTTGTCCATCAATAACCCAAATTCACGGATTACCTGAGCAGTATCTTTCCTTCAGAGCTTGAAGTCAAAGAAACTACAGAGACAAATAATTCAGCATCTTATTTGGACATAATGTCGTCCTATGACACTGATGGACACATGAACACCTCACTCTATGACAAACGTGACGACTTCAATTTCAGCATTACAAACTTTCCTCTTCTGAGTAGCAACATCCCTTTATCGCCTGCTAATGGCGTGTTCATATCTCAGTTGATACGCTATGCCAGAGCAAGTACCAAATATACGGATTTTGTTCTGAGAGCTAGGCGTCTTTCAGATAAGCTTCTCAATCAGGGATATGTTTGTGACCGACTAACATCGTCACTGAGGAAGTTCTACGGTCGATATGGGGAACTCGTCATACACTATGATGTCCCACTCTCCAGAATGGTGGATGATATTCTGTCATAGACCATTTGAACTATCCAACCAAGCTTCCGAAATGGAAGTAACCAGATGTGACAGTTCTACCGAATTGAAGCGGCGGGTGTTGCATGCAAGCAGGAGATGCTTACTCTTCCTGGGCACCTGGTCTCACTCCCATATCGGGAGTTCGCTTCTTTTCATATGGTGGTGGTGTTTGTTTGTTTGCTTTGGTTCCTGTTTTATCCTGATTTTGTATGCCTGCGGTTTTTGATTTTCTGAATCATCGATTTTGTGCTGTATACAGGGATATGGTTATATCCATATTTGTCATTCCTAGCATTTAGACCGAGGAAGCTACAGGTGTCTTGCATTAATTCGTTGGCTATCTACTCATTTCTCAACCTCTTATGTATCAATAATACAAATTAGATCAATATATTAACTGTTCATTCCGTGTGTTTGAGATTTCAAAATTTGATGGACATGTTTAAAAGCGTATGGTTAAGAATGTAATCTACGTGGTCGTTCTGCAATGAAACTGGTTCATAATTTGAGCAAATTACGTTTATTTTGGTTTTTGAAGTTTTATGATAAATCAAAAATATCAATCATTTCAGAAATGGATTGACAATGATATAAATTCTACGAGATAAATGAATGTTTGTAATCTACGGGATGTTATCTACGTTCCGTCTCAAAATTCCATTGCATATTGTTGTATATTTCAACATGTGTGATTCCTAATTTGTCCTTTTGCTCTACCGGCTCTTGTTGACTTTTAAAATAAGTCTTTGCGTAATGCGCTACTTACGATTTCGATTCAACACGAGTCCTTGCAACGTATATTACCAAATATTTTACATGCAAGTGTATTGGGCCATTTGAATGTAAAATAACAAATGTAAACCTTATAATAAAGTAGATACTTTATCTAATGAATATAGGAACACATATACTCAATGATGTTTAGAAAACTCTGCACATATATAGACGAAAGGTCTCGATCGAATTTGATAACGTAGATTACAAAACAGCAACGTAAATTACATACTTATTTTGCATAAAAAAATCTACAAATATCGTATCTAGTTATTATGCTTTGGTGGACTAAATAAAAAGATCTAGGAGGAGTATCTGTACAATAAAAAAGAATGAAAAAAGGTGAAAAGTACTTCGAAGAATAAAGGAAAATAACATACTATTAGGTATACTATAAACCTATTTCTGAAAGAAAGTAAAGCAGACTGAAGTGATTAGTCGAAAATGGTTACAGAATGGCCCGGATGAAAAAAGAAAAGAAGAAGAAAAGTAGTCAGATGAAATAAAAGAAGATCAAGTGAATGAAATTGAGTAATTTCTTATGACATAATGATCATGAAACTACCCACCCGCTCCCCACCCCATCCTTCTCAAAACGGCCAAAGTCACGCAAGTGAATTTCGAGAGTAATTTATACGAATCCAGGATAAGACGAAGACAGACAATATTCACATAAATTGTTAAACGTCTTTAAATTCAATTCTATAGCATCATTTAAGACCAGATAAATTTACAGCATGGACCAGACATGCACGTTTCGGGTACTTAACCCTCGTCAGTGAACCTCAGTCTAAATAATGTAATATGGCCAAAAAGTGTGAAATTATTATGTCCAAAAAGCGTACCGAAAGACGTAGAAGGATGGGTGGGATCAATAGAATCTAGCACCACTTTGAGTTCCGGATAGAAAAATATCAGTCGAGGGTGGGATTGATCAAGTCCCAACCGAGGCGTTAGCCGAGGTTGGGACGTTGATCATCCCAACCGAGACTGATATTTTTCTATCCGGAACTCAAATGTGGAGCTAGATTATTTTTCTCGCATATTGAAATCATCAAAGTCCCCTTTTTTACGCAACAGAATGACTGAATGTAAACGTCTTCAAATTGAATAGCATCATTTAAGAACAGATAAATTGGCAACGTGGACCAGACATGCACGTTTCGGGTACTTAACCCTCGTCAGTGATCCTCAAATCTAAACAATGTAGTATTCCAAAAAAGTATGAAAGTTACTATGTCGAAAAAGCATATCGAAAAACGTAGCAGGATTGGTGGGATATGATGCTACAGGACCCACTTGTTAGAAATTTCAAGAAATTTTGATAACAGAAATTTAGAATGCGTTGAAGTAACGATCAACCGAAATTGATCGAACTTGGCTACATGTGCCCTCGGGGACTCCTGGTCCACCAGCAGTGACACTCACCAAGTGGTATAAATGTAAACGTCTTCAAATTGAATAGCATCATTTAAGAACAGATAAATTGGCAACGTGGACCAGACATGCACGTTTCGGGTACTTAACCCTCGTCAGTGATCCTCAAATCTAAACAATGTAGTATTCCAAAAAAGTATGAAAGTTACTATGTCGAAAAAGCATATCGAAAAACGTAGCAGGATTGGTGGGATATGATGCTACAGGACCCACTTGTTAGAAATTTCAAGAAATTTTGATAACAGAAATTTAGAATGCGTTGAAGTAACGATCAACCGAAATTGATCGAACTTGGCTACATGTGCCCTCGGGGACTCCTGGTCCACCAGCAGTGACACTCACCAAGTGGTATAAATGTAAACGTCTTCAAATTGAATAGCATCATTTAAGAACAGATAAATTGGCAACGTGGACCAGACATGCACGTTTCGGGTACTTAACCCTCGTCAGTGATCCTCAAATCTAAACAATGTAGTATTCCAAAAAAGTATGAAAGTTACTATGTCGAAAAAGCATATCGAAAAACGTAGCAGGATTGGTGGGATATGATGCTACAGGACCCACTTGTTAGAAATTTCAAGAAATTTTGATAACAGAAATTTAGAATGCGTTGAAGTAACGATCAACCGAAATTGATCGAACTTGGCTACATGTGCCCTCGGGGACTCCTGGTCCACCAGCAGTGACACTCACCAAGTGGTATAAATGTAAACGTCTTCAAATTGAATAGCATCATTTAAGAACAGATAAATTGGCAACGTGGACCAGACATGCACGTATCGGGTACTTAACCCTCGTCAGTGATCCTCAAATCTAAACAATGTAGTATTCCAAAAAAGTATGAAAGTTACTATGTCGAAAAAGCATATCGAAAAACGTAGCAGGATTGGTGGGATATGATGCTACAGGACCCACTTGTTAGAAATTTCAAGAAATTTTGATAACAGAAATTTAGAATGCGTTGAAGTAACGATCAACCGAAATTGATCGAACTTGGCTACATGTGCCCTCGGGGACTCCTGGTCCACCAGCAGTGACACTCACCAAGTGGTATAAATGTAAACGTCTTCAAATTGAATAGCATCATTTAAGAACAGATAAATTGGCAACGTGGACCAGACATGCACGTTTCGGGTACTTAACCCTCGTCAGTGATCCTCAAATCTAAACAATGTAGTATTCCAAAAAAGTATGAAAGTTACTATGTCGAAAAAGCATATCGAAAAACGTAGCAGGATTGGTGGGATATGATGCTACAGGACCCACTTGTTAGAAATTTCAAGAAATTTTGATAACAGAAATTTAGAATGCGTTGAAGTAACGATCAACCGAAATTGATCGAACTTGGCTACATGTGCCCTCGGGGACTCCTGGTCCACCAGCAGTGACACTCACCAAGTGGTATAAATGTAAACGTCTTCAAATTGAATAGCATCATTTAAGAACAGATAAATTGGCAACGTGGACCAGACATGCACGTTTCGGGTACTTAACCCTCGTCAGTGATCCTCAAATCTAAACAATGTAGTATTCCAAAAAAGTATGAAAGTTACTATGTCGAAAAAGCATATCGAAAAACGTAGCAGGATTGGTGGGATATGATGCTACAGGACCCACTTGTTAGAAATTTCAAGAAATTTTGATAACAGAAATTTAGAATGCGTTGAAGTAACGATCAACCGAAATTGATCGAACTTGGCTACATGTGCCCTCGGGGACTCCTGGTCCACCAGCAGTGACACTCACCAAGTGGTATAAATGTAAACGTCTTCAAATTGAATAGCATCATTTAAGAACAGATAAATTGGCAACGTGGACCAGACATGCACGTTTCGGGTACTTAACCCTCGTCAGTGATCCTCAAATCTAAACAATGTAGTATTCCAAAAAAGTATGAAAGTTACTATGTCGAAAAAGCATATCGAAAAACGTAGCAGGATTGGTGGGATATGATGCTACAGGACCCACTTGTTAGAAATTTCAAGAAATTTTGATAACAGAAATTTAGAATGCGTTGAAGTAACGATCAACCGAAATTGATCGAACTTGGCTACATGTGCCCTCGGGGACTCCTGGTCCACCAGCAGTGACACTCACCAAGTGGTATAAATGTAAACGTCTTCAAATTGAATAGCATCATTTAAGAACAGATAAATTGGCAACGTGGACCAGACATGCACGTTTCGGGTACTTAACCCTCGTCAGTGATCCTCAAATCTAAACAATGTAGTATTCCAAAAAAGTATGAAAGTTACTATGTCGAAAAAGCATATCGAAAAACGTAGCAGGATTGGTGGGATATGATGCTACAGGACCCACTTGTTAGAAATTTCAAGAAATTTTGATAACAGAAATTTAGAATGCGTTGAAGTAACGATCAACCGAAATTGATCGAACTTGGCTACATGTGCCCTCGGGGACTCCTGGTCCACCAGCAGTGACACTCACCAAGTGGTATAAATGTAAACGTCTTCAAATTGAATAGCATCATTTAAGAACAGATAAATTGGCAACGTGGACCAGACATGCACGTTTCGGGTACTTAACCCTCGTCAGTGATCCTCAAATCTAAACAATGTAGTATTCCAAAAAAGTATGAAAGTTACTATGTCGAAAAAGCATATCGAAAAACGTAGCAGGATTGGTGGGATATGATGCTACAGGACCCACTTGTTAGAAATTTCAAGAAATTTTGATAACAGAAATTTAGAATGCGTTGAAGTAACGATCAACCGAAATTGATCGAACTTGGCTACATGTGCCCTCGGGGACTCCTGGTCCACC
The DNA here is from genome assembly GCA_028142955.1 of Pinctada fucata. Lineage (NCBI taxonomy): Eukaryota > Metazoa > Mollusca > Bivalvia > Pterioida > Pteriidae > Pinctada > Pinctada fucata. The sequence continues at coordinate 21,390,833 of AP027106.1, forward strand.
AGCAGTGACACTCACCAAGTGGTATAAATGTAAACGTCTTCAAATTGAATAGCATCATTTAAGAACAGATAAATTGGCAACGTGGACCAGACATGCACGTTTCGGGTACTTAACCCTCGTCAGTGATCCTCAAATCTAAACAATGTAGTATTCCAAAAAAGTATGAAAGTTACTATGTCGAAAAAGCATATCGAAAAACGTAGCAGGATTGGTGGGATATGATGCTACAGGACCCACTTGTTAGAAATTTCAAGAAATTTTGATAACAGAAATTTAGAATGCGTTGAAGTAACGATCAACCGAAATTGATCGAACTTGGCTACATGTGCCCTCGGGGACTCCTGGTCCACCAGCAGTGACACTCACCAAGTGGTATAGATGTAAACGTCTTCAAATTGAATAGCATCATTTAAGAACAGATAAATTGGCAACGTGGACCAGACATGCACGTTTCGGGTACTTAACCCTCGTCAGTGATCCTCAAATCTAAACAATGTAGTATTCCAAAAAAGTATGAAAGTTACTATGTCGAAAAAGCATATCGAAAAACGTAGCAGGATTGGTGGGATATGATGCTACAGGACCCACTTGTTAGAAATTTCAAGAAATTTTGATAACAGAAATTTAGAATGCGTTGAAGTAACGATCAACCGAAATTGATCGAACTTGGCTACATGTGCCCTCGGGGACTCCTGGTCCACCAGCAGTGACACTCACCAAGTGGTATAAATGTAAACGTCTTCAAATTGAATAGCATCATTTAAGAATGTCATGCTAAATGTATGTGCACGTGAAATAACGTACGTCAGTTTGTTTGTGACGTCATAAAGGAACAATCAACAGTGCCGGATCAGGGGTGCCGGATCGAATTCTCCAGCACCGCTGAAAATGGGAATCAGCCTATCCAATGTGCGAGAAATGATGCTACAGGACCTACGTTTTATATAATTACTATCAAGCACATAAAAGTACGAGATCGTGTTTGTTCGACAAGAATACGAGTCGATTTATAATTCCAATGCCCTATTTCAAAAGATACATTCATTATGTTTACATTTTAAGTATTTGCATTCGTAAGATGTGAAAGGATTTTAATAGATATCGGAACATATATTTGTTATATAAAGCTGTATTACTTCTTTTAGACATTGTTCGAAGGAACTCCTCGGATTCTCTCATATCATTTAATTTCCATTGTCATTTTTCAAGATACGAAGATTCTGATTGGCTGAGACATTTTGTTTATAAATCGATCAACACAATTTTTCACGGAAGTTTATTATATCACTATTTTTAGAACCGGTTCTCTCAAACACGAATGAACTCGTTGCTGAAAATACGATTTGTTGATGTTTGCTTATCGTTTCAAGGGTACCATTTTATTCTACTTACTCAAAACTTAACAGTGCATGTAGAATTTGCTCAAACTGGTCCTTATTCCAAAGATATAGAAAGACGATCGTTCGCTGTTTGAATCACGGCGGCGGCCATAACTTGTTTTGGCAGACGTATCACTGAGAAACCCTCCTTCTTACGAAATGTAGTGCGGTGATTGATTGTTTTAAGATCCAAGAAAACAGTCTGTTTTCCATAAATAGATGCTAATTAAATGATAAGAACATTGATGCAGATAATTAAATGATAAGAACATTGATGCAGATAATTAAATGATAAGCACATTGATGCAGTTTTCTGTCCAATTTTTCGAGTGATACCTGCATCAACAGAAAAAAATATAAGATTCAATTCTTAAGTCACAGTGTAGGAACGCTTTTGTACGAAATAATTTTTTTGCGATTGCCGGAGCGAGACATGTGTCAATTTAATATCCGTCTATCGCGTATGCACTAGAAGGTTTACTGCCATAGATTCAGTATAGAACATTTCCTTAAGACTGATTTTTCATAGACGGGTAGTACTTCGTGACTTGTATGAATAAGATTGCCGTGAAATTGCAACTTAAATAATCAATCAATGGAATACAGTAAAATTCTATCGTTTTATTGTGATTTTCGAGTCCCCAGATGTGTCCACTGTGACAAGTTCCATATTTAAAGAAACCTTACATAACCTAGTACTCCGTGAACACAAACTTGATTGTATATTTATATAAATAAAGCTTAAATAATGGAAAAAAAAGTATACAAGAACTGTGCGGTTATATGCAGCCACTGTAGGAGTTCTTTACTTATATTTTTTGGCACCTTACACACCAGTAAATCTCCCTCAATTTCATTATAGGGGGTATAAAACAACATAATTATAACACTTGAATATATATACTTATAGGAGTTCGGTAATTCTAGTCAATAAAATTCAAATCTAAAGGTATTTATCGTGCATGTATGATACCAATCAAATATGCTAAGTACAGGTCACTAGTCGTGATCAGGAGCGTTCCTACACTATGGATGTTCTCCAAAAACAACAGGTTATTTTACCGAGATAAATATAACGATTAAAAAAGAATTGGAAAGAAATTTGAAATAAAGTAGACTACAAACAAAAGTTTACATGTATATTCAACAGAACGGCCACGGCTTATTATTCGTTGTTGGATGTTGAATTTTTGACATTCAATGTTATCTATATTCTGCTTTCACCAGGTATTGTTCAATAAAGTGTTCTAGAATCTTTCCTTTTTTTCCACTTCTTACTTAATTGGGTCCACTATATGGGAGAATAAGTGTGGAGCGAACGGGGTTCTTTTTCGCACATGGGCATGATCCAGTCAATTCTGTCTTGATAGCATCTATTGTTTCACACTTATTTATCAGGCGGAAAAATGAATAAATTTCTGTCATCATCAGGAGTACGTCAATAATGGCAAAACAGAATACAACCGCGTCAATGACTTCAAACGATATATAGTAGACTACAAAAATACCTTTGATGAATACTAAAAGGTTGATGTACACACTGAAAAGCTTCATTAATCCAAAGTTCACAATAAATCCACCATGACTTAATTCAATCTCAGGCGGCGACACACTTTTGTAGCAGCAGCAGTCGTTAACTGTAAGGTACACTTTAACGCACATTATAAATGATGGATAGACAATATATGCAATCAAAACAAGACAAATATATAGCAGCATACCATATAACCATGGTCGGAGTGCAAGAATAAATTCTTCGTGATAGGTTACCTCTGTCATGTTCAAAGCCGCATATTCTGTCAAGTTACAAAATGTAAATGCGGAGGTAGGATCGAAGCTAAAGGAATAATCTTCATCACCACTAAAATACTCCTCACCGTCATATAACACGCAAGATAGAAATACCATGTTGTAAACCCCAAAGCCGTCAAAAACAGCATCCACCAGAACGCTAGGCAATATCATGAAAAATAAAGGTATATCTATACAAGGCACGGCATTTTTTAGCAATAAGAAAAAGAATATGATTATATCTACAATTTTTTCAATCCATTCGCAATCCATTTTCTTCGTCCTCTTTGACTGTTTACCAAATATTTTAACAAGAGTTGAGTTGTCTTCTTAGACGTATTGTATAATAGAATATGGTATGATCGGATGGCTTTGTGAGTATATGAATGCCATGGAGGACCATTTAAGTTAAATCTTAGGAGCAGTTGTATTAGGAATAGATGTATATCGTATTTCCATTGGTTGTTCAGTGCTAACTCCACGCCCCTTTGAATTTTTCATTGATAAGGAAAATCTTTGATGACAAGTTTTAAAAGAACAATAATATATCAAACCTATAATTATGCAGTCTTGAATTTACGATAGTTTTCCCAAAACAAAATATGTTTAGAATAGAAGAAAGACATACTTGGTGAGTGTCACTGCTGGTGGACCAGGAGTCCCCGAGGGCACATGTAGCCAAGTTCGATCAATTTCGGTTGATCGTTCTTCAACGCATTTTAAAATTTCTGTTTTCAAAATTTCTTGAAATTTCTAAAATTTGGGTCCTGTACCATCATATCCCACCCATTCTGCTACGTCTTTCGGTACGTTTTTTTGACATAGTATCTTTCATACTTTTTTGGCATATTAGATTGTTTAGATTTGAGGATCACTGACGAGGGTTAAGGAGGTATTGAACACTTTGACGCCAAATTCAATTTTTCTCAAAATTTCTGAAATTATTCATTTCTAGTCTGTCCTTCATCATACAAACTTACATTTGATTCTATCCACAGGAAAAATTTCTATGAGACTTTGAAATATGCATTTTTCAACGTATCCGTGAATTTCTTGATGACGTCATAATATTAAAAGTGTCATTCCGGTTCTCTTAATGCTAATGGAAATTAATTTTGATTTAACTTCCAAAATATTCATAAATGTATTGCTCTTACATAAGGAAAAGATTAAATGAATTGTGTTATAAACAAAGGCAGGATACTGGAATAATAGATGACACAGTCGCTCAAAAAATTGGAATTTCGAGCCAATTGACTCTAGTTGATAGGTGATTATTAGAAATCCTGTGGATCAATCCTTGTCAAAAACTTAAAGAATGATCAACAATGTACAGAGATGATTTCATGATTAAATGAGAAAAATTAAATTTGGGATAAAAATTTTACGAAGCTTTTTTTCCATTTTTGTCTTCCAATTCGTCCATTTTCAATGAAGTGACATCCGCTTCCTTGTTATGTAAATTTGTCAACGAATACACTAAAATAAAAATTGAATTTACTATTTTATACATGTAAAGTTTCAATGCAATACGTTTTGTATTCATGTTTTAATTGCATTTTGAATGCGATCGTTTGTGACACCATTTTCCCCCGATAACGTCGATATGACGTCGTGGTTGGCTCATGGATAAAACTCCCAAAATCCACAATTTTGAAAAACGCTATAATTTCTTCAAATTACGTCAGAAATTATTCAAACTTCATCAGGATACTCAAATATGTATATCAATCAGGGTAACAAATGTTTTAAGGAAGTAAGGACCGTACTTTTCCTAGGAAGTGAGAAAAACAAATAATGCCGCCGCCATCTTGGTGTTGAATCCCTCCTTAAGTACCCCAAACGTCCATGCTGCCAATGTATCTGTTCTTAAATGATGCTATTCAATTTGAAGACGTTTACATGTATAGGAAAAAGACTGAGTTGAGCTCTGTATCGAGGTTAGATGCCCAAGGAGAGAGCAGGGTATACAAACCTCAACGAGATCTTTATCCGACTTACAGACCTCAGATTATCTTCAGTTTTCAAAAGAACAAAACTCCAAATATAAAATCAACCCTGTTTAAAAAAAGATTGACCATGCAAATTATCAGATGGAAATGTGTAAGGTTCTGAAAGGAACCCTGCCTTCGGCCTTCAACAAGAGAAGTTCCATTCTTATTAAAGATTAAATTCTTGCAAAAAGATAAAGAAAAGCTTTAAAATTAAGTGAGGAAAATACATGTAATCCTCTAATTTTCTGTAAACTTCATTGAAGAGGATATAGAAGTTTTCGTCTTCAGACATCGCTGTCTGAATCTATACTGATTTGAGTGTTAAATGTTTTCATATTCAATATCATCTTTTCAGAACAGATTTTGCATTCTGGATCAGACATGCATGTTTCGGATACTGATCCTTAATGGCCCAGTAGTGTGAAATGTGAAACATCTTCAAATTCAATAGCATCATTTTAAAACAGATACATTTGCAGCATGGGCCGCACATGTACGTTTCGGATACTAAACCCTCGTCGGTGATCCTCAATCTAAACAATGTAATATGACCAAAGAGTTTGAAAGTTATTATGCTCAAAAATGTACCGAAAGACGTAGCAGGATCGGTGGGATATGATGCTACAGGACCCACGTTTTAGAAATTTCAAGAAATTTTGATAACAGAAATTTTCGAATGCGCCGAAGAAACGATCAACTGCAGTTGATCGAACTTGGCTACATGTGTCCTCGGGGACTCCTTGTCCATCAGCAGTGACACTCATCAAGTGGTACAAATGTCAAGCGTCTTCAAATTCAATAGCATCATCTAAGAACAGAAAAATTTGCAGCATGGACCAGACATGCACATTTGGGGTACTTAATCCTCATCAGTGATCCTCAATCTTAACCATGTACAATGTAATATGACCAAAGAGTGTGAAATGACAAATATGGATAATGACCATATCCCTGTATACAGCACAAAATCGATAATTCAGAAAATCAGAAACCGAAGGCATACAAAATCAGGATAAAACCGGAACCAAAGCAAACAAACAAAAACCTTCACCATATATGAATAAGCGAACTCCCGATATGGGAGTGAGACCAGGTGCCCAGGAACAGTAAACATCTCCTGCTTGCATGCAACACCCGCTGCTTCAATCGGGTAGAACTTTCACATCCGGTTACTTCCATTTCGAAAGACATAGAGTACACTCTTTGGTAGGATGATTCAAATGGTCTATGATAGAATATCATCCACCATTCTGGATTATTATGTTAAAGTTATTATGCTAAAAAATGTACCAAAAGACGAAGCAGGATCGGTGAGGTATGATGATACAGGACCAACCTTTTAGAAATGTCATGAAATTTTGATTGCAGAAAATTTCGAATGCGTGGAGGAAACTATCAATCGAAGTTGATCAAACTTGGCTACACGTGCCCTCGGGGACTGATGGTCCACCAGCAGTGGCACTCACCAAATGGTACAAACGTCAAACGTCTTCAAGTTTGAATGTCCAAAAATGTACCGAAAGACGTAGCATGATGGATGGAATACGATGCTACAGGACCCACGTTTTTTTTTTTTTTTATTTATTTCAAGAAATTCTACAGCAATTTTCGAATGCGTTGAAGAAACGATAAACCGAAGTTAATTGAACTTGGATGAAATGAGCTTTACGGGACCGTAAAATATAATACTTCTTATGTTTTTATTTTTTGTCGTAAAAGGCTGTCATAAGTGGACGTAAAACATAGCATTCTGTAATAAGTCCGAATTCTCATTATTCTCATTATTATAAAAGCAATTCTCATCCAATACTGAAATAATTTTCTTTTCTCATCCCCTCATTGTTTTTATTGACCTCCACACTTCACTGAACGTTCATAAGATTTGGTATATTTGGAAACGCCGCGGTTTTATGAAATAAAATGAATAACAGAAGATTTTTAAAGTAGTTTAAATATCATTCTTTTGTATTCACATGCATACATCTTTTCTAACCTGCATAAAAGCTAGACTGAATCATGGCCTCTGTTATTAATTTCTCTTTTTGCAGTGAACAAATTTTCCTCGACCATCACTGAACATAATGTCAGGAATCCTAACAAGGCGATCCACAAGGACTTTGTATTCTTCAACATGTTTGTATCTACCATGATGGACAACCTTTGACAGAGAATTTAGTCTTTTCCCTTTTACCCCTTATAAAAGCGTAGGCAATGGAGAAGAAATATTTTTTCTCACTTTCCACTTGGAAGACGTAAAGAATTACACTCTCGGAGGATTTTTTTCCGAATGGATCGTAGGGGAACTCAGTCACTCATGTAAATTTTTATATTTCTCTCGGTAGATCGTGAAAGGGTCTGATCAGACGCATTTTTGACTTCATCATCAGTTCACATTGAATTTCATTGAAATTTCTTAAACCAATTCACTTGAATCAATACATCATGGTCCAATAAAAACTTGATCCGTCTAAGTACGTAGTCGTAAATATGTATTGTGTCCTTATTCAATTTCATTTTCCGATTTTATTATTTAGCTCATACTGTATATCGTCTTTTGAAGTGTTTTCCCTTTAATGACGTAACTTTTAAATTTTGTCATGCAATAAAATTTTCGGAATGTGTTCTATTTCATGAAAGCATACATGAAATATATGACTGATTTCCTGTATCATACTTACGCTGTTCGAACCAATACAGATCGGCAGATCAACTTTACTTTCGACTTTTCCTCCTTGCCCACTTCATTTTAATTCATGAATAAAAAGCAAGTACTTTCTCGTGGTTCAATCCAATCTGTGAAGTAAAAGACAGAAAAGTAGAATACTACTAACGCATTTTTCCCGCGACAGTAGTCCTGGGGAGTGTTTGGAGGAGATACTTCAGAAAAGTTTGTGCTTTTTTAGCTGATCAGTCAAACGGGTTTGATATACCATTTGTACCGATATTTTGTTTTTCACTTCAAAATTTTCACAACCAATTGAGATTCTTTTCGTAATATACCCAACAAAAAAAGAAACGCACATCATATTATATAGTGATTTTTTTCAATTGATAAAAAAAAAATTCGTTAGGCATTTGACTATAATTATCTTTTTCCAGCACTCGAATTACCGGGGATAAAACACGTTTCGATCATTTTTTCGCAACATATCACAATGATAGAGCTGAATAAAGCATGTTGTTTCTAGCTTCTGTTGCATGGCCGCAAATTTTCTGTAAAAATATAGATGAATACTGGTTTCTCCGTTCAATTGTAGTTAAAATATGCCAATAAATCTTAGAATTAAATGTCTTAGTGGAAATATCCGTTTATTGGGGTATGTTTTACAATTAAGGATATCAAAATTTGGCAATTCTGATCCCATATGAACACTAATTTTGTCTTCAGCCATTCTTATTTATCTGTTGCAGATTTATCTTTAACAACGCATTGAAATAAGCAAATGAAATACCAGAAAAGCTTAAAACTAACGTCCAAAACCATTGAAAATGCACGTAAAAATGACCTGTCAATATCGCGGTATTGTTTCTGAAAACTGTGCTTGCGAAAAAAAGGTCAGATTCTAGCTGTAGTAGGGTAATTTTGTGCTTTGCGACACATTTAAGGGCGAAAAATATCACAACACGGACTTTATTTTCAAAAGAGTTTATGTTTGGGATGTTTTTCCCAAAGTTTGACTTTCTCTTTGATGACGTCATTTGAAGCAATTAAATTAATTTGTATTCAGGGGAAATTGTTTATCATCATTTAAAAACAAATTGAATTGCCTGATATATCAGTTTGAATAGGTTAAACAGCTTTAATCATTTCTAGAATGTAAACGGAATTCTTAAAAGCCATTTTGTGACATTGCGTTTTGAACCAAGTGTCTTTATCATTGTGCTGTCTGTGATCATGAAGACGGATTTGTTTGGCGTTTGACAGAATAAGTCGCTCGTATACCTACGATTTATGATGGAAAAGAATAGAATACCTATAGATTACATAATTCATTTTATAGAATGAAGATTAAGTGGTGCGTTTCTTTTTTTTTTTTTTTGTTGGGTATATATCAGCATTGAAAGATGAACTCGTATTCATATTCAAATATATTTTAAGGAAGCAGTTTTATAGAGGTCTGAGATCATACACTGTTTCAATCATTCATTTCTTTAATTAATGGAAACGGCTTTGACCATGGGTACTTATTCATTCGTTGAATCAATAAAATAAGTTTCAGATTTATGCACGATATGATCAATAAAACGATGAAAGTTATGAACAAAAATACCGAATGACGTAACTGGATGATTGGGATATACAGTCAAACATGTCCTTGTGGTCACTCGTTTTCTAAGGTCACTTCCTGAAAACGGTCACTTTTTACTCCTCCCAACACGATTTGCTATATAAATGTACCTTAATCAACGGCCACTCTCGTAACGCGGCCAGCGGTCAACAAAATTTTGACCGAAATGGCTTCTTAACTGTTTTCAGCGGCCATCTTTAGCAGAAAAAGTCAATTTGTGCCTTTCCGTCGATGCTTAATGTTGTGCTCTATTGTGAGTGCTGTTGAGATTATCGTTAGGATCTTCTTTAACTCATTTGAATAATGGATATTTACTGGTAGAAATATTAGTTTTAATACATTTATTACACGGATATGCATGATCATAAACAATCGCTTTATTTGTTCAATAAGAGATCGAAAATACATCATACTTGCACCTTACATAGCATGATCAGTTATGGTTCCCAACCTGGAATAAAAGGCCACCTGTCATAAGCAGTCATGTTTGGTTTTTCTCAAAGGTGATTGTCTCTCACACGTGTGTTTTGGTGTTTTGCTGTTGATGTTGCAACGGAGATCTCCTCCCTTCTTTTGTATGCATTTGGTTTATGATTTTCTGTACTGTGTAATGGGATGTGTTCATTATCCATATTTGTCATAGCTTACCCTTATATGGGCTGCCCATATAGGAGCCATAAATGGTGATGTGAAATGTTTCATTGGTACTTCTAGGTGCCTGGATGATATTATTATCGACAATCCTGTTTTTTGAAAAGTATAAAAATGTTATTTATTGTTAATGGAGAGATTCATACAAGTGTGTCTGACAAAAGAGATGATTTTGGATTCAACATAGTAAATTTCCCCTGGCTTGACGGTGATGTTCCTAGATGTCCTATGGTATCTACATTTCACAGCTCATCCGGTATGTTAGAGCATGTTTTGGATTTTCATAGTTGAAATTACAAATGACCAAGAAACATTTAGGACAAGGTTTTCGCTTTCACAGGCTAGTAAAGACTTTCTGGAAATTTTACAAAAATTATTGTCAACTTCTTTTGTAATTTTGATCAATACAGGCAACAGAGTATATTACTTTGTTTTTTACAACCTGCATTTTATGGTGACATAATTAACAAGATAAGAAGGATCAAAGATAGACAACGTAACTATCCAAAATGCGCTAGAATCATCAAACGTCTTCTATACCGTGGATATGATACTAATGTCACCAGACGGACACTGGGCTTGGTACTTAACCCATCTACAGTCTTGTACCAGAGCATTCTTTAAACTTGCACTGTGACTGATTGTGACGGCGAGACTCCATGACGGGCCCTGTCCAATGACAAATATGGATAATGACCATATCCCTGTATACAGCACAAAATCGATAATTCAGAAAATCAGAAACCGAAGGCATACAAAATTAGGATAAAACAGGAACCAAAGCAAACAAACATAAACCTCCACCATATGAAAAGAAGCGAACTCCCGATATGGGAGTGAGACCAGGTGCCCAGGTAGAGTAAGCATTTCCTGCTTGCATGCAACACCCACCACTTCAGTTCGGTAGAACTGTCACATCCGGTTACTTCCGTTTCGGAAGACATAGAGTACAATCTTTGGTTGGATGGTTCAAATGGTCTATGACAGAATATCATCAACCATTCTGGAGAGTGGGACATTATAGTGTATGACGAGTTCCCCATATCGACCGTAGAACTTCCTCAGTGACGATGTTAGTCGGTCACAAACATATCCCTGACTGAGAAGCTTATCTGAAAGACGCCAAGCTCTCAGAACAAAATCCGTATATTTGGTACTTGTTCTGGCATAGCGTATCAACTGAGATATGAACACGCCATAAGCTGGCGATGAAGGGATGTTGCTACTCAGAAAAGGAAAGTTTGTAATGCTGAAATTGAAGTCGTCACGTTTGTCATAGAGTGAGGTGTCCATGTGACCATCAATGTCGTAGGACAACATTATGTCCAAATAGGATGCCGAATTATTCGTCTCTGTAGTTTCTTTGACTTCAAGCTCTGAAGGATAGATACTGCTCAGGTAATCCGTGAATTTTGGATTATTGATGGACAACACATCGTCTATGTATCTGTAAGTGAAGTTGAAGTCAGAAGCTAAGTATCTTTTCCCATCAGAGACCAAAGATTGAATGAATTCAGCTTCGTACGAGTAAAGGAAAATGTCGGCAAAGAGTGTGGCACAATTGGTCCCCATTGGAATTCCGAAAATTGCTGGAAGACCTTTCCTCCAAACACCACAAAAATGTTGTCGATCGAAAAGTTTAACATCTGAATAATATCTGTTTTAGTGTACTTATTTTCAGAATCGGACTTTTATTTACAAAGTAGGTTTTGTCATAATTCATAACAATAAATTTGTATTTGCGATTACCGTTCCTACTTGTAAACGCATTACTTATAATTTTTGTGAGTCTTTCTTTCAATTTAGAATGTGGAATTGTAGTGTAAAGTGACGAAAAATCAAAGGCTTTGATCGAATGGACTCTACTTAAATGAGTGGATTTCAGATGTTCTAAATGTTCCTTCGAATTCTTTAAAATCCACATCTGGTTGATACCACTGCGAGAAAACACTGTCGAAGTTTTTGAAGCCCAGATTTGATTTCAGATAAAACTTTGGTGAGTAAGATTGATACAGATTTGATAGAACATTTTGAGGAACCTCTTTAGAGAAGACGGGGCCCCGACCACTTGTCCTCTCTTAATGCCAGTCGGACTCCTTGGGTAATAATAATGTCGAAGGGTTACAACTCCACACCTTCCCGAAGAAAATTCCAAATCAATTTCCATGCACCAAACACGCGCCTCGAACACCAAATCCCACCAGCGACGCCTCCCGCGGAGCCACCAAAAACAACCCCAGCAGCGCCCCCCTCAATCCTCCGAAGCCAGACTCGCACACCGAAACTAAAGAGAGCGCGCGGCCCCAAATCTGCAGGGCTGAGCCAGCAGCATATCCAAACAAAATCCATGTTCAAAAGAGCATGTGGGGGATGGTGCTAAGATGTTAAACTCCTTTAATTTCGATGACATTTATCGGTGAAATGGCTTGTTTCCGAAACAGCAAAACTTTTTTATGATGTCACATTGATGAAAGGCCAAAACAAAGCTTCCTCCAGGTGACAGAGCTGGAAAGAAGTAATTAATACACTTGACAAACATCAGGTCACGGGAAACGATTTTAACTGCTACACACTGCAACATGAAATAAGTGTCTATATTAATAATGTCGAAGGGTTCCAACTCCACACCTTCCCGAAGAAAATTCCAAACCAATTTCCATGCTCCAGACACGCGCCTCGAACATACATGAGCTCGCGGCGGCAGAGCACGGATTGTATTGCGTACGGCCTCTTTTGATATCCATTTACATATTCATGTGTTGCTTTGGCCCCCAAGTTTTGCGGTCTTGTTTGTGTCATGTCACCTTACAGTGAGGAGGTTGTTTTACACCACAATTGTACGTTCTTCGAGAACTCTGGGTGATCGGAAAAGTGGAAGGGTTGTGCGCACGCAATCCAGGATAACCGTACCTTCTGCTATTCCGTGGCAGATGGCCGTCCTAAGTCGGCACTGGTTGCCTATTGGTCTCGTTGGTTTATGTGTATTCCTCTGTGTTTGATGTTTCTGTGTTTTGCGTTGACGTTCCTTTTGCGTCGTTTCCTGTGCTTGTCTGCTCTGCGATTTTTGTATTGGGTCTTTTGGGGTTTTGCTGTGGGTGCTGCAACCTGGTGTTATTGGAGATCCTCTCCTTTGCCATATATGAATCGATATAGGACTCATATGGGTCAAACATATTTTGCTTGCTGGGGATAGCTGAAAGCTTTAATCTCTCTCCCCACAAAAGTGTACGCTATAATTGAAAAATGCAATTCCGTTGATCAAAAGGTTTCTTGTGGAATTTGCTATAATGAAATATTACAAGAAAAAGATTTAAACGACAAATAATAAAATCAATTTAAACATTATGTTTGTTAAATCTGTTAGAGATATAGCTGTGTACATATGTACGACGCCGCACAAATTTATTTGTTGTTCATTCCGGGGTTCGCAACCGTTTCGATGGGAATTCTCACGATTTTGCCTTGCCTTCTCGACTTTCAGACTGAATAAGGCTAGGTACTTCTTTGATGTTTATTTCAACAGCATTAACTACAATAAATTTCCATTTTACAAAAATTCTTATAGAGATTCAAGCAATACAATCAAGTTTAACATTCTACAAAGAAGTTAAAGTGAATTTCCAGTGGAAATGAGATCATGGGAGAGTAAGCATCTCCTGTGTGCTAGCAACACTTGTCACTAAAGTCGTTCAGAAAAGACAGTCATATCAGATCAATTTGTTAAGGTGTTTTGAGTGTTCTAACCTAAAATATTTTCCAACATAAAGGATAACGGGATGTTATAATGTTTAAAAGTTCTATTGCATAAAAGTTATGAATACAGAAGGTATTTTTTCTAAATTTTTCACTATAGACCGCGGCTGGGAAAAATACCACAATTTATTCTCATAAATCTAATTGTTAAAACACAATCTTGATTGGATGTAACATATTTGAAACATATTTGCTGATTTCACGGGATTTTATTTACACGGGGCAATTTCTAACAAGAAAATTCAGTTAGAGTTACTGTATATTTCTTTCTTATATTGAGAAAATCTGTAATTGTAAGTGTGAGTGAATGCTTCTCTTCTTCCTTTCCTATAAATAAAATCTCACACTATATATGGATTTGCATTCAATGTCCTGTTCAACTTTAGAATATGTGAAAAAAATTTCATTGCACAGTTCAAAACATTTTTTGCTTTCTTTGTGAGTCGTTCATAGATGAATTCAAGAAGATAGATGTACCCTTTTTTACAAATATTCATATAACACACGAATAGCAAAATATTGTCTTTCACTAATCAGTTTACAACCGCTGTACAAATAGAGAATTTTGGCCTGTTACGCCGACACGACCCACTCAAAGATAACACTATAGAAAGAGGAAATACAAAGGATAAAACAGTAATGATAAAGTGTCAGTCTTTCCTCTGATAATAAAAGGTAAGGTTAGATTTGACTTTAAATTTGTAATAAATTTACGAAAATTTGCGTTGAAATTTGTGATTTTTTTTAAAAATAGAATACATGTACAATTTTACAGATAGGTGATTGTGTAGCTTCTGTGACTTTTTACAAAAGTTACTTTCCAATATTACTAAGTTTTCTATTCTCTTTTATCTAGATGTTTGTCACCGGTGGATATCTGGTATGTGTTTTTTTTTTCATCTCATTGTAAATATTCACGCCAAGGATATGGATCTTACAAAAGACACACCATCCGGACGTATGATGGGTATAAAAGAGGAGGTAGAAGGTATTTCTTCGGAGTTTACATATCAGTTCCGTGGAATACCCTACGCCAAGCCACCAGTGGGAGAACTTAGGTTCAAAAAGCCTCAGCCGTTGGAACGCTGGAATGACACATTAGACGCCACCGTGTTTGGACCCTCATGCATGCAGACTATAGATGAATCGTTTCCAATATTTAATAACCTTCTGCCAAATAAGAACGTGTCAGAGAATTGCTTGCTCCTCAATGTCTACGTCCCAGCCTCTGTAGAACCTGGCAATATCTCAGTGATGATATGGGTACACGGCGGAGGGTATGTAATAGGACAAGGCATGTTCTTTGATCCTTCATATATGTCTGCCAAGGGAAAGGTCATCATTGTTACCATCAACTACAGACTCGGTATATTTGGATTTGCTTCTCTACATAATGATGATCTGAAAGGAAACTATGGTTTATGGGACCAGATAATGGCAATGAGGTGGGTGAAGAATAACATCATGGCGTTAGGCGGTGACCCAGACTCCATAACAATATACGGTGAGTCAGCAGGAGGATTTAGCGTCGGCTTACAGGCACTGATTCCAGCTAATAAAGGATTATTCCACAGAGTCATAGCTCAAAGTGGCGTGGCAAACTCACTATTTTCCGTATCAAAAGTAGAACCGAATAACACTTTAGCCATTGGAAAAGAGGTCGGATGTGAAATTGACAGTTATGATGTATTGTATTACTGTATGATGAACAAGTCTGCCGCCGACATTAATGCTGCTGCAAGTACTGTCGCTGGTACGATACCAGACAGTATACAATTATCCCGCTTCTTGGCACCTGTTGTAGATAATGAACTGTTTTCTGATTTACCCGAGAACCTCATACGAAACGAAAAATCAGATGCATCGATATTTTTCAAATCCCTTGATTTCATTATTGGAAATGTCAACGCCGAAGGAACACTTCTTTTTGGAGCCTTGCCTCCACAAGTTCAAACGAGACTGAATTTTAACCTTACGGAAGGAATACCGTATGGAGTTTTCTGTGATGACATTGTTCAATCAATCGCGCGTGACTACTTCTCAAACAATGTAAATGTGAAGAATGCGATATGTAAAGAGTACGGTCATAAAAATGATAAGGGGATTCAAGGATTGGAAGCAATCAACATGTATACAGATCTGTTCTTCATATCTCCAACAGTATCTTCCCTAAGACAACATACAGAATCCAATACCTTGACAAACAGATACCAGTACTTGTTTACATATGACTACATGCCAATACCCGTGTACCCACCATGGTTTCATGGTGCCGTCCATGCGAGTGAAATATTCTATTTGTTCGGACTACGGCTGCTACCAAGCATAAATATAACAATCAACTCTACTGACAAGCACCTGTCAGACCAGATGGTCGCGTACTGGACTAACTTTGCTAAGACTGGGTAAGAGTCTTTGTATAGAATATGTCGTCCTCATACATTTCTCGACTGTGTTGGGACGTACTTAGGATTCCAATCTAAAAAATTTTCTTTAATAAAAATTCTACTTTGATCATTCAAGATATAATTGCCAAATTCTCTTTTATCTTTGTTATCTTCAACGTTTAAATAAGTAAATAAACCCAATATGAATTGTTTCCCTCTGACAACCTATCTATATCAAGAGTAGTTTATCTTAGAAAAGATTGTACACATGACTCAATAGAAGATTACATATTTTTACGTTATCTGTACATGCAACATAAAACCTTCTTAATAGGTTGATAACCAAAGTCTTGATAGGGTTCGATGATTGTTGAAAGATTACATAACCTGGTTATTTATCTTCATCAAAATATGAATCGAATCAAATAACGCCCTTTAAGAAGCAAACGCCCAAGTATTCAAAACATAAAAAAAAGATGATAAAAATTATAAAAGACAATTGTGATGAGCAGCAACATATTTGCCAATTTTTGTCTCTGCTGGTTGTACTCTCCTTGGCATATAAATAAAACATATGATGTCACAAACAAAATACATAGATTAAATTCTTTTACAAAATACAAACGAAATCCTTGTAGTTTCAAAATGACATTGAATCGATTTGAAAAAGTACAAACATAATTTTAAATGGTACAAACATGGCTGAAAAAGGCACTTGTAAACACGATTTTAACGGGTGCAAACACGGCTGTAAAATGTACGAACACGATTACTTTAAAGGTTAAAAACGTGATTTTAAAGTGTAAAATATTATTTTAAAGGCTAAAGAGCATTCCATAACTTTCACATAGAAAACACAGAGAAGAGAGGCACAACAACAGACACCAAAGGGACAAGATAGATTTAACCTTACACACCAAAACAATACTAGTATTCTCTATGTCTTCCGAAATGGAAGAAACCGAATGTGACAGTTCTACTGAATTGAAGCGGCGGGTGTTGCATGCAAACAGGAGATGCTTACTCTTCTTGGGCACCTGGTCTCACTTCATATCGGGAGTTCGCTTCTTTTCATGTGGTGGAGGTTTTTGTTTATGTGCTTTGGTTCCTGTTTTATCCTGATTTTGTATGCCTTCGATTTCTGATTTTCTGAATTATCGATTTTGTGCTGTATACAGGGATATGGCCATTATCCATATTTGTCATCAATTAGAACACCTTTGTTTTTGTTTTACTTTTCCATTGAATTTTCCGTAATATGATTATAGATATCACTGTTTTGTTGCTAATTCCACATTTACACTTTGCGTTTAACATTCTCTTTATCTAATTATTGTTATCGTGTTGTTGACAATGCATTGATATTTAGTTGAAATATCTAATCTTGATGAAATCTTTCTTTTTCAGAAATCCAAACGGAGTGAATATGACAACATGGCCGTTGTTTGATTTAGAATCGCAGTCTTTCCTCACACTAGATTCTAGAATTATTAGTGAATCCAAGTATAGAAATGAACATACCTCATTCTGGTTGGATGAAGTACCTAAGTTAATGATACAACCAGTCTCTTCGCGAGCAACTCCACTCATATCGTGCAATAACATATCAATCTCCTTTATTTATGCGACATCATTATTATTGTTAATGATTCGCTACAATAGATGAGTCTTTCAATCTTTCTTTCATTTTTTTTCTTTCATTTCTTTAATGTGATTTCTTTTTGCCAACAACACAATTTTCCATTTACCAATGATTCTGATTCATAAATAAGAGAGCAAATGCAACAAATTCTCTTAAATTTGATTCATATCATTCATGAGTTTTCTATAATATGGTCTCAAGTATCACTGGTGATACGATTTTGTTTGATTGCCTTTATGGATCATTCAGTTGATCACGATATGATATATGAACTTCATTATTTTCTTGTCTATGCTATATCAAATTTCAACGATTTCATACTGCAATGTAAAGAAAAGGAACATCCGCAGTCACATAATTGCGATAAGCAAACGAGACAAGCTGAATCGTGTTTGATGTTGAAAATAAATATATGAATCTACTAGAATCAATGGTTATAGGAAGCTGTATCGTTTAACAGTGCGATCCATTGTACGGGGGACTATATAAGGTAAATGTTCCGTCATTTCCTCACTGACCGCTACAGGGTTAACATCTTTAATTGTTATCCGATTGGTTCCTTTTAATCCTTTTACCCATATCATTTTTTATTGACAGCTTAAAACAGATGATACTCGGATATCTCATTTGCATAATAAAGGATTACCTGTTAGTATGTCTTTGATGTAACACGCCGCTCGCTGACGGCGTTATCTTCAAAGACGGTATACCACGCCTACATGTACCAAGCCTAGGTAACTCAGGTATGCTTATTAATGACCGTGCGGTTGCCAACGTCGACCTTTAAATAGAGCTTCACTCCAAAGAATGAATAAAATTATCCATCACAATAACAAAAAGTGTTTAAATGAACAAAAGAAGACGTCCATATGAAACAAGACCAAAACATCCAAATGTAAAAACACATAGAATGAAAATTAATCAGAAATAAGGAGTAACTAATACTGTCGTACAGAATGAACAAAGGGACAAAAAGACACACTCGAAACCAAACACACAAATATGTGAAAGTATAAAGAATAAAAACTAATACACAGACACAAAAAGGTACAAATGAACAACTCTGCCGCCGACATTAATGCTGCTTCAAGTACTGTCTCTTGTACGATACCAGACAGAATGCAATTATCCCGCTTCTTGGCACCAGTTGTGGATATTGAACTGTTTTCTGATATACCCGAGAACCTAATACAAAACGATAAATCAGATGCATCGATATTTTTCAAATCCCTTGATATCATTATTCGAAATGTCAACGCCGAAGGAATACTTCTTTTTGGAGCCTTGCCTCCACAAGTTCAAACGAGACTGAATTATAGTCTTATGGAAGGAATACAGTATGACGTTTCCTGTGATGACATTGTTCAATCAATCGCGCTTGACTACTTCTCAAACAACGTAAATGTGAAGAATGCGATATGTAAAGAGTACGGTCAAAAAAACAATGAAGGAATTCAAGGAATGGAAGTAATCAAGATGTATACAGATATGTTCTTCATATCTCCAGCAGAATCTTCCCTAAGACAACATACAAAATCCAATGCCTTGACAAACAGATACCAGTACTTGTTTACATATGACTACAGGCCAATACCCGTGTACCCATCATGGTTTCATGGTGCCGTCCGTACAAGTGAAAGGGGTGGGTGCGGTAATCTGCTTTTTCGGCCCTATTTTCAAATTTAATCATATATCCATAACATTGTAGTTTATAAAAGGTCAAATGTATGGCGAATCCAAATCAGCAAAGTCTGTTTTTATTTCGCAGTCCTATACTGAATAATGCTTCACCCGCAACGTCTAAAAACATTGAAATCATTGAGAATATCAATAAATGGAAATTTAATAAATCAAGTAGTGCTCCAGGCCTTGCCCGTGAATATTTTTGTATTAATCGATGAATTTCTGATCAGCCTTTTAATTTGCATAATAAATTCCGTGGGTGAGGCCTGGATAATAGATAAACTTTGAAGATGTGTGCGTAAAAAACGATGATTTTCCTTTGTTTTGTGTCATTCAGGGCGAATGACGTCAGAACATGACGTCATACATCACACACGAGACGTTACGAGGGCTCAAAATTATGACGTCGTTTTTTCTCAAACATTCAACACTGCAAAAAGTGATAATTCATAATTCATTTATGAAAAGCATTTTTCGTCGAAAGTATAGGGCCGATATGAAGGGTTAGCGCACCTACTGTCCTGTTCACTATATCCAGAGCACCCTGTTTGGGCGATTTATTCTGTCGTCTGAAGAATTTTGCCATAATTATTGTTTTTGAGAATTGACCTCCTTTAGTCGTAACTGGAAATTAACTTCAACTTACCCTATCAGCTGCCTTCAAACCGCAATATGAAAAAATAAAATGTCTACGGGAAATTCCCAGGTTAATTTCAAGCCGCCGCCATATTGTTCTCCGTGTCAACAATAGTAAACAGTGACGTCAAAGCCTCCGACGTCACACATTTTCAACGATTTTACTATAGAAAATCCCCGTAGACCTTTTATTTTCCGTCCTGACGCACAGACAAAACAATTGCAGTTTCTGTTACGACTAAAGAAGTACTATAAAATTGATATCTTTTTTGAAGATGACATTATCATATTTTAGAGAAAACCGGGAAAACAGGGTGCTCTGGAATTAGTGATCCTTTTCTTTTTGTTAGGCCTACGGTTGCTACCAAGCATAAACATAACAATCAACTCCACTGACAGGCACCTGTCCGACCAGATGGTCGCATACTGGACTAACTTTGCTAAGACTGGGTAGGGGTATTAGTATAGAATATGTCGTCTTCATACATTTCTCGACTGTGTTGGGACGGACTTAGCTATATTAGGATTCAAATCTAAAATTTCTCTTTCATAAAAATTCTAAGGATTTCTACTTTGATCCTTCAAGATATAATTGACAAATGCTCTTTTATCTTTGTAATCTTCAGCGTTTAAATAAGTAAATAAACCCAATATGAATTGTTTCCTTCTGACAACCTATCTATATTAAGAGTAGTTTATCTTAGAATAGATGGTACACATGACTCAATAGAAGATTACATATTTTTACGCTATCTGTACATGTAACATAAAAACGTCTTAATAGGTTGATAACCAAATTCTTGAAAGGGTTCGATGATTGTTGAAAGATACTACCCACTGTACATAACCTGGTTATATATCTTCAACAGCAGTTGTATTGAATCAAATAACGCAATTTAGGAAGCAAACGCCCAAGTATTCCACACACAAAAATGATAAAAAAAAAATAATTGTGATAAGCATGCAGCTATATATTTGCCAATTTTTGTCTCTGCTGGTTGTAGTCTTCTTGGCATATATATAAAACATATGATGTCCACAAACAAAATACATAGATTTAATTCTTTTAAAGAATACAAACGAAATCCTGGTAGTTTCAAAATGACTTATTGAATCGATTTGAAAAAGTACAAACATAATTTTAAATGGTACAAACATGGCTGAAAAAGGCACTTGTAAACACGATTTTAAAGGGTGCAAACACGGCTGTAAAAGGTACAAACACAATTATTTTAAAGGTTAAAAACGTGATTTTAAAGGGTAAAATATTATTTTAAAGGCTAAAGAGCATTCCATAACTTTCACATAGAAAAGAAAGGAGGGGATCTACAACAACACTAGGTTGCAGCACCCACAGCAAAATCACAAAACACCCATGCAAAAAACAGAGAACAGATACTCACAGAAAGAGACGCAAAAGGGACAAGGAACACCAACTCACAACATAGAAACATGAAACATAAAAGACTACGCATAAACCAACGAGACCAATGGGCAACCGGTGCCGACTTAGGACGGCCATCTGCCACGTAGATAGCAGACGGTGTGGTTATCCTGGATTACGTGCGCACAACCCTCCCACTATTCCGATTTCCCAGAGGTCTCGAAGAACGCACAATTATGGTGTAAAACAACCTCCTCACTGTTAGATGACCACACACAAACAAGACCGTAAAACGCAGGGGTCCAGGCAACACAGATGAATATGTAAATGGATATAAAAAGAGGACGTGCGTAATACAGTCCGTGCTCTGCCGGCTGTAGCGAGCTCATATATGTTATCACCCGAGGAGTCCGACTGACATTCAGAGAGGACAGGTGGTCGGGGCCCTGTCCTCTCTAACGAGGTTTGGACAGGGCCCGTCATGGAGTCCCGTCGTCACAGTCAGTCAGAGTGCAAGTCTTAAGAATGCGCTCGTACAAGACTGTATATTGGTCAAGTACCAAGCTTAGTGTCCGTCTGGTGACATTAGAATCATATCCACGGTATGAAAGGCGTTTGATGACTCTGACGCATTTTCGATACATATGCTGTCTACCTTTGATCCTTCTTATTTTGTTAATTATGTCACCATAAAATGCAGGTTGTGAAATACCTAAAGTAATATACTCCGTTGCTTGTATGGATCCGAATTTCAAAAGAAGTTGATCATAATTTTTGTAAAATTTCCAGAAAGTCTTTACTAGTTTGGGAAAGCGAAAACCTTGACCTAAAAGTTTCTTTGTAATTTGTAGATTTCTATGATGAAAATCCAAAACATCAGTACATGCTCTAGCATACCGGATGAGCTGTGAAATGTAGATACCGTATGACGGTAATCTAGGGACATCACCGTCAAGCCAGGGGAAATTTACTATGTTGAATCCAAAATCATCTCAAAAAACAGAAAACACAGAGAATAGAATCCTAAATCATCTCAAATAAAGCCTACGCTCACGCAGCAAGATACGCCCGTTGGGATTTTTTTCACAATACCAAAATATCTAAGTCCCATAACTCCATAAGGACAAATTGGATGAACCTTAAAATCGAAAGGCGGCTTCCTCTTCAAAGTCTGATCAAAATGTACAAATATCATGAAAATCTGTTGACACATATTCAAGTTATTGCGTTCCATGCACCTATATTTTGCCCTTAGCTTAACATGTATGTGCATATAACCCCCCCCCTTCCTATTACACACAATATCTCGCTTATGCGACCAAAAAATTAAAAACCCGTTACATATGTCAAAGAGCATCCTTTCTACCTTAAGTATACAAAATTTCAAAACATTTTGACCAGAAATAGATTTTTAAATAATTTTTAAATATTTTAGTATATTTTCACTGTATTTTAAAATATCTAAGTCCCATAACTCTGTAACGACAAATTGTATGAACCTGAAAATCGAAAGGCGGCTTTCTCTCCACAGTCCAATCAAAATGTTTGAATATCATGAAAATCCGTTGACGCATATTCAAGTAATTGCGTTCCATGCGCCTATATTTTGCCCTTAGCTTAACATGCATGTGCATATTACCCCCCCCCCCCCCTTCCTATTACACACAATATCTCGCTTATGCGACCAAAAAATTAAAAACCCGTTACATATGTCAAAGAGCATCCTTTCTACCTTAAGTATACAAAATTTCAAAACATTTCGACCAGAAATAGATTTTTAAATAATTTTTAACTATTTTAGTATATTTTCACTGTATTTTAAAATGTCTAAGTCCCATAACTCTGTAACGACATATCGAATGAACCTGAAAATCGAAAGGCGGCTTCCTCTCCACAGTCCAATCAAAATGTATGAATATCATGAAAATCCGTTGACGCATATTCAAGTTATTGCGTTCCATGCGCCTATATTTTGCCCTTAGCTTAACATGTATGTGCATATAACCCACCCCTCCCCCCTTCCTATTACATACAATATCTCGGTTATGCGACAAAAAATTAAAAACCCGTTACATATGTCAAAGAACACCCTTCCTACATGAAGTATACAAAATTTCAAAACATTTCGACCAGAAATAGATTTTTAAATAATTTTTAACTATTTTAGTATATTTTCACTGTATTTTAAAAATCTAAGTCCCATAACTCTGTAACGACATATCGAATAAACCTGAAAATCGAAAGGCGGCTTCCTCTCCACAGTCCAATCATAATGTATGAATATCATGAAAATCCGTTGACGCATATTCAAGATATCGCGTTCCATGCGCCTATATTTTGCCCTTAACTTAAAATGTATGTGCATATAACCCCCCCCCCCTTCCTATTACACACAATATCTCGCTTATGCGACAAAAAAATTAAAAACCCGTTACGTATGTCAAAGAACATTCTTTCTACTTGAAGTATACAAAATTTCAAAACATTTCGACCAAAAATAGATTTTTAAATAATTTTTAAATATTTTAGTATATTTTCACTGTATTTTAAAAATCTAAGTCCCATAACTCTGTAACGACAAATTGGATGAACCTGAAAATCGAAAGGCGGCTTCCTCTCAACAGTCTGATCACTATGTATAAATTTCATAAAAATCCGTTGACGCGTATTCAAGTTATTGCGTTCCATACGCGGACGGACAGACGGACAGACGGACGGACGGACGGACGGACTTCGCCATACCATAATACGTCCCGTCAAATGACGGGCGTATAAAAACAGAAAACACAGAGAAGAGAGGCACAACAACAGACACCAAAGGGAAAAGATAGATTTAACCTTACACATCAACACAATACTAGTATTGTCTATGTCTTCCGAAATGGAAGAAACCGAATGTGACAGTTCTACTGAATTGAAGCGGCGGGTGTTGCATGCAAACAGGAGGTGCTTACTCTTCTTGGGCACGTGGTCTCACTCCATATCGGGAGTTCGCTTCTTTTCATGTGGTGGAGGTTTTTTTTATTTGCTTTGGTTCCTGTTTTATCCTGATTTTGTATGCCTTCGATTTCTGATTTTCTGAATTATCGATTTTGTGCTAAATACAGGGATATGGCCATTATCCATATTTGTCATCAATTAGAACACCTTTGTTTTTGTTTTACTTCCTATTATTTTCCGTATGATGATTATAAATATCACTGTTTTAATGCTAATTCCATATTTACACTTTGCGTTTAACGTTCTCTTTATCTAATGATTGTTATCGTGTTGTTGACAGTGCATTGATATTTAGTTGAAATATCTAATCTTGATGAAATCTTTCTTTTTCAGAAATCCAAACGGAGTGAATATGACAACATGGCCGTTGTTTGATTTAGAATCGTAGTCTTTCCTTACACTAGATTCTAGCATTATTAGTGGATCCAAGTATAGAAATGAACATACCTCATTCTGGTTGGATGAAGTACCTAAGTTAATGATACAACCAGTCTCTTCGCGAGCAACTCCACTCATATCGTGCAATAACATATTAATCTCCTTTATTTATGCGACATCATTATTATTGTTAATGATTCGCTACAATAGATGAGTCTTTCAATCTTTCGTTCATTTTTTTTCTTTCATTTCTTTAGTGTGATTTCTTTTTGCCAACAACACAATTTTCCATTTACCAATGATTCTGATTCATAAATAAGAGAGCAAATGCAACAAATTCTCTTAAATTTGATTCATATCATTCATGAGTTTTCTAAAATATGGTCTCAAGTATCACTGGTGATACGATTTTGTTTGATTGCCTTTATGGATCATTCAGTTGATCACGATATGATATATGAACTTCATTATTTTCTTGTCTATGCTATATTAAATTTCAACGATTTCATACTGCAATGAAAAGAAAAGGAACATCCGCAGTCACATAATTGCGATAAGCAAACGAGACAAGCTGAATCGTGTTTGATGTTGAAAATAAATATATAAAACTACTAGAATCAATGGTTATAGGAAGCTGTATCGTTTTACAGTGCGATCCATTGTACGGGGGACTATATAAGGTAAATTTTCCGTCATTTCCTCACTGACCGCTACAGGATTTACATCTCTAATTGTTATCCGATTGGTTCCTTTTAATCCTTTTACCCATATCATTTTTTATTGACAGCTTAAAACAGATGATACTCGGATATCTCATTTGCATAATAAAGGATTACCTGTTAGTATGTCTTTGATGTAACACGCCGCTCGCTGACGGCGTTATCTTCAAAGACGGTATACCACGCCTACATGTACCAAGCCTAGGTAACTCAGGTATGCTTATTAATGACCGTGCGGCTGCCAACGTCGACCTTTAAAGCTGAACTAAGTCTTTAAAAACCCCCATGACGTAGTAAATTTTTTTAGGGAACGGAAATTGTTAGAAGTGAAACTAACAATCTCCGTCCCCTAGCTAAAAATACACTTGGTCATGTGTTGATTTGAACTTTCCCCCTGATGACGTTTTGCATACTAATGTATCGTGACCCAAAATCCACTACCTCGAGTACTAGAGCGGTATATAAAGAAGCCTGGACGCGTGGACATTGTCATTTGTATGAGATGTCGTCTACCTGTAAAGATGAGTTCAGAAATTAGAAAATATCAAAGAATACCATACATTGAAATAGAAAATGGATAAAGTAATCATGAAATCTTCAGTTTTACTGAAATAAATAAAAGACGGGTACGTAATCTTGGGAACTTGTGGAAGGGGATGGGTGGAAGGGGGTTGTTTTAGAACAGGATGGGGACGGGACCGGGTGGGTAGGTTTTTTCATATGTTTTATATGAAATATTGCGAACCAAAAAGATGAATTCAAAATATCCATTGTTACATGTATTTACAATGTCAAAAAATTATATGCTACGGTTTACATTGATCAAAATTTGGTACATATGTGAAATAGTGGTGGGGTGGGATGTTGTTGGATTCAAGTATATCATTCAAACCAACAGACATGAAAGTAAATTGAAATGATTTATTACAAGCAAAGGAGATCAAATATACATGTAGATGAAGAGAGAGCCCAATGTTTATGATCAACCAAGACATGTTGGGCCGAAAAGGGGGGGGGCGGTTAAGTTAGTGAAAATTCATATTATCTGAAGTGAAATAGTATATTGATCAGTGTTTACTGCTAAAAGTTTACATCAAAGAATGGCATTTTACATCAAAGAATGGCATGCAATTTATTAGACGGAGGAGTAGTTGGGAGGGGGATGCCGGTGTGGATGGGGGGGATGTTATATCGAAACATTGTCATGCAAAAAAGCACAATAAAAGTACATACATTAACATACTAAAATACGATAGTTAAATACTTCTATAATATTCTATTTTCATTACATACGATTTTGTTACATATACCTGTATACTGTGAAAGGCAAATACAAAGCTATTTCTCTGCATTTTCCTCATTTCAAAATTTCTTTTAGAAAATGTAATTAATCAGCTAAATTTCGAGAATACAAAACTGCATGATAATTATAGTGTTTTACTTACATGATTTTTTAGAAAATACAATCCAATACAGGCCAATGGTCGGTATACAATTTTCTACAACAAACATGACCTCATTGTGTAGACACATGTGAAAATCGCGTGTTCGATTAGACTATTCGCATAATGAAAATGGGCTTTTATAAATTCATATCAATTAAAATATACATGTATACTAGTTACCGAATATTTGAATAAGTTTCATTATCCATTGGAATTTATATTTATGATCGTTTGTATGATTATTTCCATTGATGTGTTAAAGGGGGGGGGCGTGAATGTGGAGACCTTGGGATGCAACAGATGGAATTCGCATCGGAAATGGGAAAGAAACAATTTATAGAATTCTTGACAATCCTATTTATCAATAGTTTATAGGTTTCCTTTGTGTTGAAACTATTTTTCGTCGAACAACTCTACCTGGGTCATGTCTTGGATCCGTTTCCTCCCAATATATCCCTATCTCAATAAGTAACCCCCCCCCCCAAATCAAATTCTGTATAGCCCTTTCTTTTCAGGGCCGGGTCCAAAATTTATGTTGAGGGAATGGGGAACATAGTGGCCTTACAGTCTTTCACACTTTCCCGATACCATAACCACGACTAGGTCAAAGCTCCAGGTCAAGGTCACTAGGTCAAATGTTAAGGCATAAATTGAAAGGTCTTGTAATGGGCAACCTTCATGTATGATATAAAGTTACTACTGCGTAATGTTCCTCAGATTTTGCTGCAACCAGAAACTTTAACCAAAATGTTGACGACAGACGGACGGACAGACAGACAGACAGACGGACGGACGGACGGACGGACGGACGGACGGACGGACAGACAGACAGACAGACAGACAGACAGACAGACAGACATCGTCAATCTATGGACCGGAATTGCTTTGCAATCCGGCCAATTAAAAGTGGCGAGTTTGAGGTGTTTTGTTGGTCTAAATCATCCATGAACGATCATCATATGCACTACTCTGGAGCTGAAATGTTGGAAGAAAGAGTAAAATTACTTTGAATTTCTGTGATTTTTTTTTAAATAGGAATTGGAATTTAAAATTAATTTCATCTGAAACTCATCAAAGCTTTTATACATGCATTCACATGGTTTCATTTTTTAAAAGTTATTCCTTTTTTCCCTTTTATCAATGATTTTCGAATGCATGAGTTCCCCAAAACTACTGAACGTCTCGTTCTCAGCGAAGCATGTGTGTGTGTAGGCATGGTCCATTTAATATTATGAGGGGGGGAGGGGCTTTGGATTTTTATGTCGGAGCATGATTATTTTTTTCGCCCTATACCGGAGCAAAATTACTTTTTTCTTGCAAATTTTTTTTATAATAAGTGATGTGCAATATATAATGAATGTTTGTGTTAGAAATTCTTGATTTTTATTCAAAACTCTAATAAAATATTACTTTATTTTTATGATAAATTTAATTCACTTATAAACAGAGAGATAGAAGTATTTACAATATAATCCTCAGTAAACAAAATTTATATCTTGTAAGAGGGTCTGAGGGAAGGATTTTCTAGACAAATTTTCTAATTTAGAATTGTAAATTAGGGGAAAAAACTGAAGTTCTTCTTCGAAGCTTGTATATGAAATTAGACTCTATGGTGAAACATGCATCTATTGCATGTAATAGTAATGCATTATATTCATGGTATATTTATAAGCCTCTAAGGAAGCCCTTTTTCCCCATTAACATGCATTCTTTTGATATTTTCAAATATAATCTTTGCCATTAAAAATTAATGTTTTAATAGAAAACTACAGCGAGCGAAGCGAGCCAAAAATTTTTTTATATAAATTGAAAACTGTGACGAACGAAGCGAGCCGGAAAATTTTCAGGAATTTTCAGCGAAATTTTAAGGTAATTCTTCAAATTTAGACTACTTGTGAAAACAAGATTATTTTTTTCTGACACACCATAAGCAAATTAATAGTTCCATCAAAATTCAGAGCAAAATTATTTTTTTCGAACCCCCCCCCCCCCCTTTCCCCCCACCCGAATATCAAATGGACCGTGCCTTAGTTTTTCAAATTTTATGAAACTTTTATTGTATATATTGAAATAAGTTTTAATATGTGAGCATATCTTAGATTTATAAAGATAGAGTTTTAGTCTTGATTCCTTTTTACACGTCGAAAAGTACATATTACATTCATAATGTTTTAACTTTTCTGGACTTTTTTTCTTCATTATTGAATCTATTGTACTACTTTATGGTACTAGTGTGTGAATATATATGTCGGTGTAATTCAGAGGAAGTTCAAATTAGTTTTAATTGACCTATTTGTACAAGAGTTCTTGTTCTTGGACTTAGTAATTTTCAAGTTTTTCCTAGATTTAAGAATTCAGACTTTTTTTTTTACTGTTACATGTATCGCAAATGTTGAACTGTGTTTTTGGTTTGTGATAGATCATGTTCAATATTTGCTGAAGCTGACCTAGTTTTAATAGAGTTATTACCCTTTGACTTTGTTATTTTCATTACAGTTTCAGACTTCTTGTCTTTTCTTTATTGATACTATTACAGATACCGAACAGCAGCCATTTTCAAAAAAATACTTACGATAAATTTGAGAATTTGTCGTAACTTTCAAGTATATATATTTCTAAAAATCCATATTCAATATATAGATCTTATGTCACATTTTGGACATTTCAGTAGCTAGAGAAAGAAAATCAAAACTGTTTGAATATTTTGATTTATTTTACTGAAATATGATGAATTGAAAGTTACGACAGATCGTCAAGTTTATCGTAAGTATTTTTGTGAAAATGGCCACTGGTACTTGTCTGCACATGCATTGAGTTCAGTATTGGTCTCAGATTTATACCGGTAGGGGATTTGTATCGCTTTACGATAAAAAAGGTTGTTGGTTCTAAGTAAAAATAAAATACTCCCAATACATGTATGTATAAAATATTCTAGTCCATGAGCGTGTATTTCCTACAGAGGCCATTTCGTACCATGTCATAACTCGTAGTTGCGAGAAAAATTGTGCTAGTTACGAGAAAAAAAATCGCAGTTACGAGAAACAAATATCGAAGTTACGAAAAAAAAAATCTCGTTGTTACGAGAAAAAAAAATGGAGGTAAAAACTATTCATTTTTATCAAAAATCGCTAAAAAAGGAAAAACTCAATAATTTCACCGTCTTTTGGACAAATTCACATCAGATTCTGAAGCTTTAGATATGAGTAAAATATGAAAGACTAACGTAATTTGAAAGTTAAAGTTTGATATTTGCACTTATCTTTGGAAATTTTGTATTTTTTTGGAAATATGATATCCCCATATAGATCCGATTTCTTCAAGATACCCCAGAGTTGGAATTGCTTAATTTGATTCAATTTGCAAAATTGAAATGTGATGACTGAAAACATTCATTAACTACTTTTGATATGAGTACATGTAATTGTCCGAAGTATGTAAAGACTCCAAAAAATTAAATAAAATAAAGCATTTCCAATTTTCAGCATTTTTATAAAATTTGTTATTTTTAACCCAAAATTTCCACGAAATACCTGAGTTGGTAAAGTGTACATGTTAATCAAATTCATTCTTGAGTAGGGCCTTTATACTTTCAGAAAATACTTTCAAATCCCACAAACTATGGGGGCCCTCCCCCTCATTCTTTTGATTTGTCCAAAATTGCTGGTTTTTTTTTTTTTCGTTTTCAAGTTGAATTTTACTAATAACCATATATATGCCCATATGGGGACACCCCACCCCTACACTGACAGCGACGACTTGGAAACAGCCCCCCCCCCCCACTGGAAAATGTATAGATCGCTTTAATTCATCAAAGTATGAGCCATTTTGATTTAGATGTATCACTCCTTATTTTGTTCCAAACATAGAACATTAGGATAACGTAATTGTGATCTTACTTATTATTTACAAGACAAGTTTTACTAAAGCTCTAATCGAACATGCGGTTTTTTCACATGCGTGTAAAATGGTAACGTGTGTACCGATCATTTGTAATATAGGATTGTATTTGCTTTATCAACATGTGAGTAAAACCATGCAATGAGCAGTTTTTTATTCTGATATAATTTTAGAAGATTGAGACAATGGACTTGTTAAAAATAAATTTTGAAATTAGGAAATTTTTGTATTTTAGACGTTTAGTAAACAGGTACAATGTAAATAAATAATGTGGGTCACTAAGTGTATTTATGTAATTGTGTAAGATACAGCTATACTGAAAATGACTATTTTATTGGCAGACATAGCTAAGAAGCATTTCAGTATGTAAAAGAGTGTAATTTTGAATTACATTTGGAGTATACATTACTTCCTCCCTATAACGCGCACCCCCCCCCCCCCTCCCCGCGAACTCGAAACCTCACAACGCTTCTTTTTCCCAGATCTTTTTTCGTCCGGATCTATTATGAAAATTACAAGCAAATAATATTTCGCTTCATATATTTTATTACAACGCTTTGATTTTGGGCTACCATTCGATCACCCCCCCGCCCCCAAACCCTCTTGATCTGTCCAAATTTTGAAACATTGAGTTCCCTACATGCATATGCATTGTGATAAGTTTGTTATCATGTTATCTTTGTAAATAATCATTTGTTATTTACTACATTTCATGATGATTTACTTGTAGCAAATCTCCCCCCCCCCCCCCAACTTTTCCAATCTGTACCTTAATTTTGATTTTTAAACATAGTACTTGTATATATCATTATGCATACGCCATAATTTCTTTTGGAGGTGCTGTATATGTGAAACATGTACCGGAGCCCCCCCCCCCCCCCAAACTCCCGTCCCCCGATTTCCCCTCCCTCTATCACGTACCCGGGGCAGATCTCATTCATTATAACTATATATGAGAAAATAATTTTATTCTTATTTGAAAATTATATATTTTAATGTATGATTTTCTATGCAATTTTCTAATTTCTGAACTCATCTTTACAGGTAGACGACATTTCATACAAATGACAATGTCCACACGTCCAGGCTTCTTTATATACCGCTCTAGTACTCGAGGTAGTGGATTTTGGGTCACGATACATTAGTATGCAAAACGTCATCAGGGGGAAAGTTCAAATCAACACATGACCAAGTGTATTTTTAGCTAGGGGACGGAGATTGTTAGTTTCACTTCTAACAATTTCCGTTCCCTAAAAAAATTTACTTCGTCAT
This sequence comes from Pinctada fucata, assembly GCA_028142955.1. Lineage (NCBI taxonomy): Eukaryota > Metazoa > Mollusca > Bivalvia > Pterioida > Pteriidae > Pinctada > Pinctada fucata. Next base: position 21,423,133 of record AP027106.1, read on the forward strand.
GGGGGTTTTTAAAGACTTAGTTCAGCTTTAAATAGAGCTTCACTCCAAAGAATGAATAAAATTATCCATCACAATAACAAAAAGTGTTTAAATGAACAAAAGAAGACGTGCATATGAAACAAGACCAAAACATCCAAATGTAAGATCACATAGAATGAAAATTAATCAGAAACAAGGAGTAACTAATACTGTCGTACAGAATGAACAAAGGGACAAAAAGACACACTCGAAACCAAACACACAAATATGTGAAAGTATAAAGAATAAAAACTAATACAAAGACACAAAAAGGTACAAATGAACAACTCTGCCGCCGACATTAATTCTGCTTCAAGTACTGTCTCTTGTACGATACCAGACAGAATGCAATTATCCCGCTATACAATTATCCCGCTTCTTGGCACCAGTTTTGGAGTTCAAACGAGACTGAATTATAGTCTTGTGGAAGGAATACCGTATGAAGTTTTCTGTGATGACATTGGTCAATCAATCGCGCTTGACTACTTCTCAAACAACGTAAATGTGAAAAATGCGATATGTAAAGAGTATGGTCATAAAAACAATGAAGGAATTCAAGGAATGGAAGTAATCAAGATGTAAACAGATCTGTTCTTCATATCTCCAGCAGAATCTTCCCTAAGACAACATACAAATTCCAATGCCTTGACAAACAGATACCAGTACTTCTTTACATATGGCTACAGGCCAATACCCGTGTACCCATCATGGTGCCGTCCGTGCGAGTGAAAGGGGTGGGTGCGGTAATCTGCTATTTAGGCCCAATTTTCAAATTTGATCATATATCCATAACATTGTAGTTTATAAAAGGTCAAATGTATGGTGAATCCAAATCAGCAAAGTCTGTTTTTATTTCGCAGTCCTATACTGAATAATGCGTCGCCCACAACGTCTAAAACATTGAAGTCATTGAAAATATCAATAAATGGGTGAAATTTTGATGGAAATTTAATAAATCAAGTAGTGTTCCAGGCCTTGCCCGTGAATATTTTTGTATTAATAGATGAATTTCTTATCAGCCTTTTTCATTTGCATAACAAATTCCGTGGGCGAGGCCTGGATAGTAGATGAACTTTGAAGATTTGTGCGTAAAAAACGATGATTTTCCTTTGTTTTGCGTCATTCAGGGCGAATGACGTCAGAACATGACGTCATACATCACACACGAGACGTTACGAGGGCTCAAAATTATGACGTCGTTTTTTCTCAAACATTCAACATTGCAAAAAGTGATCATTCATAATTTATTTATGAAAAGCATTTTTCGTGGAAATTATAGGGCCAATATGAAGGGTTAGCGCACCTACTGTCCTGTTCACTAAATCCAGAGCACCCTGTTTGGGCGATTTATTCTGTCGTCTGAAGAAATTTGCCATAAATCATTGTTTTTGAGAATTGACCTCCTTTAGTCGTAACTGGAAATTAACTTCAACTTACCCTATCTGCCTTCAAACCGCAATATGAAAAAATAAAATGTCTACGGGAAATTCCCATGTTAATTTCAAGCCGCCGCCATATTGTTATCCTTGTCAACAATAGTAAACAGTGACGTCAAAGCCTCCGACGTCACACATTTTCAGCGACTTTACTATAGAAAATCCCCGTAGACTTTTTATTTTCCGTCCTATGTCTAACTTAGCTAACGCACAAAACAATGGTATTTTCTGTTACGACTAAAGGAGTACTATAAAATTGATATCTTTTTTGAAGATGACATTACGCAAGATGACATTACACGGTACGCTTTTTCGACATAGTTACTTTCATTCTTTTTGGCATATTACATTGTTTAGATTTGAGGATCACTGACGAGGGTTAAGTACCCGAAACGTGCATGTCTGGTCCATGTTGCCAATTTATCTGTTCTTAAATGATGCTATTCAATATGAAGACGTTTACATTTGTACCACTTGGTGAGTGTCACTGCTGGTGGACCAGGAGTCCCCGAGGGCACATGTAGCCAAGTTCGATCAATTTCGGTTGATCGTTTCTTCAATGCATTCTAAAATTTCTGTTATCAAAATTTCTTGAAATTTCTAAAACGTGGGTCCTGTAGCATTATATCCCACCCATTCTGCTACGTCTTTCGGTACGCTTTTTCGACATAGTAACTTTCATACTTTTTGGCATATTACATTGATTAGATTTGAGGATCACTGACGAGGGTTAAGTACCCGAAACGTGCATGTCTGGTCCATGTTGCCAATTTATCTGTTCTTAAATGATGCTATTTAATATGAAGACGTTTACATTTGTACCACTTGGTGAGTGTCACTGCTGGTGGACCAGGAGTCCCCGAGGGCACATGTAGCCAAGTTCGATCAATTTCGGTTGATCGTTTCTTCAACGCATTCTAAAATTTCTGTTATCAAAATGTCTTGAAATTTCTAAAACGTGGGTCCTGTAGCATCATATCCCACCCATTCTGCTACGCGTCTTTCGGTACGCTTTTTCGACATAGTAACTTTCATACTTTTTGGCATATTACATTGATTAGATTTGAGGATCACTGACGAGGGTTAAGTACCCGAAACGTGCATGTCTGGTCCATGTTGCCAATTTATCTGTTCTTAAATGATGTTATTCAATATGAAGACGTTTACATTTGTACCACTTGGTGAGTGTCACTGCTGGTGGACCAGGAGTCCCCGAGGGCACATGTAGCCAAGTTCGATCAATTTCGGTTGATCGTTTCTTCAACGCATTCTAAAATTTCTGTTATCAAAATTTCTTGAAATTTCTAAAACGTGGGTCCTGTAGCATCATATCCCACCCATTCTGCTTCGTCTTTCGGTACGCTTTTTCGACATAGTAACTTTCATACTTTTGGCATATTACATTGTTTAGATTTGAGGATCACTGACGAGGGTTAAGTACCCGAAACGTGCATGTCTAGTCCATGTTGCCAATTTATCTGTTCTTAAATGATGCTATTCAACATGAAGACGTTTACATTATCATATTTTAGAGACAACCGGGAAAACAGGGTGCTCTGGAATTAGTGAACAGGACAGTAGTCCTTTTCTATTTGTTCGGCCTACGGTTGCTACCAAGCATAAACATAACAATCAACTCCACTGACAGGCACCTGTCCGACCAGATGGTCGCATACTGGACTAACTTTGCTAACACTGGGTAAGGGTATTAGTATAGAATATGTCGTCTTCGTGCATTCTTGACTGTGTTGGAACGGACTTAGCTATAGGATTCAAATCTAAAATTTTTCTTTCATAAAAATTCTAAGGATTTCTACTTTGATCATTCAAGAAATAATTGCCAAATGCTCTGTTATCTTTGTTATCTTCAACGTTTAAATAAGTAAATAAACCCAATATGAATTGTTTCCTTCTGACAACCTATCTATATTAAGAGTTATTAAATAGATGGTACACATGACTCCATAGAAGATTACATATTTTTACGCTATCTGTACATGTAACATAAAAACATCTTAATAGGTTGATAACCAAATTCTTGAAACGGTTCGATGATTGGTTATATATATCTTCATCAGCAGTTGTATTGAATCAAATAACGCCATTTAGGAAGCAAACGCCCAAGTATTCCACACACAAAAATGATAAAAAAAAAATAATTGTGATAAGCAGCTATATATTTGCCAATTTTTGTCTCTGCTGGTTGTAGTCTTCTTGGCATATATATAAAACATATGATGTCCACAAACAAAATACATAGATTAAATTCTTTTAAAGAATACAAACGAAATCCGTGTAGTTTCAAAATGACTTATTGAATTGATTTGAAAAGGTACAAACACGATTCACGATTCACGTGATACACAAATGATATGTTCCACGGGAATCCCCTTTGATTGAACCAAGTTAATACTGCCTAAATCTACTTTATATGAATTTAATTTAGGCCTATCATATGGTCATTATTATAAATTATATGATGGTAATTTATTCTGGTCAAGTATAGACGTATATTTTGAGAACACTTAAACAGAAAATTTTGTATCTGTCCGTGCACCATTTCATAACATGTGGCGAGCATTGATAAATTTCTGTTTAAGTGTTCTCCGAATACACGTCTATTCTTGAACAGAATAAATTACCATCATATAATTGATAATAATGACCATATGATAGGCCTAAAATAAATTCACATAAAGTAGATTTAGACAGTATTAACTTGGTTCAATCAAAGGGGATTCCCGTGGAACATATCATTTGTGTATCACGTGATACCCCATGGTGATTGTCTATGTCTTCCGAATTGAAGCGGCGGGTGTTGCATGCAAGCAGGAGATGCTTGCTCTTCCTGGGCACCATATCGGGAGTTCGCTTCTTTTCACATGGTGGAGGTTTTTGTTTGTTTGCTTTGGTTCCTGTTTTATCCTGATTTTGTATGCCTTCGGTTTCTGATTTTCTGAATTATCGATTTTGTGCTGTGTACAGGGATATGGTCATTATCCATATTTGTCATTAATTAGAACACCTTTGCTTTTGTTTTACTTTTCCATTGAATTTTCCGTATGACGTATATAAATATAACTGTTTCATTGCTAATTCCACATTTACACTTTGCGTTTAACGTTCTCTTTCTCTAACGATCGTTATCGTGTTGTTGACAATGCATTGATATTTAGTTGAAATATCTAATCTTGATGAAATCTTTCTTTTTCAGAAATCCAAACGGAGTGAATATGACAACATGGCCGTTGTTTGATTTAGAATCGTAGTCTTTCAAGACACTAGATTCTAGCATTATTAGTGGACCTAAGTATAGAAATGAACATATCTCATTCTGGTTGGATGAAGTACCTGAGTTAAAGATACAACCAGTCTCTTCGGGAGCAACTCCACTCAAATCGTACAATAACATATTAATCTCCTTTATCTATGCGACATCGTTATTAATGCTAATGATTCGCTACAAGAGATGAGTCTTTCAATCTTTCTTTTATTCTTTTTACTTTCATTTCTTTAGTGTGATTTCTTTTAGCCACCAACCCAATTTTCCATTTCCCAATGACTCTGATTCATAACTAAAGAGAGCAAATGCAAAAAATTCTCTTAAATTTTATTCATTTCATTTATGAGTCTTCTATAAGCTGGTCTCGAGTATCACTGGTGATACGTTTTTTGTTTTATTGCCCATATGGAGCATTCAGTTGATCACCATATGATATGTGAACGTCATTATTTTCTTTTCTATGCTATATATCAAATACCAAACGATTTCATATTGTAATGTAAAGAAAAGGAACATCCGGAGTCACATAAACGAGATAAATTGAATCGTGTTTGATATTTTTACATAATAAATCACAACTGACTTGAAGCAATGGTTATAGGAAGCTATATCGTTTTACAGTGCGATCCTTCGCTTAATCAGAGCTACCCTCCAAATAATGAATAAAACCATCCATCAATATTAATAACTAAAAATGTTTGAATGAACAAAAGAAGACATACATATGAAACAAGACCAAAAATGGAAATGCAAAAGCACATAGAATGAAAATTAATCAGAAACAAGGAGTAACTAATACTGTCGTACAGAATGAACAAAGGGACAAAAAGACACACTCGAAACCAAACACACAAATATGAACATGTGGAAGCATATTGAATTAAAATTAATATACACATACACAAAAAGGTACAAAACCAACACCAAACACGAAAATGTGATTCAAGCATATAAAATGTGATTCAAGCACATAAAATGTGATTCAAGCACATAAAATGTGATTCAAGCACATAAAATGTGATTCAAGCACATAAAATGAACAAAGACAAATAGAGGTATGAACAACAAAGATAGAAACAAAACCAGATTCACAAAACCATAAAAATGTGAAAGCACGTGCACACAAAATAAAAAATATAGATATATGTACAAACAAAATCAGACGCACTTGGCCTAAATCATTCAGCACCTAGAATAAAAATCTCACCTCAAGCTGCAATTGTTCCTTGTTAAAAGTTATTACCATTAATTATTGCGACTTTACGAGGGATATATTTGTGAATGACTCACGTTGTCGTTGCAAAATGTTTCGGATGGTATAATGAAAATACAAAACAAAATTGCATATCTTTGTCCATATTACTGGAAAATATTTTAGGTAAGAGCTATATCTAAAGCACTGATCGACTATAGGTATTCAATGGGTAATGAAGGAAATAATGCCAAAAACATTGACAGTAGAAATATTCATCATTTAATATTTTTCTATGTCATATGATATTTCAAAAATGTGTATACTATCGGAGTAAATATCAAAAAGAAAAAATTATTGAATGGGGTCAAATTTCGGAGTTATCTCCTCCTAAAGAAAAATATCGAAAAAATAATAGCAGGTAAAATAATCGGTGAACTTTAAATTTTTCAGGGAAATTTGAAAATAATTATATATTTTTCTTAGAATTTTTTTACCGATCGACTTTTGATACTTCATCATTCTGTTGAAGTTTTTGAGAAAAATAATATTTTCCCATAGAGTTCAAAGTAAACTTTAAGGGCGCATAACTCTTTATGAAACCATTTTTTCAATATCTAAATTGGTAAAAAGAAATTAATCAATTTTCATATCATAAGTATGCATTGATTTTATGTGTCTGGATTCCATAAATGGGTGGCCAAATTACCTCTCATTACCCATAGAATACTTTAAAACCGGTAATGACCTTTATATTAATGCAGAAGCGACGGGTGTTGGTAGCAAGTAGGAAATGCTTAATTCTTCTCATCGGGCACCTGATCTTATCACCATTGGATAATCATTTTGATTGTTAAACGTCTTCAAATTCAATTGGATCATTTTATAACAGATTAATTTGCAGCATGAACCAGACATGCACGTTTCGAATACATAATCCTCATCAGTGATCCTCAATCTAAACAATGTAATATGACCAAACCATGTGAAAATTATTCTGTTAAAGATTGTACCGAAAGACGTAACAGGATTGGTAGGATATGATGCTACACGACCCAAATTTTAGAAATTTCAAGAAATTTGGTTACAGAAATTTTAAAATACGTTGAAGAGACAGACGATCAACCACAGTTGAGCAAATTTGGCTACATGTGCCCTCGGGGACTTCTAGTCCACCAGCAGTGACACTCACCAAGTAGTACAAATGTTAAACGTCTTCAAATTCAATAGCATCATTTTAGAACAGATTAATTTGCAGCTGGACCAGACATGCACGTTTCGGGTACTTAACCCTCGTCAGTGATCCTCAATCTAAAGAATTTAATATGGCCAAAGAGTGTGAAAATTATTATGTTAAAAAAATGTACCGAAAGACGTAGCAATGTTATATTGTTTGTTAGGTTTTCTTATCTTTTCGTCTGGTTTTATATACAGTCACATAGATTGTGATTTTATTGTATTTATTCATTTTTTTTTTTTTTTTATTTCTTATTTTTATTTTACAAGTATTTTTTTAACCTGATTTGAAGTTTGTGTTTCACCTTCTATTACTTAAGCTTTACTTGTTTTGGGGGTGTTTTTGTCTACGGATTCATTTGTAGACAATGGAGAATTAACACTACATTCAGAATATAGAAGTGAACGAACGTAACCATGATAACGACAGTGGTATTCGTATTGGCTCTGTATGTAGAATCAGTCTGCTTTACAAGTAATCCATTTGTAAACTTTTTTCGGCACAAGTTTGATTATTCATATAATGTTGGTGATAACGCACATGTAGGTGATAACGATGTTTAAATCGTCCAGAAGCGATACATTTCGTGACCTGCCAACTGGACTCACAATACATCATGACCAAGGTAATACTAATATTATATTATAAATTATGCCATGTATCATTGTGATCGTTTTTCATCTTCTGAAACAAGTAGTGTTTACACAATTTTTGAAACATATGCAAAATGATAATTTGAAATAAAGAGACCATAAATGTTTCATTTGGAATCGTCGAGTACAAAGATCAGCGTCTCCTCTTTGGAATTTTAGAGAAGGACTCCATGTGAATCATTCATAAATATGCAAACCAATTATAATTATTAGAAGAATTGTTATAAATATTTGACCTTTACCTCATCATTAGAAAGCAGTGGCGGATTTAGAGGGGAGGGGGCCAGGGGGCCCGCCCCCCCCCCCCCCCTTTCACCCAAAGTTATTGATTCAGAATACTCTTTTTATGCTTAATCTCTTTACTTTTGGGGAAATTTTCGGCTCGCTACGCTCGCCACACTTAATTTTTCATTAGCTGTCTATTTTTTCGTCTTCACTTTGTCTTGAACTTTCTTTGTCATCGTGTTTGAACGGATTCATATGTCATAAACATATACAAAATTCAAAATTAAATTAACACTTGAATAATTACCAAATGCTTCATTTTCATGGGCCGATCTAACCAGTTTAGACAGGTGGATAGTGGGGTTGCAATGCCCTAATCTTCCCAACCTTCTCCAATTGGTCAAACAAAAATAGAGGATGGAAAATGAGAGAGATATTGTAATCTTATGACAAAATGTAACCATCCAAAAATTTCCCGGCTCGCTCCGCTCGCCAATTTAGAATAATATATATACATGTACGTATATATACATGTATGGATGACTGAACCAAAACAAAAAAAAAGAAAACTTCAAATCTTAAAATTTTCCAGCTCGCTACGCTCGCCAGTATACCTATAAACTTAAGTAAACGTATCAAGAAACTCTATCTCCTAAATGCAACATGCAGTTTTGGAATGACCCCCCCCCCCCCCCACTTATCAATTAAAATCACCAGTCTTGAGCTTCAGGTTTTGGAGGTCTTTTTTTTCGTCTACGACCTTTTTTTTTTTTTTTTTTTTGCTTGTCAGTTTTTCTTTGAACAATTTTCTTCGAGCTACTTTGGGCCCCCCTTTTCTGAAATCCTAGATCCGCCACTGGAAAGAATGGAATCTAATATATTTCAGCTGAACTGGAATGTTTTGGTGTATAGTATAATATCACTGTCCGCCATCCAGACGGTATACGGCAACGACCTGCTGACCGTAACCACATCACTAGGAAATGTAACCGGCATTGGCATCAACGTAAACGGACTTCCTGGCGCCAAAACGTATCAGTTTCGGAAAATTCCGTACGCTTCTCCGCCGCTCGGAAACCTTCGGTTCTCAAAACCACAACCGTTTGGAAGTTGGAACGACACTCTGAATGCAACAGTGTTTGGTCCGTCTTGTATGCAAAATATAAGTACATTATGGGCAAATTTACTACCGAATACTGAGATATCTGAAGATTGTCTATTTCTTAACATTTATGTACCAAATGGAATAGACAAAACTAAAAATAAAACCGTCATGGTATGGATACACGGGGGTGGCTATGTAAACGGCCAAGGGATGTTGTATCACGCGGATTACATGGCCGCTAAGGGTGACGTCATAACGGTGACTATCAACTACAGGCTGAATACATTTGGATTTATGACACTTGGGAATGATGTACTGAAGGGAAACTATGGTCTTTGGGATCAAATATTAGCGCTACGATGGGTGAATGAGAACATCAATGCGTTTGGGGGCGATCCTAATTCAGTTACCATATTTGGAGAATCCGCTGGTGGTTTTAGCGTTGCACTATTGGCGCTGATTCCTTCAAATAAAGGACTATTTCACAGAGTAATAGCACAGAGTGGTGTCGGAAACTCGTTTTATTCACTAACAAAAATTGGTCCACTAATTACTACTTTGATAGGGCGTAATCTACAATGCGATGTCACTGTCCCTTCTACCTTCCCTGCTTGTCTTAGGTCAAAATCGACAGAAGAAATATTTAATGCCACGGCTGCTGTTTATTCACAACCACCGACTGTTGTACACTTGCTGATTGCTCAAGCTCCAGTGGTAGACAATGAACTATTCTCGGACATGCCAGAAAATCTACTTCGTAACACCTCATCAGAAGCGTCAAAATTCTTTAGAAGTCTTGACGTAATTATTGGAAATGTGAATTCTGAAGGCTCCCTCCTTAAAGGTAGTTTACCACAGCATATACAAGACTTATTCAACTTCACTTTCGCAGATGGTATACCGTACCAAGTGTTTTGCGGTCAGATTATTCGAACACTCATTTCAGACTACTATCAGAATAACTCAAAGATTGAACAGGCTATATGTAAAGAGTACGGAGTGAAGAATAATATACAAGAACAGGCGCGCCAAGCCATTAACATGTACACAGACTTATTCTTCCTGTCACCAAGTGTTTCAACTCTCAGATATCATGCTCTGTCTAATAGCAATACCAAACGTTTTAGGTACCTATTTACGCATGGTCACGGTCCACTGAGTGGATCTTTCCCGCCATGGTTCCAGGGCGCTTCCCATGCATCAGAGCTCATGTATTTGTTTGGACTCAGGGATCTCCCTCAACTCAACATCAGTGTCACTACTGCCGACAAGATCCTCTCAGATGCCATGGTGACGTATTGGACTAACTTCGCAAAATTTGGGTAAGATCTAATACAAAATTCGAAGTATCTCGTTCCTTATATCTTCGAAATTTTAAGTCATCAACCTTTTCTCCAACTTTGATAAATTCAATATTCATTTTTCTCCTTCTTATATGATTTAAATTCAAATAGGTTATGAACCACTGCTATTCAATCTAATATAATTCAGGAACCCAAACGGACGCAGTACTAGTACAGTCACCGGAATAACTTGGCCATCATTTGACGGTGCGTCCGAGTCCTACATTGTGCTGGATTACAACTTGACCACTGGAGCCAAGTACAACGACAGGAGAATGAAGTTTTGGCTGAATGACATCCCAAAATTGAAAATAACTACATCAGGTCCGTCATCTGACGGAATACATGCGAACTATTATAGTCCTTTCATAGTTTCTTTTGTCTCACTTGCTCTTACGCTGAAGAGAATTTGAGTTTACTTAAAGAAAGACTTTCGCTGATCGGTGACTTCTCCATAGTTCATTATATAATGTTAATAGTTTTGTAATGAATATCAATTTTGAATGTCCTCTCATTTTGAAACTGGTACTTTTTCAGACTGATAAAAATCGTTTTTCTTGTAGTGATAGGTCTTACAATCCGTTGGCACTGGTCGTCCAAGAATTTATCTGCAAGTTTTAGAGGTTTTCTGAGAAGTTCAATACATGACGCCTTTTGTTTGTGTGCGTGCCAACAGATAATAATTAAATCTTACATATCTTCAGCTTCTCTTCAATAACTTGTTCCATTTTATCATGGGCAGAATATAAAAGGTTTCTTTTTGACTTCTCTAATCAAACACCGAAGATGATTAGCTGGAATTTGACTAATGGCATTGTCCTTGATTATCCGTTCAATTTGAAATTCAAACTTGGGCACTTTTGACCATTTTCTAACAGAGTGACATCCCTTCAAAAGATTTCAGTTAAGTGCCAGAAACCTACTTTGCATGATACACAAAGAAAATTGAAAGAATGATTGCAATTCTCTTTGAAAACCTATATAGTGTTCATTATTCATAAACCTCATGTACTGCATTTGTAGTAAATTAGATGGCTTTATCTATATTTCCGTTCTGTTATCAGTAGGTAACCTTGGTGAATTAGAAATCTTGACTAGACAAAAGTACATGTACATATTTTGATATTTTTTTATTGTACAATTTATGTCGTTCATTTTTATACATCGTTTGGCCCTCTTAATCGAGTAATCTTAACAGCGTTCGTAACTAAATCGATGTGATTAAAAAGTAAATTTATTTACAATTAAAAGGGGGGATGAAAGATTTTATGGGTGTACGGGACGTGGGACACAGTTGATCTAAAAGTGTCCATGTTTGTCAGTGTGACAATGTTATGGGGTAGATTGTTCCAAAAGAATAGAGTTTTGGGAAAGAATGAAAAGAATAGAGTTTTGGGAAAGAATGAAAATTTATAAAAGTGTTAAGTTGTGTTTATTTGAAAGGTCAATGACCTTACAGGTGTGAGGAAGTAGGGAGGAATAGGAACCGCAACAATGCCCAAAATAATTATGTAAAACATAAGTACACGTGCAGTTTGCTGCCTTTGCTGTGTCTTGAAGTCTTGCCAACCCATTTTTCAAAACCTGTTCTATAATCTAGCTTAAACGATTCTACAAAAATTGTGTAGGTATGTGTGAGGGTGTGTGTGTAGGGGGAGGGGGTTCAGCCCAATGTAGGTGTTCATAATAATATATGAAATACTGAATACATGTACTATGAATGTTTCACAAATTTAAAAGAGGTTCATAATTTTCCCTTTCTAATCCTCTAATATGGCTTCTGATGATTCAAACTAAAACACATATCCTTTATGTTGCAATCTATATTTCATAATTAACAACTATTACATTGAATATTAAGTACATAAAATAAAATAAAAGCTTTACAAGTACATAGACATGTTATTTCTAAAGCTAGACTTATAAGTGTAGAGGTACTACGGAATGGCTTAAGACATCTAGACACACATATTTCCTCTGAATAAGTTATACAATACAATGTTTCTACATCTATATTTGTTTGATTGTAAATTATTCTAAATATCACAGTTCTATTATTTGAGTATGTTACATGACAAAATGATCTGACTCCCCCTAATGCCACTCCTGATCCGCTTGGCAAGTGTATGTAAGATATACTTAAAACAAATAAAATTTTATTTTTAAATCACATATGTCAAAGGGAAAAGGCCACATTTAAGAAGAGTTGGAAAAAATTCAACTTTTTGGAGATTTGATGCAGAAAAAATATGACACACTGTTAAATGAAGAGTGATACAGACAGAACAATACACATCATTTACATCAATAAGAGACTAATTGCTATAGCCGTCACCTTGATTCTTTAACTTAAAGGACACGGGACACCAAATCAAAGTTATCTTTATCCGTATTATAAAGTTGATTATGTAACAGAAATACCATTCTCGCAGTTTCCCTGCACGCGATAGCCGTTTACTTGGCTTCTTTAGGGGTACGTGGGCGGAGCTTGTGAAATATGCATATTTGTGAAGCCAAACCGAGGTTGGCACGTGACTGACGTCACGTTTGTGATGTGCGCCGCTGTATATTCAAGTGACACGAGGGGAATGGGGGACTAGCGGCGGTAGTTTTGATATACTGGTGACAGGTCTATTTAAGCTTATTAAAGTTTAAACATTTTTATATAATGAAAAATCGGAACAAAAAGTTTTTATCTCGGTTCATAGATTATGCACTGAATACAGAAGGCTTCTTGTCGTGTACATTCGATAGCTAAATTTATCCAAGGCCGAATATTTATAAAGCATGGAGAAATAAAGACTTTTTCGAAATGACTACCGGCATTTATAATCCAAAGGAATGGAGCATTTTTGCCTCTATCATTATTTTTTTTATATTATTTTCTTTAATTTATAACGACTGTTCAAGTATGTATGCAGGACTTGTATCCCTAATATCTTTTTTATATGATTTAGCGAAACACTAAAGGGTTTCTCTCTATATTACCGTAAGATTCGGCCAATGATCCTATCATGTATCATATGGTTTTTTATATTTGTACGAGTATCCTACATCCATGATATGATCGTACATCGAAGACTTGTAAATACATATTTCTGTCTTTCATCGTACATCTCTTGAACTTCCGAGTCTTTTTTATTAATGGGAAAATTTGAATGTTGTCTCAGAAGTTTAGTGTTAACAAAATTATCAATAAGATTCATTTTCTAGCTGTAAAATTAAATACATGTATAGACTTCACTCCTGTTATTATAGAGTTTTATGTGAATTTTAAATGTGTACTCCGATTCTTTTGTTTTGTTTTTTTTTTTCCAATGAATCAGTAATTCAGATAAGATAAATGTTAAAAAGACCGTGATATACTAGGAAGAGACTAAGAGCTTTTCAACAAAACTAGTGATTTCCCCTAGAAAGTATTTATGGGGTCTTTTTGTCGGGAGATAGAGACATTTATGTAATTTCAGTCAAACTATTTATTACTCGCTCAAGTTAGGTTATTTAGTTATTATAGTACTTCACTTTCCACACAGCTAGATTCATTATCTAATAACCCTTCGTTGCTTTGCACTCCGATTTGTATCAAACCTCTGGATCCGCCCCATCTGTATTCATGGAAAAAACGAAGGTGTGACATCTTATATACCTGCCGCCCTAATACAGGTCAACTTCTGATTACGTAACATAGGTTTCACCCGAGGCGTATTATCATGGTTTGACTGGTAGAAGGGGGACTTGCGTTCAAATCACGCCCTTTTCAAATTGCACGATAATAAAGAAGAAAGTAAACCCGTATAATTCAGACGTATGTGAATTGTATATGAAGAATATTTATTTTGACCTATACCTATAATTATAGATACACTTATAAAAACGTTTCCCGCTGACTCCCGCTATCAATTTTAGGACATGTTTATCAAAATTTTCGTGGACCGTGCTTGCCGATTACTTTACTTTACTTTATCCTTTTTTGATATAAAATTTTCATATGAAATCAATTATAATGCACGACGGTCGCTCAGAAAAAGGTGAAGGGGTGTTAAAATTGATCAGAAAGCACGTTTTAAATAAACGGAGCGAAGAAAAAAGTGGTCTAATTTTTTTTCGGTTTAATAAATATGTATATGTTTTTTTTAACAATAGTTTACAAGTAATTTTAAGATATTCAAAAATCAGGACTATCTAGATGAATTGAAGAGAGAGAGAAAAAAGAATGTTGAATACCCCATTACTTTTTATTGGTTGAGAGGGGAGGGGTCGAATTCGTTAATTATTATTATTTCATTAACCCCCTCCCCAGATTTTTCATACCTTTTTCCATTTTGACTCATTCTTTTTTTTTCTTGTTCTTTTATCCATTTTTTCAAATCTTCTTTTATTCCTTGATTTTATTTAACTTGAGCTTTTTAATACGACAATTTCTGTATACGGGAAAATTATTATAAGAGCAAATCAATTCTTTTTTAGCTACGATCTTTGAATCAAAACGAAAATAAGAAAAAGATATGAAAGAAAATATAATTCTCTTTAGAATCTCTGCCGTGTGAACAAGGTGCAGTGAGAACGTACATTATATGTGCGCGCTGACCGTAGAGCGTGATTTTAAGGTACAGTAGCAGGTAGTTTATATGATTACATTATTAAATCATGTTTATTTAGATTAAATGAATATTTCAAGTTTAAAAATGTGAGTTTATGAAAATTCAAAGTCTAAAATAAAATTTATTATATAGATATTCTTATCTTCCCTCTCCCATCTAATTGGAATGACCGCATGGGCATATCACACTCTAATGATTTTACACCTGCCAGGTAATGAATACGCGGCATTTACGTACCCTGCACGATTGATTGACATGTGTATACTTGTCAAAACAACGATTTCATAATTGGGATGTTACTTTCATAGTGGGTTAGCTCAATAGACGTACAAATTAATACATGTACGAAGAAAACCAAATTGAATCCGATTTTGTAATTAAATTACACCAAATTAAAGAAAAGCTGGTTATATATTACAGACTTTTCTCTCTTACAAAAAATCGTTATGTGTAATAAAACAAAAACACCTTTTTTCAACGTTCACTTTGCATGTAATATGACCATGGTGACTAATGGATCCTGTGCATATATAGGTATCA
This sequence comes from Pinctada fucata, assembly GCA_028142955.1. Lineage (NCBI taxonomy): Eukaryota > Metazoa > Mollusca > Bivalvia > Pterioida > Pteriidae > Pinctada > Pinctada fucata. Next base: position 21,438,766 of record AP027106.1, read on the forward strand.
CTATGCGCTTTAGCCATAAACCCGTTTAATAACAAATATGACGTCACACGGCGTAGCTAATTAAAGATCGACAATCTTCGGAAATCTTCGGTAAAGTGCTATTTTTAATAACATAATCGAGCTGTTTTGATCTTATTAACTAGGGGCTCTCGTAGGGATTAAGTTTACTGATAGGTTCTATCACATTAGGTTTAAAATACCATTTGTAAATTTTAGTGACCCGTGTCCTTTAAATTGACTTTTTTTTACCCTTGGTGATACACATCATACTTTGTGGGAAATATGCAGCTCTAAGAATGAAAGTTCAGTCAGTATGCTCACATATTTGATACATTTGCAACTTACTGTGACCTTGACATCACCTGCAAGGCATTTTATAATAAAACTAAATTTCTAAATATCTGTATATATGGTAAAATAAAGCCTTGGCTCTAATTATATCCAGTCATCAATAATTGAAACACAAATAGTTTTTACAGGCTTTCAAGTGGTGTTTAGCTAAAAAAAACAGGGATTTTTATAAGGCCAAGCATGAAAAATGTTGCAATATAGGGCAAATCTAACATAAAATAGGGAAATTATAGCCTAAGGGTCTTTTTCAATACTTAATCAGTTAAAAAAAATGAAAATAGCATAATATGTGCACCATATCAGACAATTATACAATATACCAGTACTCTCTAAGGCACAGTCAATTTTACATGTACGTATGTGTTAACAGAAACCTTTGGTGAGGAAAGTGAGAATTTTTAGGATGTACAGCAGTACTTCATGCTAATCATTCAATTTAGAGGATACAGTGATTTTTTTTTTCATTTTAGAGCAAGATTTTGCTACCAATGAAATCTTAAATTGTAGGGATAATATAGGGAAAAGGGCCTATTTGGCCAAAATATAGTGAAAATAGGGTACATCCAAAAATATAGGGATGTTATAGGAATTTTAGGAAATATATAATTCCTATAAGAAATATAGGGTCGCTGGAATGCCTGTTTTTATATATCATATTCTGGAATTCAAGTTTTTTTTTTCAAAAGATTATGACAAATGATAGACAGTACTGTAGCATAATGCTTCCATCTTATGACAGTAATATATAAGAATTAACAATGATGAAAAATCATAAGGCAGTATAGTCATGTAAACATAATTTCATTACATCACAACAAATGTACGCAGCGTACAATATATACAAGATTGAATAGAATGTTTAAAGACAAAAGAGAAGCAGTAAGAAAAATGAAACAAAAGAATTTCAAGACAGAATCTGATAATTATGTGATGAATTTACTTAATGATGTATTTAGCTAATGAGATCGAGAACATTTATGTAACCTGATGAAAATTAAAGAACAGTAAAAATATAGATAACGTATTATGCCTTTTCAAAATAAATACATGCATCTTTTACGAATTTTACTTCTACAATTTTTTCCACCATGTTTGCGTAGAATGAACTTTTCAGTATTCAATAAAGAATCAATACCTTACTGGCACAAAGACCTGATTGCATTCTGCTCTCATACAATTTTGGCACGTAAATGTAACAAGTGTTACATATAAGTATAAATTGAAAAATAATCAAAAAGGCCAGAAATTTTACATGTAAACGATATGAAATTACTGCAATATCACAACAATTAACATCAATAGTGACACCAATTTTTCATACTTCAGAGGAATTTCATCGTCTATTGAGGTCGCTTATTACTGGTATTTTTGTTTGATCAGTTGGCCTTTTTCTTTCTGTCTGCATTCTGTTTCGAGATTTGTCTTGTTTTGACTGCCTGTCTTTTGAGGTAAATAAAAACAAATAATAAAGCATTAGTGATGTAGGTGGACACACACACCACACAAAAGTCATCAAGGATGAAATATAGGATGTACGCCAAGTATACCGATGCTATGTTTGACAAAACACTTGTCGAAAACTGCAGCTCTGTCAGCAAAGGAGATGGAGATAAAGCTAAAAAGAAAAAAAATAAATTTGACAATTTGTGTCATTAAATAATGCTGCAAAATATGTTTTTGTTTAATTTCAATGTCAGATCATGAATATTAAGATAAGACCTTTTCCCTGAGTCAACAAAAAGTAAATGTGAAAATATGATGGTTTATGATTGGCAAAGCCAGATCAAGGAATTATTTAATCAACCAGTGATGAAAGGTAAAGAGCACATTAGCAAAGTTTCTACAGATACATGTACGTCTTATTCTAATGCACTTTGTTTTCAAAGCTCATTTTGATTGGTTGAGCGATGAAAAAACTACAAGCGGATTCACGTTTCACTGCAGTTTTTGCTATGACGTCATACGTACCCTTGGCGACATTAAAAGCAGATGTTTTCTAGCGCATAACTGACCATTTGCATTAGAATAGGGTTACCACACTGATGTTTTACAAAAACTGACAGGGTATCGGCGAATCCCATGTCAGAAATATCTGTTTTATCACTCGGCATAAAACTCAATTTCTGACAGGGGATTCACTGATATCCTGTCAGTTTTTGTAAAACACGCGCAAAGTAACCTTAATTCATTTAAATGATTTCTACACAAAAACATAGGTAATCACGGATTACGAAGCTCACCTCGCAGTAGCAAAATTAAATTCAAACATATTTCAAAGTACATGTATATTGGCTTTAAAAGTAAAATCACTCAGGCAGAAAGAAGTAGGTCAAGGTCATTTTATGAAAGTTTGATCAAAGATACCATCCTCTATGCAAGTTTGGTACATGTAGCACTAATACTTTGATCAATATTGGCTTTTAAAGGCAAAATCACACAAGCGGAAAAAGTAGGTCAAGGTCATTTTGTGAAAGTTTAATCAGAGATGAAAGTTTGGTACATGTAGCACTTATACTTTGCTCAATATTGGCTTTTAAAGGCAAAATCACTCAAGCGGAAAAATTAGTCAGATGCTGCATCTGATGCATGGGTTCACCTCGGCATCCAAAGATGAATCACTTGTGCAAGTTTGGTCACTGTAGCATCAGTACTTTGTCAGATACTGAGCTAACCAAAAACTTTAACCTGAGACACAGACATGAGTCACTGAACCTGAAAATGGAGGTCAAATGCAGCATCTGATGCATGGGTTTACATCAGCATCCCAAGATCAATCACTTATGTAAGTTTGGTCACTGTAGCATCAGTACTTTGTCAGATACTGAGTTACCCCAAAAATTTTAACCGGACAGGGACGCGGACACTGAAGGTATAGCATAAGCTCATCTCAACTTCGTTGAGGTGAGCTAAAAAGGGCAAAATAAAAATTATTATTTGGTACTCATATTATACCATAAATTGTGTTAGTACTTCTTTTAAACTTATCCTAATATAGATTATTAACAATTATACTTAACACATCTGCATGCAGACCTGCTGACATTTTCTAACGAAAAGTGTAATAGTTTGCTCAAGAAAGTGCCAATTTAGGAGATATAGCGTGATATGAAAAGTTAATTGTAATTTCAAGATAGAATGCATCATCTTTTCCCCACTTGGACATTGTAACAAATCCTAATTGCTCATTTATGCGCTTTGATATTGTTACCTGATCATTTATGCATGTGCCTATATGATATAGGAAAGATTCGATTCATTCAAATGCTCAAAATGCTCAATAGAAAAATAATTGCTTAAAGAGTCGTAAATAGTCATTCTGCATGGTAGCATCTAAATGATGTAAAATTAAACAACAAAAGCGTAGAGATAAAAAAATCATAAAATTTACACGTTGCCAAAATTGTTAAAGTAGGCAGGTCTGTAATGTAATCATCAATATGAAAACACAAACAAATACTCAAGTCTCAGGGCTTAATATACTTACCACACATAATTTGTAGGCAGTAAAACACTATTCCAAAGACACTGTTAGGTAGATTTAACGGACTGTTCTCTCCTATAACATATCCTAGAAGACCAAATCCTTTACCCCATCTACAAAGGAATTAACCACAGTTGAATTGATTTTTTTTTAAGTATGTATAAAGGATATATACGAGGGTTGTCCCAGAAAAACGTAGACATTGCTCACAATTTCTTTATTTAGCATTAAATGTACACAAGATTTTCCAAGATGTACATTTAATTATCTAGGTAGCATCAAATGTTAATGGTGTTGAAATCTGCTGTTAATCTTAAAAATCAATAAAATAATTAGAAGTGCGGTTGGACAGCACCGGAACAGTCCGAAATTTTCACGCGCCAAAAAAATGAGTCGATATTTAAACCAGTTGAATACTTATCAATGTATGTATAAATAGTATAAAAGTGTAATCAACAGAAAGTACTGATTTTTGCGAGTACATACATGCTATATTTTCATCAATAACGTAATAAACAATTTAATTTAGAAGCAATTTATAAAGCAATCCCCTCATCAATCCTTCAAAAGATGGCGACGTCAATGCTATGAGCGGAGCAAGAAATCGTACTAAGATATTTCGTTAATCGTGGACTGACCCCTTTTAAGACAAAGTAAGAAATGAAAACATCAGAAAAGTCTATGAAAAGCTCGCAGAGTATAAGTGTATGTAAAAGAGATTTGCGACGAATTGACAGCCAAAACTAAGCAAGGACACAAGCAGATTGTTGATATTATTACAGTAAACTTGGCCAGAAACCTCATGGATGAAATATGGCGTCAAACAGTAAAAGAAATAGTAGAGAGGGTCCAGATAAGTAAAATTTACTGTGCAGAGAATCTTGTCGAGAGGATAAGATATGAGTCGCGTGTCTGCTCGATGAGTACCAAGTCTTTTATCAATGTATGAGATGAATTTATGAATTGCTTCCGTTAGGCATATTCTAAACCGCAGTCGCCGGAATCCATGACGTTAAATATCATGCGCCGGTGGACGTCACCCTATGTCTTTATTTCTTCCATAAAAACTTTACTATGAAAGATAGATTATTGATCTTACATATACAGAAGCCGATTTGTATGTCAAATTTATCAATGCAAAGTTTATAAAAATGCAGCCCTCTACAACTTTCTTATAACCGATGTCTACGATTTTCTTGGACAACCCTCGTATATATTCAGTCAATTTGGGAGTTTTGGATCGCTGGGAACTATTAATTATCTTATCACTCAATACTGATTGCTTTCTTTACTATGAAAAAGCAAATTTTATTTTCCATCTGAATAATTAAGTGAAAAACTAATAGGTTTAATCTGGAAGTGACAAGTTGAAACGAAACTCCCAAATAAATTTACTGTACAAGAACAATAAATTCAAAGAACCAGTTATAAGTACTCTTAAGCATATAAGTACTCTTTCTACCCATGGACCATCAGGCAGTGGAACAATCTCCCACCAGATATCACTGCGATTCCATCATTAAAGGGTTTCAAGGCCATGCTGGACAGGCTACCAGCTGACCATCCAGCATTCACCATCTAGCCAACCACCATGATGTTTTTATTCTTTTATTCATTTTTAACCTGTAAAATCACCTATTAAGAGGTTTTTAGCTGTCTTCCAACATGCGCCCGACTTAATTAACGTTCTTTTGAGAGCCCAACTCAGTATTAAGAAAGAAGAAGAAGATAATATATACATATTACAAATAACATCAGATTTCTTGAAATCTTCCATTGAAAAGTTGGACATTTTCAGATTTTCATAAGTCCAAATAATAGATATAACATTGAATATTTGTCAAACTAAATAATTTTTTATCGACAAATCTGATAAACAGATAAAACCGATACTTTTCATGAACTCTGTTTCAAAAACTTACATGTAATTTTTTAGCTACCTACTTACCTAGATTTGAACACTTTTGAGCAGCTCATCTTTGAGCTGATGTCACACAGTGCTTTGTATTGAGAATTGTGTTCGGCCTGAAACTCCACATAGTAAGCATACAACGACAGGATTATACCAAGAAAACAGATGGAAATTATGCCGATCCTGGTTTTATGCATGATGCTACGAAATTCAATCTCCGTAGAAACCATTATGTTATTTATTTTCTTCAGCCCTGAACAGTGTGATGCCTCAAAGAAACTGGGAACTACTTAAGTGATGAAAAAAAATGTTTGTAAACAAACGATTCACAGATTTACACGTGTAGGTAAAAACGAAAGTACACACTAGTGCTAAGAATGAAATCGGACAACTATTTCCCGGTTAAATTTGCGGCATAGGGGAGGTATAAAAGTGCTTTTTGTCACTAAACGATTGTTCAGTGTCTTATAATTTTTCGTAAATGATAGTCAAGCAATCAACCCACTCACCCCTTCCTTCAGAAAAAAAATTTATAAAGACTCAAATAAACAGAGCGCGCATCTGAAATGTTTGACATTCACATTGTACACAATGTTTCACTTTGTTGTTGTTGTTGTTGTTGTTGTTGTTGTTGTATATAATTCAATTTTAAATATAAGCGCGAGGCCAGGAGTACGTTGTTTTACTAAAAAAAAAGAGATGAAGGAACAGACGAAAACTGCATTGATATATTGTGTATGAATTTCATTATAATACCGAAGATTATGATTTTTCATATAATTTGTATTTTTCAATATTCCGACATTAACTTTTTTTCATACATTTTATTTCTATGTGTTCATTTGTTCCTTCATATCTTTCAGACAATTTCCGTTTATTTGTAAAAATACCCTACGGTCATTGAAGTGTTATCTGGCTAATTAAGGGACTTTATTATTAATCCGTCTTTAGAGTTTCCATATTCTTTACATCACTTAAAAGGGACACTGAGTGTCATGTCCACTTACATAATCTATTGATATGTTTGTTTTCTTTGTTATTTAATTATAGATTCCATGGTTCTGCCCCTTGAATCCCCACAAGGGCTTTTCCCTGGACCCATTAGGGGCCAAAAAGCAAGAATTTCCCCAACCCCCTAATGGAAGTGTTTCCACTTTAAAAGTCATCTGGCAACGCGCCTGACATATTCAGGTTTCAAAACTCTGTTCTTGAACAGTCTGCTTATCATAAGAAACAAAGAACGTAAGTTTATACATACATGAGTTAAAGAAGTCAAGATCCTGACGATAATCTTAACAGCACTCACAATAGAGCACCAAATGGAGCATCGACGGACCCCTGGCAAGCTAGAGGTGGGACCAGGTGCCCGGGAGGAGTAAGCATGATTGTTTGATATTATGGTATAAAGAATTTGACCAATTTTTTTTTTTTTTTTTTTTCAGGTAATGTTGACACCACTCATCACAATATAAATCTAAACACATTCAAAATAGTTCAAACATCATCTAAATTAGTGATTCCAGTATTGAGTATTTTTATTACACCTAATCTATTAATGCATTCATTGGCAGATTTAGAGAGGTATGTGGGGGCCGCCCCCCCCCCCCCCCCTAAAATCGTCAAAGTAAGGTACATGTATTTTGGGGGGTTCAAACTAGTATGTATATAGACTTAATTTCTGGTCGTTGAAGTCAAATTTCAGCAAATTTCGTTCGTTCGCCGCTTGACTTTATTTAAATTACATTTCATTTTTGCAATAAAAAATCCGAAGCTAAATATGATTTCCATTTCATACTCAATAGCTGATGAAGTAATGTATCCCCTTCAACACCTCAATTTTATTTTCGAACGGTCTATTTCTTATGAATATACTGTTCAAGTAAGTCAACGTACCCTAACAGCAAAGGGGATTGGCTTCGTGGTGTGTAATCCTCTCCCCCACAAAAATATCGCCAGATACATCATACTTCATTACAAGTACAAAATGCTTCTTTTCTATTCAAGACTTCGAATGGATCAAACTACATTTCATAGCAGTCTTCATCATACAAAACGGTCATTCATCCTAGAGGGAAGGGAGAACCCCACTAGGACGTCGTCCTGGGCCCCTCTGGGATGGTAGCTCAGGCCTTTTGGTATATTCCACGCCCCCTCTAAACTCAAATCCTGTATCCGTACCTGGTATTATATTTACAAGTTTACCGCGACTCCTTATGATTAATGCATAAAGAAAAAAATTAAAATTATGTTTCCGACATCCTCTCGAAACATCGTACGATGATACGCCAAAGTGCAGAATATACTGTATTGGAAGAGGAAGAAGAAGAAACATCCATAGACGACTTCATGTGTACTTATGTGAAGAATTCGTATGTCATTTATGACGTAGCCCTGAAGCGAAAAAATGCAAATAGCAGAACATTACAACACAATATACATACGTCGATCATACCTTCCCGTGATATGACCTTGACCTTTGACCTTTGTAAGGGTTCATCCTCAAGCAACTCTAATAAAATTTATTAAAAATTTGACGATCCTGCTCTTGAACTATTGGTCAAGTCGATCAGTACAAGTACATTCCCCAAATTTAATGATGCATATGACAATGACTTTGCATTGTGACAATGACTTTGCATTATGACAATGACTTTGCATTATGATAATGACTGCATATATGACAATGACTTTGCATTATGACAATGACTTTGCATTGTGACAATAATTTTGCATTATGACAATGACTTTGCAGCATTATGACGATGATTTTGCATTAATCATGACAATGATTTTGCATTATGACTGACTTTGCATTATGACTGACTTTGCATTATGACAATGACTTTGCATTATGACAATGACTTTGCATTATGACTGACTTTGCATTATGATAATGACTGCATATATGATAATGACTTTGCATTGTGACAATGACTTTGCATTATGACAATGACTTTGCATTATGATAATGACTGCATATATGACAATGACTTTGCATTATGACAATGACTTTGCATTGTGACAATAATTTTGCATTATGACAATGACTTTGCAGCATTATGACGATGATTTTGCATTAATCATGACAATGATTTTGCATTATGACTGACTTTGCATTATGACAATGACTTTGCATTGTGACAATGACTTTGCGTTATGACAATGATTTTTCATTATAATAATGACTGCATATATGATAAAGACTTTGCATTATGACAATGAGTTTGCATAATGACAAAAAGTTTGCATTATGACAATTGCATTATGACAATGACTTTGCATTATGACAATAATTTTGCATTATGACAATGACTTTGCATTATGACGATGATTTTGCATATATGATAATGACTTTGCATTATGACAATGATCGGGATTGCATTCTGACAAAACAACGACTTTGCATTATGACAATGATTTTGCATTATGACAATTACTTTGCATTACATAATCCCCTTCAGTTTCTATACTTTTTTGCCACCGGTGTTTAAAGGCATCAATACCACTCTTAAAGAACTCCTTATCTTGACTGGACAGAAAGTCATCCATTGCACGTATATGACGTCATCATCGAACTGAAAGTGGGTGCCTGAAATAGCTGCTTTCACTTTTGGGCATAGATGAAAGTCTGATGGAGTGAGATCAGGTGAATAAGGCAGATGCAATTAAATTAAAGCCACAATCATTAATGGCAGCCATGGCGGTGACAGCACTGTCCTGATGGAACAACACACCTTTAACAAGTGAGTTCTCCGTGGTGCTTAAGTTTAATATTTTCCAAACTGTGTCAGAAGTGAAGCATAGTATGTGCCATTGATTGTTTGTCCTTTATAGAGATAATCTATCAGCAGAATACCTTCTGCATTCCAAAAAACCTACCCAGGCTCACAACATATCAATCAGCCTTCATAGAAGTAATATAGGTCCCCTTTGATCTTTTGTTTATAACTGTCATGCATATATATATACAAGTAATGGTTATGTGTGCTTTAATCAAAAATACAGAAAGTATCTCTGAAATGATATTCCAAAAATCAATTTATTCATAACATTTTCTATAAATTAAGTATGACTTTTCAACATTTTTATAATATACTGATAATGAAACAAGCTGATTTATAATTAACAAATTCTGATTACTACATGACATGAATAATGTCACCTTCCTCTTTCCACAGACTCTAGTGTACTATTTATGCAATTCTAAACGCTTCAGGACAAATTCAGTCATTGCAGAGAAAAAAAATCTACTACATTTTATGTTCTGGTTGGTCTGCAATCATCAAAAATAGATTTTCTACAGCTTTGGTTGATCAGCTGCATTCATTTTCTGTACCATATCCCTGACTCTATGTACAATGACATGTGACTCCTCATACAGTGGGCCTATGTTAGCAATGACACGTTTCACCCACTGGCGTACATTCTCATTGTCTTCGTACAGTTTCTCCATGCAACACGCGTTTAACTGCTGAAGTTCACACAGACCTAATAAATCTGCCACTGATATTTTTTCACCACAAAGGTAATTTTTACCATTTAGGAAGTAGGAATCGATGTGATTCACTGAAGACTTTGTGGCCTTACTGAACTTTTCCACCTGTTTCCTGTCTACAGTGCTACGAGTGGCACGTGGAATAACAACCTGTTTTAAATAAGATTTGAGAATAAGTGAATATACATGTATGAGTGAAGCTTATAAATGTCAGAATCACAATAAAATACAAGTACATTGAAATGTGCATGCATTTGAACACACATGTTCATGATCTATGATGAATTCAATTTGAAATAATTAATAGAGACAGAAGAAATAAAGTATATTAAATGAAGATTCTGATGAGTTCTAAACTCGACAGTTACATGATAAAAAGGTGAATTTCTTGTAATGCAGAAAGCTGAATCTAATTTCAAAGTTGCATGGGTTTATTTTTCAATACACTAAATTATTGAGTCATCTAAACTGAAAAGAATGGCAACTATTAGTTCATAAATTCTGACATTTTATTGCATTTATCATGTTTATTGTCAATTTCTTACATATATGATTAGCTAAAGATCATATTTTCTAGATGCATACATGTATATGGGATGTTTGATATTCACTCAGAAAAATGATACTGCAAAACGTTTCTTAATAAAATTCAGGCAACGCAAAGCGTAGCATCCCCTTGCACAGCATGTATATTAATGTACTCACTCAAGGTTTATCAAGGGATCTTTACTATTTCCAATCTATGCCCTTGACCTTTGACCTCATAAATCAAAAAGGTTCCTCCTCCTGTCATAAGTCAGAAGTGTATGAAGTTTGTTCAAGATCAAACAAAAACTGCACTCTCTGATTCAAACCATTTCCGATCTGTGACCTTGATCTTGACAATCAATAGGGTTCTTCAAAAGGTCAAAAGGAATAAGTGCATGAAGTTTGGTCAAGACCTAATCAAAATTGTGCCCTCTAGGACATATACACAGATTTAAGCCATCTCCAATATGTGACCTTGACCTTTGACCTATTACCTTGAAAATTTATAGGGTTCTTTTTCTTGTCATACGGAATCAATGTATGAAGTTTGGACAAGATCCAATCAAAATTGTACCCTCTAGGCTGTATACAAGGATTTCAGCCATTTCCTATCTATGATTTTGACCTATGAACTTGAAAATCAATAGGGTTCTTCCTCTTGCCATAAAGAATAAGTCAGGGATGTTTTTACCCTTTGATTCCAGGGGCCTGGGCCTTCAAAATTGGGAAAATAGCAACATTTGGTTAAAATTGGGGGGAAAAATTATACAAATAAATTGAGAAAACAAGCAAAAAGATCTTCTGACATTTGCTACTAATGAAGATAGACACCTGTAGTCAAATGGTAGTACCAAGAATATTATATTTCAGATAGTGCACATTGCAAAACAGATATAATTAGAAATATATTTTCATTAATTTCAAAGGGTTTTTATACTTTGTTTATTGGAATTTTATTTTTTTTTCAAATTGGGAATTTTAAGCTCAGAAAATTTGGAAAAATGCCTGCGTTTCAGCATAGGGAATTGGCCGAATTTCGGCCCTGGAGAACCCCTAAAAATCCCTGTAAGTGGATGAAAGTTGGTAAAGATCTGATGTAAACTGAGTCCTATAGGCTCTATACAAGGATTTTTGCCATTTCCAATCTATGACCTTGACCACTGAGCTATGACCTTGAAAGTCATTAGGGATATTCCTCTTGTCATCAGTAATAAGTGTAAGAAGTTTGGTAAAGATCCTGTCAAAACTGTGTCCTCTAGGCTGTAGTGTGACGTGCTGTATTCAAAGATTTTAGCCATTTCAAATCTGTGACCTTGACCTTTGACCTTGAAAATCAATAGGCTTCTTCCTCATGTCACAAGGAATAAGTGCATATGTATGAAGGTTGGTCAAGATCTGATCAAAACTGTGTCCTCTAGGCTGTATACAAGGATTTAGCGATTTCCAATCTGTGACTTTGACCTTTGACCTATGACCTTGAAAATCAATAGGGTTCTCCCTCTTGCCATAAGGAATAAGTGGATGAAGTTTGGTCAAGATCTGATAAAAACTGTGTCCTTTAGGCTGTATACAAAGTGTGACGTACACGTACACACACCCTCACGAACGACTGCATTACATTATATCCCCCTGCAACTTATATGTTGCGAGGGGATAAAAGTATATTTACATAAGAAGCAAAACTGATAACAGCTTAATTATTATATTAGAAGATGAAATTTATAGTACTACACGTACTTAGTGTATATCTTCCAATTTACAAGCATGCATCTATTAATTTATCTTGAGAGAATTATGCAACAATTACTTTTTCAGCATCTACTTATTTTAATTGTGAATTATCCAAGATACACACCAAATGTTGAAAGACCATAGATCCATTAAGTCTGATGTTCCAATGCTGCCAGTGTAGATACTCATCGTGCCGAGCCTGTGTTACGATGTCCTTCCTCGGGAACCAATGATCTGGGATGTTGTGCTTCTCAGAAAGGTATCTTAGTATCGCTATACTGTAATAAAAAATGCATCAGATTAATCCAAGTTAGAATAAATACTAGGTTATGATGACTTACATTTAAAAGAGTTAAAAAATGTTTCAGTCAATACATGTAGTCCATTTTCCAAAAAATATTTATGACCGTTTTATACCTAATGATTTTATATTGAATTTCACAGACATCTGAAACATCCCACCATTTGGCAAAATTTGGAGTTGTGATGTCATATTTAACTGCACTGACTCTATGCGTTGTCATGATGTCACTATGAAGATATCATCAGATTTTGTGATGTCTGGTGTCTGTCCGCCCAACGAATCTACTATAAAATCAGCTTTTCAAATGAAGTAAAAACTTTAATATATATAAGAGGTATATGAACCTTTCAGTGAGTACAAATCCACTATCATCTATAGTAGGCACACGCTGGAAGGGATTTAGCTTTGTATACCAATCTTGTCTGTTCTCACCTGTAAAATTGTTTTAATCTGAGTCACAGACTGATATTATTATAACAAAGAAGTCGACAATAAAACGTACAGTCTGAAAGTCTTGCAGTACAATTAATTCTATGAATATTATAAATGTATGTACTATTTCTATTATGTATGAACTATATACTATGGAATCAAATTAGTCATGTTATTAATATTCTGATATTTGCATATTTAACAAAGGGTGCAATATCGTTTTAAATGTTTAAATAAATAAGCCCATTTTAAAATAATCTGATAATGTGTGTTCAAAAATATATAATTAGTTAATGAGTTTGCACCCTTTGCATGAGCATGTGTAAATTGTAACTGAAACTTTAATATGTTCATTGCTAGTGAAAGTGTCAGTCAGTTAGTGCATTGAAAGCCTCAGAAAGATTTTTATTTTTCGAATTCTTCAGTTCTTTATCTAGCTGCCATAATCTGGTATTTCTTCTTACCGTTTCGAAGTGCGACTTGTATGCCTTCAAAAGGAATGTTATTCATCTTAAGGAAGATGTAAAGAGCCCTGCAAGGTTGTGACATTAAGTCATAATAGTATTTTAAAGCCATTTTTTAATTTTCAAAAAGGTTCCAGTTTTTGAACGCCCTTTAAACCATACACCGGATATGTACTTTTGTGGCTAAATTGCAGTTCAAAATCCAGTATGCATTTAAAATTCCGGGCCAGTACAGTTAAAATTTGTAAAAATTTTGGAGAAGGAGGAGATAGCATCCCCTCGAAAATTTGCCTATCTCATCTATATAATATTTTGCCATTGCCCTACATACTAGGGGACAAACCATTTAATTCTGAAGGGGGAGGGAGGTCTGGTAGTTATAATGTTGAACAAAAATAATCTGACACTCTTTGTTAATAAACATTCTGACCAAAGATATGTTAAAAATCCAAAAGTTTTCCAGACTAATTAATGAAGCTGAAGACAATGGGAAAATAAGTGTGACACAAATGAGTTAAAGAAGATCCTGACGATAATCTCAACAGCACTCAGAGAACCAAATTGCGCATCGACGGACCCCTAGCAAGCTAGAGGTGGGACCAGGTACCCGGGAGGAGTAAGCATACCCTGTTGGCTAGCCGCACCCGCCGTCGATGTTCCTGCATGAAAATAAAAACAATATAGAACATGGTCCATGCTGTAAAGGATCCCGGACATTAAGGCCCCTTTTTTGATCACTAAAAATCGAAGAAGTCAATGTCATTTGTATGACTTTTTACATAAAATGAAAAATTGACCATTCGTGTATTAAATAACTATTAAGGTTTTGCTTAATTATATTCAAAGATTTTACTATGTGTGATGTCTGTTTTGTGACAGGGGTATTTTGCAAATCCGGACAATTCACCATCGATTCCGGCCTTGAATATTGTTTTATCAATACATATGCATGAGAGGGATCGAACTTATTGTCACATGATCACATATTTTGTGAACACGACCAATCAATATATATATGCTAATGAATCGATACTGTCGGTTGCGTGATATTAGAGGTGTGGCTCTATGTTAATGTGTATACTTTTGATGCTACTTTTTTCGTGGGTTTTCTCTGATTTGAACATGAAGGCAAATTGGAATGGCTAAATCCTTCTCAGGGAGAATTTGTCAAATAAGTATCTGTCTGTTATTTTTCTGAATAAGCCATTCTTACATGCGTCCATGCCTAACTTTGAAAAAAAAATCTATCAGACTACATGGGTTTTTTTGTGTATAGTTCAACCAAAGCTGGCGAAGGATGGGTAGATTTTAGCTGACTTTGCCAGCGTTTTGGTAATATCTTAACAGAAAGGGATAAAAAAAACTTGTTGTTTATACATAGTTCAAACAATTTATAAGGTCAGTTCAATAAATTGTGAAAATTTTGAAAACCAAGCCTTTCCTTAAGGTCCGGGATCCTTTATCAGGTATTAAATGATGCTATTGAATTTAAAGACGTTTATCATACATGCATTGTACTGTCTGAGGTTATATCTATATAGAAAGTGCTATGGCGACCATGTCAGGGAAAATATTCAAAACACTTACTGTCAAACCCCTCGCGGGGAACTATTTTACGAGCTCCACAGGGCAAAGGGCAAAAGTGTGACACAAATGAGTTATAAAGAAGATCCTGACGATAATCTCAACAGCACTCACAATAGAGAACCAAATTGCGCATCGACGGACCCCTAACAAGCTAGAGGTGGGACCAGGTGCCCGGGAGGAGTAAGCATCCCCTGTTGGCTAGCCGCACCTGCCGTCGATGTTCATGCATGAAAATAAAAACAATATAGAACATACATGCATCGCACTGTCTTGGGTTATCTCTATATAGAAAGTACTATGGCGACAATGTCAAAAGAACCATGCAAATTAATGAACAACTGAATACAATGGAAAAAACAAGAACACTCATACCAAAACAACCAGGCCAATTAATGAACAATTGAAGACAATGGGAAAAACAATAACACTCATACCGAAACAACCAGGCCAATTAATGTACAACTGAAGACAATAAATGGGAAAAACAAGAGCACTCGATCATACCAAAAGAACCAGGCCAATTAATGAACAGCTGGAACAATGGAAAAATAAGAGCACTAATACCAAAACAACCAGGCCAATTAATGAACAACTGAAGACAATGGGAAAAACAATAACACTCATACCGAAACAACCAGGCCAGTTAATGAACAGCTGAAGACAATTGGAAAAACAACAGCACTCACACCAAAAAAACCACGCCAATTAATGAACAGCTGGAACAATGGTGAAAACATGAAAACTCACACCAAAAAGAACCAGGCCATTTAATGAACAACTGAAGACAATGGGAAAAACAACAGCACTCATACCAAAACATCCAGGCCAATTAATGAACAGCTGAAGACAATTGGAAAAACAACAGCACTCATACCAAAACAACCAGGCCAATTAATGAACAACTCGAACAATGGGAAAAACAAGAAAACTCACACCAAAACAACGTTGTACAGGCCAATTAATGAACAGTTAGAACAATGGGAAAAGGCCAGAAACTCATACCAAAACAACCAGGTCAATTAATGAACATCAGAAGACAATGGGAAAAATAAGAGCACTAATACCAAAACAACCGGGCCAATTAATGAACAGCTGAAGACAACGGGAAAAGTAAGAACACTCATACCAAAATAACCGGCCCGGGAAAAACAAGAACACTCATACCAAAACAACCAGGCTAATTAACGAACAGATGAAATGAACAATCAAATGAACGAGAATGCGCATTAATCATCAACCATTTGATGTTTTTGTTAATGATACTTTACAAGTTTCATAAACATTCGATTGTTTGTTATTTTTTGATAAATATACATGATAATAATTTGAACTGAGACCAACGAATGTTTAAAAAAAATGTTTGCTTGTGTAATAATTTTTTGTAATACATGTACATGTATTCGGGGTTTTTCTTGGGGGGGGGTCCTAAGTCGGCATCGATTGTCCATTAATTGGTCTCGTTGTTTTGAGGTTATAGTGCTTTGGTGTCGTGTTTGGTCTTGCTTGTTTCTTTTGTGTCTCGTTTTGTGCTTGTCTACTCTGTGTTTTCCCATCGGCTGTTGGTGCTACAACCAAGTCGTGTTGGATATCCCCATATTCTTTACAATGCATTGCGTCATGTTGGTTATATAATTTTTCCTTTGCCTAAAACTAGTAGATTCGAATTTCTAACTGATACAATTCATTGTTATTGCATTTATTTGGTATCTTACATATGTCCTGTATATAAAGAAACTGTGCATTGATTGCAAGACAATATATTCATTACAGCACATTTGACACATATGTATATACATGTACAAACTGACATCAAACAATGTATTTATTTATTTGAACATACCAACTGTTGATAAAAACAAATCTTGGACAAAGGGGTTGGATCTCCATGTCCTTTATCAATGTAATTTATCAAATGAGTTTTTCCTGTTTATTGCACTTAAATAATATAAACCTATATATATTGAAATTTTCCTTCCCAATGGTTAGCTTCTTTATATAAAAAGTACAATGAAATAAATGTCAAAATCAAAATCAATGTGAAAGTGGATTTAGTTCACTTCGTCATGTCAAGATAGTCTTGTGTAATGGTGTACACTTTAGAGGGGACCCTACTCCGTTGTCCGTGATTTCTGACGTCAGTGTATTGTACGTCACCCTGCTCGCTGATCGATATCTTTTTTCCCGGTCTGTTGGAAAGATTTAAGTCACGTGGTTCCACATAGTTGCTGCCATAGTTCTCTAGCTTCTTAGTTATGGCGGGAAGTACGGTGTATCCCTCGTCATTGTTTGTAGGTGTCAGATAGTCGTCTGCTCCATCGTTAGATATCATCTTCTCGTCTATATAATCATAAACCTCTGTGTCTTGATGACGCTTGTCGCCGAACACATCCGGGTACCGCTCGGACAATGCCTCTGACGGCCTGTGGTACTCATGTCGTGGGTTGACGTTCAAGGATGGCATTTCCGCCGAGGACAGGTACGTGTTATTCTTACTCCTAGATAAAATGTGAAAATTACCGTATGAAATAGAGAATATATTCAATTGATATTGTACAGAGCTCCAGAATGAAACAGAAACTTCAAATTGAAATAAACTGTCTTTGAAAATGTGATAATGATTTGCAATCCTCATGTATTTCAATTGCACTCCTTTCTTTCGCTTTACATAGAAAGTGCCTAACAAATATGTAGATTGTTTCACATTCTTGAAGCTAAATTAGGAATTCTTTAAAGCAAGATAAATCATTTTGAAATGTTTCAAGTACATAAATTATCATGCGGCGTCGTGATTTGATAAATTTCCTCCATATCTGCGTTTAGCTTTGTAGTTTTCAATCCCATCTTATGGATTCTAAACAAACTAATTCTCCCACAGAGTTTATGATGCATGGCGCACCGTCTTTGGGAACATCTTTTTAATTATGATTTTTATGACCAGTTTACCTTTTGTAACACACTCCAACTATGATACTTATAATACTGATGACGAGGATACCACCTGGTATGGCTATAGCATACGTCATGTAGTCTGAAATGAAGATTCAGGAAGAGGTTTCAAGAACATTTCATAATACTTTTCCAACAGTTTGACTTACTAGTTTATTGAGATGTACATATCCAAGGACATTTACAAATCAAAGAGATATGACAACTAACAACTTGTTCGACCAAACAAAAATCCACAGTAATTTTATTTCGACAAAAATGAAGACAATAACTATTAAGGTCGGCCATTGATATTTTCCAACATCTTAAAGAATGAAGAAATGGAAAAGGCGGTCAACTGTAAGCCGAGTTATAATTGATCCCTTATGAATTCCTCAATCTTGTTCATTCAGGTTTTTACTATCATTTTATATGATTTGAGAATTTCATAATTTTCAAATTTTTATACGATTTTTTTTTCTTATATTTTCATACGACATCGAGAAAATTAAAAATGAGGACACACACCTGGCCAAGCATTAGATGACGTTGTATCCTGTGGCTGGTTGGTGGGAGTTGTAGGTGGGGACGTTGATATCGGGGTTAGTGTTTCACACTCTGAGAATATGAAAAAATCATCTTTAATTATGCTATCAAAGGTATAATGAAAAATATATTCTTTCACAAACTCATCAGCGCTATACAGTGTTTAATTTGACAATACCTAATACAAAATATGTGGAAGAGAGAAATAAGCATTTTACATAAGCTGCTGAAGACGAAACTGTCCAGAGAAAAGGAATACAGGTTATTCTCGTTTACTCAAACTCGGTTTACTCGAATTTCCGGATAACTCGAACTGATTTTGAAAGTCCCGATTTTTTCCCCATTGATTTCTATGCATTTCTACTCCTGATAACTCGAATTCCGATAACTCGAACTTTTCGGTAAGTCGAACTGATTTTTAAGTCCCATGAATAATTTTAAGTTGAAAATTTACCTCGATAACTCGAACAGCAAATACAGGTTAATCGTTAACCAACAAAATTCAAAATTATCAAATTAATCTACTCAAAGTCGAAATAACCAATAAAATTTAAAATTATCAAATTAATCTACTCAAAGTCGAAATAACCAATAAAATCGGTCGATCTATCAATGTAGGTAAAAAAAAATCGTGAATAAAAAGTTTCAGAATTCGGGATATCGTCACTTATCGAATTTCAGTATGCAGAAACCAGATTCACCACTCCCAGGGCGAGGGCTGAAGAGAAAACTCGATACAAAGAGCTACGACACCAAGTACGATGCCATCCTGGAGGTAGAGAAAGGTTCCATGACGAAGAAGCAAGTTGCAGAGAAATTTGGAGTTTCAAAATCCACACTGTCTACGTGGCTAAAGAACAGCGAGGCCATCAAGAAAAAGATGAGTTCTGGCGAAGTAGGCCCTGAGCGGAAGAGGGATAGGGGCGCCCGTTATCCAGAGGTTGAGGAGGCTCTCCTGAAATGGTTCAGCATGGCGAGGTCAAGCAACGTCACAGTCTCCGGCGATATGATGAGAGAGAAGGCCAGATTCTACGCTCAGCGACTTGGAGTACCTGATAACCAGTTTGAGTGTTCATCCGGATGGCTGGAGCGGTTTAAAACCCGTCATTCCATCGTATTCAAGAGAGTTTGCGGGGAGTCAAATGACGTTGAGTTAAATTCTGACTCAATGTCAAATTGGAAAAGTAAGCTCCAAAAGCTTCTCGCAGATTTCAGGCCAAACCAGATTTTCAACGCTGATGAGACCGAAGTTTTCTACAAGTTGCTTCCAGACAAGACTTTGGAGTTCAAGGCCGTTGACTGTCATGGAGGAAAGCAGAGTAAAGAAAGGCTTACTGCAATGGTGTGCGCCAACATGGACGGGAGTGAGAAGCTGCCATTGCTTGTCATCGGAAAATCCGCCAAGCCTCGCTGTTTTAAGAATGTTAAAACTTTACCGACCGACTACGAGGCAAATAAGAAGGCTTGGATGACGTCAGGGATTTTTTCCACATTGGTTAAAAAACTTGATGACAAGATGACTCGCCAGAAGCGGAAGATCTGCCTCATCATAGACAACTGCCCCGCCCATCCCGATGTCAAGAATTTGAAGTCAATAAGCATCGTCTTCCTCCCGCCTAAATACAACAAGCAAAACCCAGCCTATGGACCAGGGAATTATCAGAAATCTGAAAGTTCACTACAGGAAGTTGGTGGTACAACGCAAGATAAGAGCCATTGACACCGATTCCCAGTTTTCCCTCACTGTCCTCGACGCTCTCCGCATGTTACACCAAGCTTGGCGACCTGTTACGTCCACTACCATCGCTAACTGCTATAGACATGCGGGTTTCATCGCAGAGGACTCATCACATACTGGCTCTGACGACGATGACGATGATCCCGAGGATGACATCCCCTTAGCCAGTCTTCTCAGCGTTGCACCGGGTGTTTCCATGGACGCCTACGTAGACGTTGACAGCGAGATTCCCACCTGTGAGGACCTTGATGACGAAAGTATCGTCCAGTCAATTGCGGCCTCCCGATCAGACGCCGACGCAGGCAGCGATTCTGAAGATAATGAACCCAAAGATCCGTCAGTTCCCAGCATAGAGAGTGCATTTCAAGCCTTCGAGACTTTAGTTTCTTTTCTTGAATCTCAGGAAAACTGTGAACAGCCGTTAGCATCACTTGCCGACGTAAACAACTTCGTGGTCCAGTGTCATCTCGGACGTGTAAGTGCTAAGCAGACTACTCTTAAGGACTATTTCTCCGTAGAATCAGAGCAAATCCGTGACTAAACATGTTCCTTAACCAGTGCTTGGAGTATTATAATCGATTGTGAAACTTATAGTGCTATCATTGTGATCGTACGATACGAAACGTTTATACGACTGTTTACCTAGGAGTTGTCACTTTTTTAAACTAGAAATGTGCTTTAATATTGTTTTTGTTTCTTGCAAGTTTACATCGATTACAAATTAAATTAAAATATTTGAAAACAACAGTTTCTTGTTATTTATCTATACATGTACACATACGTAGTTACAATAGTTAGATCGACGACAGAAAAACAGCAAACACAAAATACATGCAAGGAAGAAAGAGCAATAACTCTTACTGAAAATCGATTTCTGGTCATGAATTCAGTAAGTCGAACTCCTGTTAAGTTGAACTATTTCTGATGGTCCCTTGAAGTTCGACTTATCGAGAGTGGACTGTATAATGTTTGAGCAGTTCTAGACATTGATTTAAACTTTCACGATCTTTGGCCATATTACATCGTTTAGATCGAGGATCACTGATGAGGATTAAGTACCCGAAACGTGCATGTCTAGTCCATGCTGCAAATTTATCTGTTCTTAAATTATGCTATTGAGTTTGAAAACGTTTAACATTTGTACCACTTGGTGAGTGTCACTGCTGGTGGATCAAGAGTCCCCGAGGGAACATGTAGTCAAGTTCATTCAACTTCGTTGATGGTTTTTTTCAGCATTTGAAAATAAATTTGAAGACGTTTAACATTTTACCTGTAGTAGACATGTAGACGTCCGTCGTGCATGCACTCTCGTCGCTGTCAATGAATGTAAGGGCATCAAGGGAGATGATTCCATATTCCAATAGACCACGCCTGTAACCTGTAAGCTGTCAAGACAAGATATTAAAGACATATGGGACATTACTTGTTGAAATGCGCATATGGTGCAGTGAAATAATTTCAAGAGAACATGCTTCAGTATTGACAACTTATGTGAACACCAACAGACATTACTTGAATTATAGAATAAGTGTCTTATTTTGTGTGTTTATTCAGAAATAAATTACAATGGCTGATGCATTTATTTTGATATAATGCGCGTTAGCGAATTTAATCAAATAAATGCATCAGCCATTGTAATTTATTTCTGCATAAACACACAAAATTGGACACTTATTCTATATATATGCGCTTTCAAAGCCAAAAATATAACAAAGGAAGCGCCCGATTCTATTTATAAAGCGAATCCGTTCACCAATGCGGAGGGGAGTTAATTTTAGAAAGGAACAGCTAGAGTTTCCCATGACAACGTCACGCTTATTCAGTATTACTGAAATATCATAAATTAATGCATTATGACATATCAAGTATTACAAATTAGAAATTCAGCAAAGGAATAATGACAAAATATGACCAAATAACTTGTTTATTACTCTCTAGATGTTCACTGTTTGGAACTAGTTTGTTTGCGGAATGTATTCCCATTTACTAGTAGTATCCGTTTGACTCAGTTGCAGCGCGGTGAAATCATGAAATGTTGACAGCGTTAGTTCATGGATTTGTCTTATACTGTGTACTGTTTATGGGTGGGTTATTTTGGAATTATTACAAGCAACGCTGAGTGTAACAAGAAATCTCCATCCGAAATATTCCGTTGAGTGTAGGATGTGACATCAACAGACAGAGAGCTATTGTAGCTGCGCCTGCCTCTGTCGCTTGTTTTGATGTCGTATTTTATAATCGTCAAGACACAGTCGCTGAAAGAGGTAAGGGATTTATGGGGAAGATTTTAGTTATGATTTGGCTCTCTATATGATGATGTTCCTACTTTCTATATTTATTCATACTTGTTGATATGCAATTTGAATTCATCCGCGATCCTGGGTATCATTACGTCACACTGTTATTGATACGGAAATCAATAACAATCGTCCTGAAAGCTTTATCTCGGACAATTACAGTGGTTGTGCATATATCAATAGGTATTGTTACAAAGATTTGAACAGTTTCTTGTCATGAACATCTTTTACATTCTAAACGAATGTTATGATGTGCTTCAAATGTTATTCACAAAGATTAAATTAACAACTATATGTTTCAGTGTATTACACATTTGTCTTGTAGACAACCACATTTTTTTTAATCAAGGTCGAGTTTGAGTGTCATCATACTCCTATATACCTGAATAGATACTCCACTGTTTGGGATGAAAATTATTCCACAGCGCCAACTGTCCGACTGATGATCAAATATAGTTATGGTAGCGACACTACTTACAGTGATAGTCAAATTACCAACATCGGTTCCTTTCATATGATATCTGAACACAAAGCATTGGCGCTCCTTGTCGATTGTAGGTGAGGTAAGAGTGGCTTCGAACACGTTGTCGTCAAATGTGTCCAAATATATGTAAGCTGTAAATTGAGAAGTTACAGTATAATATGTGTACATTAGATAAATTACACATGAATCTGAAGAAAAAATTCTGTAAAGGGACCTCTCGTTTCCTTGCTAGGATGTTATCTGAAGGTACCCGAATACTTATATAGTTTGTCACTTTATGATAGCACCCGTCATTAATGAGCTTAGCCATGTATGTGTTGTAAAATCCATTCTTTCTTTGTTTTGATGTTTTGGATATAAATTCCTATCCAAATTTCATCCAAAATAGATATTTATTTGAAGTTGAATCAATATTTTGAGGCCACATATATACTAACTGATAAAGATAGAAAGTACTATGCATATAAAGGAAATCTAGAAATATCTATTTAAGTATAAGTTTGACTCGAGACCCCGATGACCTGGTTTGTTTTTCCAGTGCAACCAATTCAAAAGCACTCTGTTTACATACTGTTCATCACACGATCCAATTCACAATCACATGGTGCTTTTTCATATATAAATGAGTTGACTTAACTTCTTAACTTCTTTGATACACAATCCCATTTCACAATTATTTATTCTTCGTTTTTTTATTTCCTTTGTCTCGGCATCGAACAGAACTTATTAAGGTATCCGATGTACAATAGGGCATTTTTCCATGCAAAGTAAGGTACTATAAACTATTTTCTGAAAGGTTATAATGCCCACTGGTCAAAAATAATAATTTTGGGGTCAGAAAAATAAAGGGTAATAAATGGTGAAGCATTTAAATCTATATAACCTATGCAAAATGACAAAGTTGTACATGAGTTTTTCCCCTTTGATTTTTAAGACCCATGAGACACGTCTTATATCTGTACTCGGGGCATCGTTACCTTTCAGAAAATGCATAGTTTATAGTACCTTACCAGGCATTAGACTTTACCATATTTTACAGTAGAGATGATTAAAACGCTATCTAAAATGACTCTATTGTACAACGGATACCTTAAAAGAACGTTAAGATTAAGTTAAGTTCCGCATTGATTTTCAAACTCTCGCTAACATGTTTTAGAGGTCGATAGTTATGATAAATTTGTGTTCAAAATTTATTTGGACTTTTTCATTATCAAAATACTACAAAATTTATTTGTAGTATTCCAATTAATTTCCCTGTGATATTTTCATAAGGATAAAATGAAAAATCTTGTTGTATGATGGAACAACACCAAAAAATCAATGAAACAAGAATGATAAGATATGGAGAAAATGGAAGCAAAAGAAGTACACTGTATGTATTAAAGAAACAACAAAACTATTGGTAAGCACAATTATATCTTATACATACATCCATTGATGAAATCCTGGGGGCCTGTAAGTTGTGATGGGCTAGTGTAGGAAGTTCTTTTCCATCCCTCATTTCTCCATTGACAAAAATCTTGTTCAAAATAGCAGTCATTGGAACCTATAAGATATAGAATAACGAAGAACATGTGTTATTACAAAAAGATAATTTAGAATAATGATTATGTCAGATGTGTCATATTTGCATGTATAACATAAAGAGTAAGGAGGCAATATTGTGATATGTCATTTGTCATTTGATAGCAACTTACCAGAGTTATGTAATATCCAACTCATATTGTGACAGTATTTCAAAAGTACGGATTTCACAATGCTAGTTGTATTACTTCGCTATTTTTAGAAACTTGTCATTTTATATCCTAAAATTAAAGGAGGTTAACACCCTAGCACCATTTATTCAATGTTCTTTGGTGATGGATTTATTTTGATTATTAAGCTACTTGATTGACCCTACAGGGAACCGAGAACCATGCAAAAAAAAAGATGCAAAATTCAGAAATAAAACTAGAGGGCGCTACTTAGATAAATTTGGCTGGTCTGAAAATCATTTGGCTTTAAAGAAAACACCATCAAACAGACGGAGACAATTACACAGCACCATTGAATGCAATATCTTATAAACGATATCGAGAGTCCAGTGTAAGAACGTAAATTATTGTAGACGGTGCTGTTGAAAACGCCTTTCATATATTAGTTCAGATTTGACATATTCAAATCTCGCATGAATTCATGTTACATATACACTTCAGGTACATATGGCATAAACAGGACCCTGACGATAATCTCAACAGCAATCTCAATAGAGCACCAAATTGTGCATCGACATATCCCTAGCAAGCTAGAGGTGGGACCAGGTGCCCGGGAGGAGGAAGTATTCCCTGTTTGGCTACCCGCACCCGCCGTCGATGTTCATACACGAAAATGAAAACAATATCTTCAAAACATGCACTGTCTGATACGTGTCATAGTATCTTATTAAGACGGATTGAAAAGGAAGCTTCAATCTTATCTTATTTTCTCTCATTGTATCATTTAAAAGCAAGGGGGTCGCTTATTGGAATCATTATGCAATTTGTTAAATGTCTTCAAATTCAATAGAATCATTTAAGAAAATAAAATTTTCAGCATGAACCAGTTTGAAATAACAATTTCTTTGCATGACTATTTCACAATACTTCGTTACACCAGAGTTTTAATGTTTAACTTCCTTTTAGGCAAATACATTCACAACTTCAAAACTCCTGCCGATTGTTAATGTATGTCATTTCAGTACTAAGGAATTTCAACGATTTTGTGAAAACCATATCAAATTATAAAATTCATGTCAAGTGATAATCATTATATGCAAGGAAAATGAATAGGTCAGTGATGAAATTCAAGACTTTTGTTTATTTGTAAAACAAGGCAAAATTATGGAAATGTGTTGCTAAAATAGCACATTTGTAACGATAATACAAAAAGTGCTAAAATGCACTCACTTGATTTTTATTTTACCTTTTTGTTTGTTAACATACAATAAAACAGGTAGGTTGGAAACTTTTTATAAAACTTGATTTTGATCAAAGTTTCACCGTAGGTACCAAATTCACAGGTCATTTAAAATATTCTCACAAAAATCACGAAAATCATCTAAGTTTAGGTCAAAATATAAGAGATACTGAGTATCACTGATTTTTTTCAAACACATAGTAAAATGTACATCTGAGAAAGACTTCAAAATATTGAAGAAAAAGTATATGTCCGTGTTGAAATAAGACATAACAAACGATCAAGAATAGTGCCATTTTGTGGTTTACTTGAAAAAGTGTCAGCGCGGTATATTTGCCTTAATTTGGGTGGAATTTAAACAATTTATAATTTTCGGCATCCATCAGCTCTACCATATAAAACAGTTGAAGTCAATAATATTCCATACGTAAAACATTCATGGGTTATTACTTACGTAAGAGAAATTCAAATTGTTCACAAGAGTACTTCCTGCTCAGTTTTTTATAGAAATTACCGCGAAGCATTTTCTTAAGGATACTGCATTCAGTTTAGATTAAATTTTCAAACTTATCCGCTTTTAGGCATGTAATGTATTAAAGTTTTCAATGAGTCACATAGAGTCTATGTAATTAAAGCTCATTGAGTGCTAAAACAGGAGATGACGAAGAATGATCCTAAGTCGTGACCAATGACGCACCTTAAGTTCTACAACAGGGTTGTAGAAAGAATACATATACTTTAAGTGCTCTTGACCTTATAAAGACACGGGTCGCTATTTTTCTTGTAAGTTTATTTATATGCAATATTTTATGTTAAATGATATAATGTAGACTTTGATTTTTATCATACCTCATCCTTCCTTCACCTCTTTTTTACTCTTTTGAATATGTTTTCACTGTTTGGATACTTATTGTTTTAAAACCTGAAACGAATCAAGTCTGGTCCATTCTGCACATTTGACCTGTTTTAATGAATGATGCTATAACTTTGAAGACTTATTACATCAGTTTTCCTTGTTCTAAATTGTCATGTCTCTTGTTGTACTTATCGGCTCTCGTATTTAAGTGTCTCGACTCCAAATGGTGATCCCCTCCTGTATACCATACATTTAAAGTTTTCCTTCAAATAAATTTGATACGAGAAAAATGTCATTTTTAATTTCCTGCATCATGGACAATAGTCAATTAGAGATTTGGATTGGGAATGGCTGAACCTATTATAGGGAAGAGTCAGGTAAAACAGAGGAAATTCTATTTTTCAATTTTGTGTAGGGTACATGCGAGCCTGTAAATAATTATGTTTCTGATGTTCTGATTGGACAATAATTACAAAATTGGTCTTTTTAGAATAGAAACATTTCTTGCTTTACATTAATACAGAAATAATTCCTGAAAACTCATTCATTAATATCTAAAAGCTGTAGAAATTATGCTTTTTTAGAGGCAAAAATAACTGCTCCATTTAGTGCAGATTTTAGGGTGACCTTGAACTACACTTCCTGTCTTCAGATTCTAATGATAAAAGTTTTTATTCTGACATATTTTTGACTCGCTAGCATTGACGGTTAATTTAATGTATAGATTGTAAGCATTGGAAATGTATATGTGAAATGCGACAAGATTTCGTTAACATTGCGGCCTATGGGAAAATGGACAAAAATGAATTACTGGACTCTCCCCATTCGGAGAAACTACTGACTCCGGGAATTACAATGTAAATGGATATAAAAAGAGGGCGTGCGTAATACAATCCGTGCTCTGCCGCCGCGAGCTCATGTATGTTATCACCCGAGGAGTCCGACTGACATTCAGAGAGGACAGGTGGTCGGGGCCCTGTCTTCTCTAAAGATGTTTGGACAGGGCCCGTCATGGAGTCCCGTCGTCACAGTCAGTCAGAGTGCAAGTTTTAAGAATGCGCTTGTACAAGTCTGTTGATTGGTCAAGTACCAAGTCTAGTGTCCGTCTGGTGACAGTAGGATCATATCCACGGTATAAAAGGCGTTTGATGATTCTGACGCATTTTCGATAGTGATGTTGTTTATCTTTGATCCTTCTTATCTTGTTAATAATGTCACCATAAAATGCAAGTTGTGAAATACCCAAAGTAAAATACTCTGTTGCCTGCATTGGTCCGAATTTCAGAAGAAGTTGAAAATAATTTTTGTAAAATTTCCAGAAAGTCTTTACTAGTTTGTGAAAGCGAAAACCTTGTCCTAAAAGTTTCTTGGTAATTTGTAAATTTCTACTATGAAAATCCAAAACATCACTACATGCTCTAGCATACCGGATGAGCTGTGAAATATAGATACCATAGGACGGTAATCTAGGAACATCACCGTCAAGCCAGGGGAAATTTACTATGTTAAATCCAAAATCATCTCTTTTGTCATACACACTTGTATGGATCTCTCCGTTTACAATTTTGATATTTAGGTCCAAAAATGGTCTTTCTGTGTTTGAAACGTTTGTCTTGTTTAGAATCAATTCTTGTGGATAAATAACATTTTTATACTTTTCAAAAACAGGATTGTCGATAGTAAGAATATCATTCAGGTTCCTAGAATTACCAATGAAGCATTTCACATCATCATTTTTTCTTTGCTTTTGAATATTTTGGATAAATTCCTTTTCATAAGTGTATAAAAATAAATCTGCGACAAGAGGAGCACAATTAGTACCCATTGGAATCCCTACAACCTGCTTGTAGAGTTTCTCAACAAATCTTACATAAATATTGTCCAAAAGGAAGGACAAGGCAATACACAGGTCACCACATGTCCATGATTTGTATGATTTGTAATCTGTGGCGGAAAAGAAACCTTTCGATTCAGAAGTACAAATATAAGTTTTCCCCTCTCGATCAAAACACCATTTAATGAGTTTGGACAGTCGAGCATTTATTTTGTCGCGAGGAAGCATGGTGTACATTTTAGAAAAGTCGTATGAAGATATCGTATTTGCTTCAAATTTTCTTGATTTCATTTTGTCAATCACATCCCCTGAATTTTTAATAGACCAAAAGAAGTTTACGCCATTCCTGTTCATGACAGTTTCGCAGTATTTTGCCACGTGTTCCTTTATAGCCGTGAGTGCTGACGTCAGATTTCTAGACACAATTGTTGTTGAGCAGTTACTAGAATTAGCAATGTATCGAAACTTGTAAGGAGACTTGTGAAGTTTTGGTATACAGTAATTGTACGGAGATCCAATTTAGAAATAGGGATGTTAAAAGAAGAGAATTCATTGTTATGTTTGTTCAAAATATTGGGAACACTTTCGTTTCTTTCGATATAAGTATTAGTAGAGGAAAGTTCCGAAACTAAAGTTGATATGTAGCAGCGTTTTCAAATAATTATGGTGTTGTTGGCTGCTTTGTCTGCAGGCGCGAAGACATATTTTTCATGTAAATTACGTAACTTGGATTTGAAATATCTTTCAGATTTAGAAATTGGGTTTTCAAAAAGATGAGGATTTTCATGGTAGTTATCTATTCGAATATCGGCAATATCCAAAATGAGGTTTTTCCAGTCATTCAGAGCATGCGATTCGACTCCTTCCGATTTACACCATCTTTTGGTATAGTTATCTAAAGCTTCCTTAGCACTTCGCGACATTTAATAAAATCTATCTTGGATGGAATTCTATATTTTGGTCCGTTTTTGAGAAGACCACGGATATGCCTGTCTTTGATAATTGAAAAGTCACCTGTAATAATATGACCAGCTGGTTTATATAGATATTGAGACGTTGCACATTCTCAAGAAGAAGGACATGATTCAAGAATTTTAGGATCTTGTGTAACTTTGTTGTAGTTAAAAACGAAATTTCGAATAGGTCTCTTATATTTGTAACATATAAGAAGAGGTTCTAAATTTTCAAAATATTGAGGAATGGCACTTTGTACGCGATGATCCCGAAAAATATTAGAGATGTTCAGAAGATCAAATCCTTTGTTAATAAATGGAATTTTTATGAATCGTCTTTTAGGGGAGGTGTTTTTAACCAAAGGATATAGTTTATTTTGTGCGAATGCAGCAATGATGTTCAGCCTGAATCAATCAGTGTTTCTTAAGAATGCAATCAGTGCTTCATCCAAGATAGATTTTAATTGAACTGATGGAACTGAGGAGAGAGCATGTAGCAGTTCATGTCTGCCGCCGTTGCGTGCAATGATCAGTAGATCTGTGAGGGTACGATGTACTCTAGCTCTTTTTCTGAGTTTTTTGTTTCGCCTTTTACCGTGAGACCTATGCTTCCTTTTAGTGTTAGGGCGGATTGAAAAAACATTAATATTTGAAGAGGTCGAAGAAATGTTTCCTTGTCCATAAATCTGATCGTTTAGACCAAGGGGGTACGCAGTTTGCAGTTTGGTTATCCAGGCAAGTTCAGCTTGTAAGCGGCGTTTTTTAGTTTCAGTTTTACTTTGATTTTTAAGTTTTGAGAATGACTGAACTGGAGTAATTGTTATATCCGAAATTGAATGATTGTATTTAACGAAGTGATTATATAGGAAATTTCTTTGTTTTTTCTGACGCGAGTTTCTTATCTGATAAAAATGACTTCGAAAACGAGATTTTAAGGCCTGGCCTGTTTCCCCTACATATTGGGCGCCACATCCCTTGGAGTGTCATGTAATGACATAGATGACATCTTGATACGATCAATCAATGTCAGATGTAAGTGCTGATGTCAGAATTTTATACGAAACTGTAGTGGAGCAGTTACTAGAATTAGCGACGAATCGAAATTTGTAAGAAGACTTATGCAGTTTAGGTATGCAATACATGGTCGGAAGATCCAATTAAGAAACAGAGATGTTGAATGAAGACAGCTCACAGTTGTTATGATTCTTCAAAATATTGGAGACACCTTCATTGCTTCTGATAAAAGTATTTGTAGACGAAAGTTCCGAAACTAAAGTTAATGTATATCACGTGTCATAGACCATTTGAACCATCCAACCAAAGATTGTACTCTTATGTCTTTCGAAATGGAAGTAACCGGATGTGACAGTTATAACGAATTGAAGCGGCGGGTGTTGCATGCAAGCAGGAGATGCTTAATCTTCCTGGGCATCTGGTCTTACTTCCATATCGAGAGTTTGCTTCTTTTCATATGATGGAGGTTTTTGTTTGTTAGCTTTGGTTCCTGTTTTATCCTGATTTTGTATGCCTTCGGTTTCTGATTTTCTGAATTATCGATTTTGTACTGTATACAGGGATATAGTCATTATCCATATTTGTCACGTAACGTTTTCAAATGATTATGGTGTTGTTGGCAGCTTTATCTGCAGTTGCAAGAAAATATTTTTCATGTAACTAACTTAACTTTGATTTGAAGTATCTTTCAGATTTGGAACGTTGATTTTGAAAGAGATTAGGGTCTTCTGAAAGTTATCTATACGAATATCCGTTATATCTAAAATAAGTTGTTTTTTTTTCAAGTCATTCAGAGCATGCGATTCGACTCATTCAGATTCAACCATCTTTGGGTATATTTATCTAAGGCTTCATTCAGCACTTCGCGGCATTTTATGAAATCTATCTCGGATGGGATTCTATACTTAGGTCCTTTTTTAGACCACTGAAATTGAAAAGATTTATTATTAGATACTTGAAAAGTCACATGTAACAATATGACCAGCTGGTGTGTTTATATAATCAGAAGTTGCACATTCTCAGGAAACAGGGCATGATTCAAGAACTTTAGGATCAGATGTTACTTTATTATTGTAGTTTAACACGAAATTACGAACATGTTTCTTATATTTATAACAAATAAGAGGAGGTTCCAGATTCTCAAAATATTGAGGAATTGTACTTTGCACGCGGTGATCCCTGAAAATATTAGCGATGATTAGAAGATCAAAACCTTCGTTAAAAAAAAACAAAATTTTGATGAATTTTAGAGGAGGTGTTTTTACAGCGGGATGAAGTTTATTTTGTGCGAATGAGACAATAATATTAAGTTTGAGTTAGTCAGTTTGAAGGACTGACCAGTTTCGCCAACGTATTACTTTTTATCTTGAGATCAATTATTGCATTGAAATAACTTAAAAATAACTTATGTCATACCTTCAGTATACACAAGTAAAAGCCCCAATACACATAAGTAACATTTTTCACTTCCTTCCATTTTTTGCACGATTCATGTACCAAATAAAAGTTTGCACAACGAAAAACATCTTAAAATGTTTAAAATGTTTCACTTGGCTGATTGCTTCAGAGAATTTGAAATTCTATAAGTTGACATTATAAACGTTTCTTTTCGGCGAACTGTGATGGTAATTAACAGAAAAACGATATTTTTTCTACATTAACTGTAGCTTGGTTACATAAGACATGTCTTTTCTTCTCGGTGAATAGAAGCATGTACAAATACAGTGAATCTCTAAGTTTAAAGTGGCGGGTTCACCATGTTCACACAGACTGAGATTTTAAGTTAACCCGTACGTATATGTTTAAAAAGCAAATTTTATGAGAAGTCAGTAGTTTCATGCATGCATGATATTTACATCGGAGATTGCATGCATATACATTTCATAGACAATATAACCTAGCTATATTATAAAGGGAAAGACCTGCATTATATAAAGGCGAAATATTTTATTTTTCAGAAAGTAACATAATTAGGTCGCTTAAAGTATTTTTAGTCTGGTAGTTTAAAACCACAACAGAATCATACTTTCAAAGTAATTGAATTTGTACCATGAAACAAAGGAGGACTCACTCTTGTTTGTCGTTCATTCTATATTTTCCCCTCATTTGTTTTACGACACGATTAATTTTGTGCATTTTAATAGATGAACGATACATGGCAAGTCATACCCTTAGTCTTCCATTTCGAAGAATTTAAAGTGCAGTTTAAACCCAACAGCATATCATCGTTTCAAATCATTGGTAGGAAAGAGAGAATATATTTTCAAATTAATTTTATTTCATGTCCATAGATTTTTGTGTATTGTCAGAACGCATACCGTTGAACAATTCTGTTATCTGTAACTTTAACAGAAAGCTGGATCTACACAAAGCTCTGAGCTGTCTATCTGTCAG
Source organism: Pinctada fucata (assembly GCA_028142955.1). Classification (NCBI taxonomy): domain Eukaryota; kingdom Metazoa; phylum Mollusca; class Bivalvia; order Pterioida; family Pteriidae; genus Pinctada; species Pinctada fucata. The sequence goes on from AP027106.1 coordinate 21,472,026, forward strand.
TGTGTAACACTCATTGTCGGGTATCTTCGTGTTCAGGTGGTTTTGGGGTGTGAGTTTATCTCAATATGATTACGATTTCGAAAACCGTTTCATTTGTAAATGTTAGTCATGGTTTGTCCTGTTTTAGTATAACTGTCGACTTGAATGTGTGTTCATAAATCATAATGGTAAGATTAAAATGATGTTCAAAAGTCAGTACTTATAACTGTAATGTCATTTTCAATGCGTCTTTTATTATAAAATAGTACTTGAAAATAATACAACTAAAGTGAATATATTTTGAAAATTCAATGTTGAGTACAAAACAATTGCCAATAAGTTACAAATTACGAGCAAAGAAAATGGACAAAGATATAACTTATGACATGTACACATAATATATCACTCTCGAACCATTATCACAGAAAACGCCATGCAATACTGTTTCATGTTTAGAGGAAAATTACAACAAATTATACATCTGTTGCTCCATTTATAGTAAAAAGGAGTTTTATTTGAAGACAAATCAGACGGGATAAAATACATTATGAAAATCACATAGCATAAAATGTGTAAATTATACCCTGTATATAATACAACATACGTCATTAAATGAAATGTATCAAACTTAATTTTATGGACGGAATTGTAATATCATGATATGTATAATATATAAATCTGACTGCTACGAGATGTACGTAACTGCATTCGCGGAGTAAGAGGTATGTCGGTATGTCTTGTGATTTTGTGAGTTTATAATGTACTTGAGAAGTATTTTATTTCAGATGTTGTTTACCTATTACCTTTATACATGTAAGTTCGTTTAAATATCCAAACTCTACTACCTTTATACATGTAAGTTCTTTTAAATATCCAAAATCAAAATTTATCATTTGTTATTTACTCATCTACTTCTCGAAGTATTTTCTCAGCTAATCAGTCATATTACAGACAGACTCATGCAGTAATATTATGACTAGAAAAAAAGGTTAGTATATGTTCAATTAACGGAAGAGATGATTAGATATCATCAATGGTACAATATCATACACAAATATCAAATTCAATGTCACCATTTAAACATTCATATATATTCATCTTCATCTCCTCGAGACAAGACTTGGTGTACGTAATACCCTATAACGTAAACTTGTCTTGAGAAAATAATTCAACTTGTGCGGAAGATACAAATTTTCTTTTGCAATAATCAATTATATACGTAGGCTTCGTATATATCACAAAAAGTAGTATTATGCAGAAAAATTTAGTGCTAGTCATTCATTTCCTGTTACGTGTAGTCATCGTCATCATCATCTTCTTCTTCATCATAATCATCTTCATCTTCCTTATCGGTATCACCAAAGTCTGAATCTATGTCTCCTGGGTCCTCGTCATAGTCAGCTTCCTCCTGAAGGTCAAGGTCGACCGTCAGCTCTGAAAACAAAACACGTGACTTAAAGCGCCATTCGAATATGAAAAAAATACATTGTTATACAAGCAAATCGATTTGCTCTTCTCTGACTTTGAAAAGAAGATCCTTATAAGGCGCATAGTATATGTTTTTGCCTGGCTATCTGGCTATGATTAGGCTTTCCTGATACAGTTCTAAAGATACATACCTCCTTCGAAGGTTTCCTTCTCTAGAAATAGATCTACCATCGGTTCATTACCGTGAAGTTTCCAATGCACTACCCTAGCAGGATTCACAGTGTACGTCACGAAACTGCGGCCGTCAGAACAAATGCTGGCCCTGACAATCTACATAAAAGAGAACGTCTCATACGATCACCGCATCATGAATAACCCTTACGTATACGTTAGTTTCAGTGTCTAAAATAAAGCTCTACAAAATATTTTTTTCATATAACCATGGCGTATATATACAAACAGTTTCCAAAAGTTTTGCGACTAAAGCTAGCTCATAAATGAAATCTGTTGAAAAACTAGATCAGCTTTCATATTTCTGTGAATGACAGATTATATGAATGAAAATAAAAAGAGAACCACTAACAGGATGATCGAGTTTAAAGGATGCCACACAAGTGAAGGAAGTAGCATCCCATAGACGTAGTGCGTTCTCCTCCTCCCAACATCCGTAAGTCACAAAGAAGTTCCCTTCTTCTATACCATACATCTCAATGTTAGAGGAGTGGCCCATCAAACGGTGCAGTAGATCACCTAGTATATAACAGTATAAAATTCTTGTTGAATTGAGTTTGAAAACGTTTGTCTGAGATAAGCTTTCCCCTATAAGGGATGATAGATGAAGTATTCAGATAACCATAGCATATGTAATGGAAAGTCACATGTAATGTTGAGAAACTTTTGCCCAATTCCCATTTAATCTGTATTTTGAGAAATAAACTATGTTTAAACTAAATAATCATTGCAGGAAGGTTTGATACGAATTTATACATGTACCTTAATTGAGTTTTATTGACTTGGCATCCATCAAAATAATTACCTGACATAAGATCCCAGACCCTCATAATGTAGTCATCATGGGCGCTGACAATATCAGTTCCATTCACACACATGACATCATCGACCGAGATCGACAATCCCTTTCGGTTCTCCTTCGTCATATACTTGAAGAAGTATTCTTTGTCTAACAATTCCGCAATTACACATCCTGCAGGTAGAATAATAATATTTGTTCTGCATATGTTACACTTTCTTTATAACTAAGACGTAAAGCAGACTGTTTATGTTAATTAATTTTTACTTGAAACGTTTTTGGTTTTTTAACAGCAAGATTGAAGAAATGAAACAACAAAATACATCACATTTTTGTTGTTTTCTTACTTTTCTTGGAATCCCAAATGAAAGCAACGTGTTCTCTGTTCTTCTCTCCAGAGCATACGACATCCTTCTCGCCACTAACGACAACTCTGTGATCACTTGACGATACACACATTTTGTCCCCTAAATCCTTAACTCCGAGGTTTTTGGTATGTATTACAGTTTTTGTATTTGATGTTATGTCGTAGACGATGATTGGTCCGTCACTTACCTTCGCTAGGATGAGATCGCCGGATTGGCTACACTAAAATATTCAAGTTATCACATAAATAATCGACTAATGCACTATAAAACTACATTTTTCTGTAGCACAATTATTAGTTTAAAAACATATAATAAGAGAAAGTTTCGCGCAAATATACACGTGGTGACAAATTTACTTAAATGAAAATTACTTCTAAAAAGGAAGCCGATATTCCTTACCGAACACAACGGATCTTTCACAAGTGAAACTGCACGAGACAATCCTTAATGCAACAATTTGAAACAAAGGCAGGGATCTCCGACAATACTAGGTTGCAGCACCCACAGCAAAACTCCAAACACCCAATGCAAACACAGTGCACAGAAAGAGACGCAAAAAGGATAAGGAACACTAACTCACAACACAGAATCATCAAACACAAAAGATCACACATAAACCAACGGGACCAATGGGCAACCGGTGCCGACTTAAGACAGTCATCTGTCACGCAAGCAGCAGACGGTGTAGTTATCCGGATTACGTGCGCACAACCCTCCCACTTTTCCGATTACAATGAGATCTCGACGAACGCACAATTGTGCTGTAAAATAACCTCCTCACTGTAAGATGAACATACAAACAAACAGACGACGCAGGGGCCAAAGAAACACAGATGGATTTGTAAATGTATATGAAAAACATAAGGCATACGAAATACAGTCCGTGCTCTGCCAGCTGTAGCAAGCTCATACATGTGATCACCCTAGGAGTCCGACTGAAATTCAGAGAGGACAGGTGGTCGGACCCTGTCTTCTCTAAAGAGGTTTGGACAGGACCCGTCATGGAGTTATGTCATCACAGTCTGTTAGAGTGCAATTCTTAAGAATGCGTTGGTACAAGGCTGTAGATTGAAGTACCAAATATAAAATGAATGAAAAATGTGTACTTACCACAAACTTTGATATTTTGCACAAAGAGGATTCCCCTCTAAATATTGTTTTCGTCTTTCCCGATTCAATATCGTACAGTTTGAGATTATGTTGATTCCTTGACCTAATAACGATTCCTATTGAAAGATAACAAAATATTTGGTTCTTTCAATTTCGTTTTTTCTGCTTACCGTTAATTCTAAGATATATGCATTTTCCTTTTTCACATCTTTTCACAAGATAGAAAGATCGCTGATAAATGAGTAAACATCGTTTTAAGTTGGTAAGTATGCACCTTCCGTACCTGTTCCGTCTTTAACCACGTGACCCGAGTCCTCTTGATTGTTTATTTTACCCTCAAAAGAGCTATGTACGGTCATAGTATCCATATCTACAATCTTCAGACGTCGACTCCCCATGTTCAGTACGGCGTATTTATCATCAAGGACAATCAACACACTGGGACTCTCTTTCTGTTGGGAAAAATAAACATTTGGGCTCTAGTTGTTATCATTAAGTACGATTTGTTATTTTTTTAACGTCTCAGCACCCATGACAATTGGAGAAATCCAGGCGTAATTAAAAACCTCTTTTCCATTTAATTAACATCATTAAATTAGATGTTCATCATGATCATATGTTCATGCTTAGGCCAATTTGAAGGTTTACGTCTTCATCTTGGAATGTAGCATACGTACATAACAAATCTTTAAGATTTAAGGCGTAACCAAACTGATATTTGACAACAATAAACATATGAAAATATCAGAAAAAAATTTGAATAACTATTTTTTCATTTTTTCATCATGTTCTCCGCCAACACCAAAGCAACAAAAACACTAGAATTACGTAAATACATACTAGTTGTGCTTCGCGGACGATTCTGTTTTTCGCCATGTCATATACTCCAAAAGAAAAGTCCGGATTGTTCTTCTTCTCGGACCTCTTAAACAGTATGGCCACATACCGTGGATTCGGCAACGTCTTCATATTCCTTATACAAATAATATATTGTAATTAAAGGGGATTATGATGAACAGGCTTAACAACATCAAGTTAGGGTCTACAGAATTATACCATGATACGTTATTAAGAATGTACTTATGTTTACATTTGAAAGCGTATTAAAGTATACATGATATATTTTTTTAAGTGTGAAGATAGAAGCAACCAAAGCAATACATTATGTTTTTGGCTTGGGGCGAAAATAGAATTTATTCACCATATATTGTATCCAAGGCAGTATTTAAGGATATCTCCTTCCTTCACAGGTTTAGTGACGTCCCATACCCTGACACACGTGTCCTCTGTTATAGTCACCACTTTCTTTAGGTCGGCAGTCCGTACGTCCGTGATGTTACAAGGGTGGGAAATCAGGTACTCCTTCTTGCCGCTACTTAGATCCATTATGACAAACTCCTTGTGTGAGGAGAAATACAGCTTCTTCCCGTCATGTGACACGTGATAACTTAGTGTATAATCATCCGTTGAACCTTCATGGAAAATGTCACAATTACACAAAAGAGGGTCATTCGTTTACGTTGTACATAGGACAAAATTAGATGTAACGCTATTGCACCTGCCTGGTCATGAACAATTGCATATATTTCAAAAGTATTTTCAAAATCAATATTTAGAATAATTATCGAAATGAATACCTTTCTTTACGGAGACTTCTTTGAATTTGGCAATATCTAGAGTTCTGATATCATTGGTCCAACTGTCAGTGAAGTAGACTTGTTTCTCATTAGCCGATATTGTCAATGCATCGATACTCATGTACTCGCCATCTGCGTCTGATGTCATCACTTGTCCCGCGCCAACAAATGATTTGGATTTTAAGCTGAATATAGCCAGATGTTGCTGTGTGGTGTCTGTGACAACCATAAACTGATCCGAGCCTACGGTTTTAAAATAGTCAAGTAATTTAGAGAAGAATTCAAGTCGTCACTTTGAATTACACTGACAACAGAAGTGAACACCTAAATATTTTATATAAGGACAGTGGAAACAAAATCAAAGGTGAATTAGGGTCCTGTGTAGAAGACACCACAACATACTAGTGGTGTATCAATCAAAGGACTTGCTTTGATCCACTGGCTTGTATCATGTGTTTTAATAATCGAATGAACAATACGCTTTTGAATAATTTAAGCGTGGATAAAGTATGAGGGAACTCAAGAAGGAACTTGACGACAATATGTTTGTTTAATTTGAAATAACGTTTCATTCACTTCGATGGTCATTCTTATCTCAAGAAAGATGATGATACATTAACATACCCGCATTAATTCCTTCAGCACCAAACGTTATTGCATCAGAAGTGAATTTTGAACTGTCAATTTTTCTTCCATTTGTTGCGTCGTACAATTCCACCGTTCTCTCAGTGAATATTCCTATAACAGATTTTCCCTTCCCTGCTACACATAATTGGTACATAGGGGTGGGCGTCTCTACAGAGTACATTATACTACCCTCCTCTGTTATAACTTTTATTGCACCGGCAAACTGAATCAGGATATGTTCATCATTGTTTATGAAAGACACAAAATGAGGTTCCGTCCCCAGTTCTTCATAGCAACGCAGCATGCGACACGTTTGAACATCCCACGTGCGTATTTCGTCATCTCCATCTTCACAACCTGTTTTAGAAGTTTAGTGTGAAGATAGAAGCAACCAGATTGAATGCAATGCATTGTGTTTTCAAAAACAAACTTTAAATAGGGTATGCAATTTGTGAAGAGGGAGTAAAAATATACTTTATTCACCATATATTGTATCCTTTGCAACATTACGCGTTGGGTTAATTTTGGCGAGCAAGAGTATTTCCTTTTTAAAATTATTTATACCGATTGTAATTTTTACGCGGGGGTTAATTTTGCGATAATAATACAAATTGAATTGCGAAAAGCGCGAAACTTACCCCCACGCGAAATTGTCCATGTTATCATTACATGTATCTTCATTCAGAGTTGGCATCATTGCATCAAAAGTTTTTATATATATTTTTTTTCAACTGTACATTGTTCCAATTAAAAGATTTCCATGACATGAAAGGATGAAGAACAAAAGTGAATAAATACTTACACGTAACGGCTACTTTGCCATTTTTCTTTAAATCCAGTGATCTAACTGGACCCCTATGTCCAGCCATTGCAACTAGAAGCTGACCACCAGGTTTGACCAATACTTCTTGGTTTGGCCGTAAGTAAAGGTTGGTACAGCTCTCACACTGTTTCAGAAAGTCTGCTACATCCTAAGATAATGCGAACAAAGTTCAAACAACGATATCTTTCTATCACTTTTACGTTTTTATTAAATTAGTCAGACCAATTTCTACAGTTCCTAATGAATATGCGGTCTTATGATCATTGTTACATACATGCAACTCGCATTTTGAAGTGAACTAAAGCCAAAGTCTAAGTTTTCCCCTCACATTTTAAAATTATGTACACAGAAAAAGACGATTGTATAAGGCCAGTCTATCTTTGACGGACAAGGAGATCAGCTGTTCTTCAATTCAGTTTTGTTCAGGGGAAAAAGGATGTAGTAGCAAACTTTCCTCCTTTAAATGGATTTGATCATCGCATCGCATGCAAGCAGGAGATGCTTACTCTTCCTGGGCACCTGGTTTCACTCCCATATGGGGAGTTCGCTTCTTTGCATTTGGTGGACGTTTTTGTTCGTTTGCTTTGGTTCCTATATTATCCTGATTTTGTATGCATTAGGTTTCTGATTTTCTGAATTATCGATTTTGTGCTGTATACAGGGATATGGTCATTATCCATATTTGTCATTTCATCAGTCTGACAATATTTATTTTTTACCAGATTACAAGAAAGCGTGCCACATGTAAATCAACATAACTGATCTCAATTCAATAGACTAGTACTAAACAAGACATATGTTAGAATTAATTAACAACATGTATTCCTGACCAGTAGATATTCAACCATATAAGAGGAAAACTTATACGATGGCTGTAAGGGGCTTACCTTTTCTCCGGCCAATCTGTCCAGCATTTGACCAGGAAACATAAAAGGGTCATAAATCATATCATCTTCTGACAGCTGTAGAGCATCCCCTATCAAGTTCAGCTGCTGATCTTTCGGAAATATTCGTCTCGCATGGTCATAGTCATCAACCATCTCTCTACATATATAAAAGTTCTATATGTAATCTTTTGTCGAAAGATATATATAGAGACTAGCGAAAAAACACTTTTCATTCAATGGAATTGTACAGGACGGAAAATGAGATAGCCACAATTTAGATTCATCTAATAGGACAATGAATAAATTTATGAATCGCAAGCGATATAAGTCCCCTACCGGCATTAATGCATGTCCTTCAACTCTGCCTTGACCTGTACTTACACAAAAAGATGAATCCAACATCAAAATAAGTTCAATATTTCTTTTAGAAAAAGGTCTGGAAAACAGGAAAATTTAATGAAATTTGCTATGAGGCCATACCTTTTGTAAGAACAAATTAATCAAACCCAACTTCAACTTATTCTTTATCAGACTATAATGTATCTGCATACCAAAAATCAGCTCAATATCAACATGATCTACAAGAACAGCAATGAAAAGACTGGAAACTGAGAAGTTCATGAAATTTTCTTAGTGTAGGGGCCATAACTCCTGTAGAAATGGGTCAATAAAATTGAAACACGAACTTGCTTTGTATCACACTGAGATATATTCACATACCAAAAACGATTTCAATATCCGCAATACCATGGAAGAAAAGTCCAGAAAGCTGAGATTTTCATGAAGTTTTGCTAAGTCCAAGGGCCATAACTCTTGTTTGATAGTACATAATTAGGTCAATCAAAACCAAACGCGAACTTGATTTGTATCACACTAAGATGTAATCGCATATAAAAAAATTAATACAATATCTAAAACAACAGCCGAGAAAAGTCCAGAAAACCTGAGAATTTCATTAAATTTCCAACGTCCAGGAGCCATAACTCTTGTAAAAATAAGTCAATCGGAAGAAAACTCGAACTTGATCTGAATTGCATTGGGATAAACTCACATACCAAAAATGAGATCAATATCTGCAACGACGGCGAAAAAAAGTCTGGAAAACTGAGAATTTCATGAAATTTGCTAAGTCCAGGGGCCATTACTCTTGTTAAAATAGGTCAATCGGAACCAAACTTTAACTTGATCTGTATCACATTAAGATAAACTCACATCCAAAAATGATATCAATACCTGCAACTACAGCGAAATAAAGTTTGGAAAACTGAGACATTCATGAAATTTGCTAAGTCCAGGGGCCATAACTCTTGCAATAATGGGTTAATTGGAACCCAACTCGAACTTGATTTGTATCACATTGAGATAAACTAACATACCAAAAATGAGATCAATATCTGCAACGACAGCGAAAAAAAGTCTGGAAAACTGAGAAATTCATGCAATTTGCTAAGTCCAGGGGTCAAAGCTATTGTAAAAACAGGTCAATCGGAACCAAACTTAAACTTGATCTGTATCACATTGAGATAAACTTACATACCAAAAATGAGATCAATATCTGCAACGACAGCGAAATAAAGTCTGGAAAACTAAAGTGGGACGGACAGACGAACAGACTGACAGTCGGACAGACAAACGGGTTGGAAACTATAAGTTCCATCCGGCGAGCCGGTGGGGGACTAATTATCCACTACTAATACTACAAGATAAACACCAAAGGGAAAAGCTAGGGTGAGTATGTTTCGGTACGGTTGGTCGGAAAGGACAATTTGCCAAAATTGCAGGTAAAACAATTTGCTATTAATGTTACTTTGAAATATTGTGTCATAAGTTATCATTATAAAAGGGAAAACAAAACAAATATCTTCCAGGATACGGAAGGCGAGATCAGAAAAGATAAAATTGTTAAACTTTCAAATTAGAGTTATTAAAAGTAATAATTGTTATACAAATAACATGCTACATGTATACCGCCGCCGTAAACTACCTCAAAGTCGTAGCTTTGTCCGTTGATCTATACGTTATGATTCGAAATCTACCGTTGCCATTGTGACCATTCGTGGTAAGTAAGAAGTTCATAGGCGGCATTCTGATAACTCCCATATGTATATTTTACTTGTACAAGTTGGAAGGTTCTCTAACAAGTATTTATTGCAAAACCAAAAGTAACACGGACAAACATCTGCATTTTTTTTTTTACCTTTTTCTCGGACATAAATAGAGATCCACCTACTGAATGTTATTATGAAGATAATAGATTGGGTCATTAAATTGTTCCGTCGCTGTATAATGTCCACAAGGATTCTAGACAGACTGACGACCAGACAGACGAGCTCAAAGAGGCAATACCACTTTAGTAATCATTTTACAGGCTAATTAAATATAATGTTATAATGTTAAACGTCTAGAAATTCAATAGCATCATTTAAGAACAGATCTTAAGATATAGTAAAAAGAGGTTGCCTTTTATTAGTAATCATTATGTCTTAATATTGTTTATCAAGCTCAATTGATACTACATAATTAGATAGTAGATAGTGGATACTTAGATAATGACTCGTCTTAGATTTTCATGTTTAAAACCGTCTTTTTGATAAATGGATTAGTACTTTTTTAATCTTAATTGCTGTGGGAATCACTGAAGGACAGTGAATTAAAGGTTGGGGAAAATAATGGTCAGCATGCAGTCCTACATTTTGAATAAGTGCTGTAAATCAACATGCACAGTACATGATAAAATAATTATACATTATTTCAGTCTAGGGTGTGGACATCTAATTAGAACAAAAGAGGGTTTCAAAGGGGGTTTTAATGTAGCTGGATAAAACAAAATGAAGGAAAGAATTCAAACGTGCAAAACAAATGAATATTAAAACATCAATGAATGTCTTACCGTTTACCAATCGTATCGATTCCCTCGGCTGATCTGAGATTTACATTATGAATTTAAGATGAGTTTCTATGGTCATGAAGTGAACTAAATACATTGTTCTGTACATAACTCCAGTATAATTTCGAAAAGTCATCATGTGTGCAAACGGTGTAATCACAAGCAGATAAATTTTAATCCAGCCAGTTTTGTAAACTAAGCTTTTTAAGAATGACGAAAATGTGCTGTAGTCGAAATTTGAAATATGTGATATTTCGAATGTTTGCAACGATTACGATAAACTTTAAAGCAAAATGCAAAATATAATTTATCAAAGCACATAATTTATAAACATGCCCTCTCGATATTCTATACATAACACTGTCAAATGTACCTTCCTTACCTGATTGATATTGCAGCAAGCTTTGTTTGTAAGAATTCAAAGTTGCACAGACATTCTTCCTTGAGCTTTGTGAGATCTCCAGCGTATAGTCTATGAAAAGGTAGACTGTTCATCTTCCTTATGTTGTAAGTATCACCGAACTGGAGTGGCTGGGAAACACAATGACGATCGCTACTGTCTGATTTACCAGCTTTGTCAGTGTACGGTTTTTTGCTACCTGAAGAATGAAGAAATGATAATTGCATTCATGAGATTTTCAAGTTAAATGAACAAGTCAAAAGGCATAACACATTACAATTACATTAATATTCAAATGGAAACAAACAGTATGGAGTGTGTGAGAATGTCATTCTCTTCCTATTAAATGAATGAAAGAAAGTGAAGCAAACAGAAATGATTTTCATTAAGGCATTCTCTCACCATCTGCCCATTTTCCAGAGAAGAAGTCGGCAAGTTGACTGTGTAGGAATGACGCCTTGTCTTTTGTACAGTATCGTGCTCTGGCTGCCTCTATGAACTGACGGTGATACCAGTTCATTACTCTTACACCATCTGCCTCGCGCTCAACTATAATATTACCAAACCAGATGCCATCAATTCATACCCAACATCGCTCCATCATTAAAACAAATCTTGATGATTTTACATATGGAAGAAAAGAAAAGTATCAGATGCAAAATATAACAGTCTTCTTTGGAAAATCGCCAGTGCTTCCCATCAGTGATACTCTAATGCAAGATAATACAATGACACCATTTGCAATAAATTGTACAGATTTCCAAAGATGCACTTAAAAATATTATGATTAAGAACTTCGTTCATTATCTGGTTATTTATACATGGTCTATTCACTTATTTTCATTCTTTTGTCAAGGAATTGGTTCCAGTCATCGGACCTTATATTTTTTATATATTTCCTTCGTTTCCTCATGATTAACGACCGAATAAGCAAGCTTGTATTTCCTCTTCATTATGAAATATTTTATTCTGCATTAATCTATGTTCAAGTCTATGTTGATGTTATCTTTCGATCGTAATAAGGGAGGGGATCTCCAACCAGACCTGGTTGCAGTATCAACAACAAAATTCCAAAACACCCGAAGCGCAAACACAGAAGACGAGTACAGCAAGAGACAAAAAGAGACACACGACATAGAAGCAATAAACACAAAAGCACTATAATACTCATTACAAATTACTCTTTAGGAAATTATGAATATTAAAATAAATGTCTGAAGCATCCTATAACCGTTCATCGTACCTAGATATTGCTGTAGATCAGTTCTCAGACGGACGAGCAGTAACGGAGGGAGCCTGCGGAGAGGAGGTGTCCAGTACATGTACACGTCATTGAGAACATCCTCATCACATGACAGTATGTCCTCCAACTCTGACTCTGACAAACCATTCCTGGCTGGTATGGTAAAAGGATATCAGTATTGCATGTCTCATTCATATGATGTATTCATGATACAAAATGAAATAATTTGAATAACTTTTTTTAAAAGATGGTTTCGTATCACATTTGGTAGAACTACAGGTCATATGTTCCTCGCATGAAGCATGAGGTTGGATAAATGTGTCCTTTCTCTAATGCTAAATATTCGAAGCTAATGTACCGTATTTGGATGTTTAGAGAGTCAAAACTTCCTTACCCGCCGTGAGATACCCTAATGCCCTAGATACCAATTTTTCTCCATGTGACACTTCCAAACGTTTGTATAAACTATTGATACTGTCTCTAATTGTCCTCTGTAAAACTGTATCGGAAGCACTAGCGTACGACTGCCACCTACACGCCTCGTCGAAAGAAAGTTTCAGGTAAAGAGGGAGTGGGCAGCTATCAAACGATTTGAGCAATATCTGCATCTGCACATCAGTCAGGCATCGTCTCTGATTGCTCAGCCATTTGTTAACAATGCCACTGACGTCATCAGCGGGTAGTTTAGGCACAGCTATCATGTTTTCGTTACTAACAAATGTCTACAAAAGCAAGAAATGGTAATGATAAATTTGTACGAGTAAATCTATGAAGAAAATCTTTAGAGCTGGTAAAGTACTGTACTTGATGATCATTAATCACTTTGAATAAAAAGACATCAAAACTCTTTAGCACATTTATAAAAACGATGCATTATCTAACGAGACCAATAGGTTACCGGTGCAGACTAATGACTGCCATCTACCATTCATGTAACAAATGGTGAGTTTTACGGATTACGTGCGTTCAACCCCTCATAGAGTCTGGAAAGTTTGACAAATATGGCATTTTACGGTCCATGTTTTCATGGAAAACAAACTTTCTGAAAGCATTCTTTTATCCTTCCTAAGCAATATTGAATTTAAAAGTATCAACCAATTATTCTGTTTTTGTGTTATTTTGGATCAAACTTCTGGAAAATTCAAGCATTTTCTATGACGATTTTCAGCCTTTTTAAGTCTCTTATTGTTAGATTTTACGATGAAACGACTACAATGGTAATGGTACATAAGTAATAAAACATATATATATGCTTCGAAATAGATATTTGTGGTCTTCTGAAAATGATACAATTAAGAGTGTGGAAACATATGCGTTTCCATCGCGTTTGTTGCCGAAAGAGGTTACTATGGCAAAATTTGACACATATGTTAAATCAAATGCAAACATTTATTCGTTATTCTGCATCTTATAATAACACAATCACAAAACGAAAAAAAAAATGAAAATAGCCAAGAAAACATTTCATGGGCAAAATTATGTTTTCATTTCAGCGTCATTGAAATTTAAACATTGAATTTTTTGGGATCTTGAATTTTCAAAAGATATGGTAAATAAACATTAAAGAAGCACCTATCAGTCACTCAGTCTCAAAGTCGAGAAGGTCTGTCAAAACCATCAGAACCTCCATAGGAAATGCCGCGAACCTCGGAATGAACAACATCCCGAAGTGAGACTAGTTGCCTGGTGAGAGTTAACGTCTCCTGATTGCATGCAAGACCAATCGCAACAGCTCCATAGAAACTTGTCAAATTCGGTGTCACATTAAATGTTCAACGTCTTCAAATTCAATAGCATCATTTAAGAACATTTAAGAAAATCATTTGAAATTATGAGGAATCCATCATAAGACATTGAATATACATTTAAGATTATAAATTTTACATCTTTTATTTAATAAACATTTGCAGTTTTCTTAATACTTGATTTCTCATTGGCAATTCGTGACAATAATTGAAAATTATTACGATTTTGTTTTCTATTTTTAGACAGGATTATTTATATACAAAACAAATACTTTTACATAAACGTGGGTCCTGTAGCATTAAAATCCATCCATCCTACCACGTCTTTCGGTACATTTTTGGACATAATAATTTTCACATTTTTTGGCCATATTGCATTGTTAAGATTGAAGATCACTGACGAGGGTTAATTTGCCGAAACGTGCATGCATGATCCATGCTGCAAATTTAGCCGTTCTTATAGGATGCTTTTGAAGTGGAAGACGTATAACATGTACCTTTGTCATAGCCTACGAAGTTTATATATCTAAGAAGGGAATAAATAAAAACCCTTTGTCAGACCATCTGCTCTCCAATGTTGCCATAGAAATATCATTTTGAGTTCTAAACTAGAAAACTTGTTCGTTTAACCGATTAGTTTTTCAACTCAAAATTTAGATTATAGCTCACTGAAAAAACAGTTTACTTACCCATTGCTTATGTAATGGTTCAAATGTAAAACATATCACAATTGACCAAAAACATACCTTATTTACATTTCCCGTACGTTTCAAGCAAAATATTGACATATTTTGTCTCATTTAGTGCCAATAAATTTATAGTTTATTGACAAAATTTAATGAGATAAAGAAGATCCTGACGACAATCTCAACAGCACTCACAATAGAGCACAAAATTGAATATCGACGGACCCCTAGCAAGCTAGAGGTGGGACCAGGTGCCCGAGAGGAGTAAGCATCCCCTGTTTGGCTAGTCCAAGTAACGAATTAACATTTTTGTGATGAGAAATCTCATATCAGATGCCTGAAAACCTCATATCCTAGACGTCAAAATGACTGTTGAAAATTTAGAACATGTTGTTATTGCAACGGAAGGTCATTTCAGCAGAAAGGTGTATTTTAATTCTTTGGTTATCATAATCATGTCATATAATCAAAATAAGCAAAATCTGTGACGTGCTCTTTTCAACTCAGTTTGGTCCTTGTTAAAAAGACATAGTATATTTTGAATCATCAGTTTTTGACAAACAACTCTTTGACCTTCTAATCTCTCTGAAATGATTATCGAGCCACCATGGTGAACATGTCACAAACTTTACCAGTATTCAGAAGTTCTTGGTATGCAAAATTTTACCTGCAATTTCTGGAAGCACTGGTATTCCTCCTCCTCTAGAGTGGACACAATAAATTTGACATATGCTGGAAGTCGAGTCGGCAGCCATGTCAGCTGCCGTGCATTATGGGAAGAATCTATTTGATCTAGCGAGTCTAATATAATTATCAATGGATGACTTTGACTTGCATATTCCAAGCACCTTTGAAATTCCTGCACAAGTTCATTCAGCTCCTGTTCAGTGATGAAATAAACATTCCTTCAATTCAAAAGTGTATACTAGTAAACAGCGGCTCGTATCAGTTTTGGTTATAAATAGTTTGACTACATAAGCATAAGTGCACATTTCTTCAACAAAAATGATACAAAAGTAGGAAATGAAAATAATGAAGAGTACGAAATTATCCTAAGAGTTGTTTCAGAACATAATGAAGATATATTACCTCAGGAACTTTAGTGTCACGTGCATATACCAGCTTTATTTGTTTCGTGAGACTGGCAAGCATTGATGCTATGTTAGAACTGTTCGGAGTTGTACCAATAAATCTGTTATAATACAAAAACAAAAACGTGAATTATTTTGAAAACAATGAAAATCATATAGCTAAACGTATATATAAAGGATATGTTGGATATATTTTCCAATACTTCTGCTAATTCCTATATTCATCGATCAATGTTGCATAAAATGAATTATTTTCATACCTGATCATAATTGCTGCTCCAGATTTCAGCCATGTTGGGATTAGTTGGGCACATTTAGCTACAATCGATGTTTTACCACTTCCAGATAAACCATGTACAACTAGAGTGTTGTTTGAATCACCATATATGTAGTCCTTTATTTTCTGAAAACGTTGAAAAATCAAATGAATCTAAGGAATAGATCTCCTTGTCACTTATAAAGATGAATCGCAATCTAACACAAACTTCGATAGACAGCAAGAGAGTCATAACATAGTATTACACTGATAAACTAGTTCTTATGATTTGACCATGTTCAGCGTCCCACATAGCAATGGTGAAAAGAAAGTCTTGAAGTATGGAAAGGATCATATCTGCATTCATTATCACTTACTTGAAGAGTATCCTCGCGTCCATAGAAATTCTCACATTTTGTCTGGCAGAAAAGGGTGTGTTCGATACACTCTTCATACAGTGGATCGACCTTGTGGGATTTGGAATGTTCCGTGATGGCAGAGTCAATTTGTCTACACATAAGGTCAATAAAACCCTCTGTCATCTTTGCTAAGTATTCTTTGTGTTCGGCGAAGTCTGGATCAATACCTTTAAAATTCAAAACATTTGATTATATGATTCCACTATCGCAGAGATACCAAGAAGACCGATATGTAAGAAATCCAAATGAAAATACAACCATCCATCAGATAAAATTTCTCAAACAATTGTCGATTTCATATTAAAAAATCGAATCATTTCTGTTTTCTGACCTTTCTCCGTCCAGTTGACGCTATAATGTAGGATATTTTCAGATGGTAAAATCTTAGACATTCTTTTCTCTCTCAGTTCTTCCATTAGTCGTCTTGGTTTCTGCCATTTCTCGTCATCTCCAAGACACTCTGTACAGGAAAAAAGTCAATACAAGTATCAAAAAGATTTTTTTTTAAATATTTTCTGTTCAGTTGAAAGTCGTCCAATCTTATTAAACATATAGAACAGATCTCTTATGACAGTTGAGGTTTACATTAGAAGTGGACTTTACGTCTTACCAATATATCTTGAAAGCTGCCAGCTTGATTCAATATTCTCTATGTTATTTATTTTTCTTTTTATCCATATACATTCCATTCCAGGTTTCTCCGCTTCAAGCATTCCCATTTGAACTTCTCTCTCTGTTACTGAAAACAGAGAAAAACATGTAATTAATCATTTACAGATAAATATGTAAAGTCACTGCAGTGATAATTAGAGAGTTTGCCCTCCTTGAAAATAAAAACAAAAGATAGTGGCATTTAGAACGACAGACACAGGTAGTTAGAATTGAAGCTGAAGAAACAATTCACACTTTTAATCAATGAAACAATGTAACCAACCTCAGAAAACGTTGAATGGCCAAGGAAATGAGTGAAAAACAGAAGATTGGAAAACATCTTTCAAAAGTCACAGACGCACCATTTACCTGTCTCTCTACAGACATGAAGGATAACACGAATGAAGGTATAAGGATAAGAAAGAGAAAGGCTATATATGGTTGATTTCTTTCTTCTTAATGCTAAGAAATGTCATTCTTCTGTCAGTTCCTTCACGCTCACTAGCTCCTCCCGAGCACCTGGTCAGGGGGCTGCCTCCATTCGGGCATTCGCAATTGTCTTGTCAATGGAGACTTGAACATTTTGCCATATTCCCCTGGATTTTTAACTCCTGCACAATGACAAATATGGATAATGACCATATCCCCATATACAGCACAAAATCGATAATTCAGAAAATCAGAAACTGAAGGCATTCAAAATCAGGATAAAACAGGAACCAAAGCAAACACACAAAAACCTCCACCACATGAAAAGAAGCAAACTCCCGAAATGGGAGAGAGACCAGGTGCCCAGGAAGAGTCAGCATCTCCTGCTTGCATGCAACATCCATCGCTTCAATTCGGTAGAATTGTCACATGCGGTTACTTCCATTTTGGAAGATAAAAAGTATCATCTTTGGTTGGACGGTACAAATGGTCTATGACAGAATAACATCCAACATTCTGGAGAGTGGGACATCATAGTGTATGACGAGTGTAACAACCGTAGAACTTCCTCAGTGCGATGTTAGTCGGTCACAAACGTATCCCTGACTGAGAGGCTTATCTGAAAGACGCCTAGCTCTCAGCTCTCTTTATATTTGGTACTTGCTCTGGTATAGCGTATCAACTTAGATATGAACACGCCATGAGCAGGCGATGAAGGGATGTTGCTACTCAGAAAAGGAAAGTTTGTGATGCTGAAATTGAAGTCGTCACGTTTGTCATAGAGTGAGGATGACAAATGATAGATGATAGATACTTCATCTCTGGTATACTACCTTCAATGTTGTCAGGAGATATTGTTACAAGAAAGTGCAATTGTGAGCAAAATCAGTAATATTAAGCAATTTGCAAAGAACAGACCATACTGAACTGAGGAAGGAAGAAGCTGCAAATTGATGAGGCAATCGTTTATGTGACAAAAGCCACCAAATTATTTAATAGACTTTTTTCACCGTGACGGGCTTCGCGCTTCGAACTTAGTACTTCGCACTTCGAACATTGAAGAATCAGTGGCGTAGTTGCCGTATGAGCGGAGTCATCTACATTTTGATTAGTATACTCAAAGGAATTGGTGTATCGGACTTCCTGTACTCCTGGTAACCACTTATAAAACTTTCTATCATAATTAAAGTGCGAAGTTCGAAGTACGAAGTGCGAAGTTCGTCACGGTGAAAAATGTCTGTAAGGCGTGTACAGGGCTACAAGCTGCAATCAATAAAGGGCAATAGAGTAAAAAGTTAAAGTTTGGGTCTCCTGAACCAAAACATCAAGAAAATAAGTACCATCATAATTCAAAAAGAGTAAATAAGAGAATAGGACACACTTTTAAAAGCTCTCTTGTCGCTTTTTAACAATTTTTGGATTTAGGTTTACATCAGTTTATCCTGCATTTGTACTATTAAGTAAATGCCTATAACATGTAGTTCTGCAGCTTTCTACACAGGGAATTTGTATGGATGTTATTAGGTAAGTACCTGAAATGACATAATTTCTGGCGTTCTCTTCGCCCAGTGCTTTGAGTGCAGCCTGTTCTAATGCCTCCTGCATTATGTCCCCCTCGTCCCACCACTGCTGCTTGGCTGCTTTCTTCTTCTCCTTGTCTGCAGACAGGAAATCTGGGATCAACTTACTGATGGGGGAAAGGACATATATTGGAGGCACACTGTTGTTGTCTCTCTGAAACCATCTAAGTGAGAAAAAATATATACAATATACAATGTGTCAAGAATTTACATTTCATGTCTTCAAAATTCTTTCTTAGAGTTACAAAAAGTGATGTAGTGTAGATCTTATAAATGACATGTGAGGCTAGTGAAACTTCATGGCGAATCTTATTAAAAGATCAGAAAATTTCAGAATATTCTTTTAACCCATACTCCCTTGCAAACAATTACTTTTTCGAAAATCTTCAAAAGAAGTTATAAAAATAAACATTTGAAAACGATGGAACGATGAAACACATGTATTTACTTGTTCAAAATTTCTTTTGAATGATCATCCTCTATGGCAGATAGTAAAGTCTCAAACTCCTCGGCATCTATAACTCTCTGTAACGACCGGTATCCGTATTTGTGGGAAAGCAAAGACTGCAAGACAATGAGATGCTTCAAATCATGTAGATTTTGAACGTCTTCAAATTGAATAGCATCATTTAAGAAAAGATAAATTGGCAACATGGAGCAGACATGCACGTTTCGGGTACTTAACCCTCGTCAGTGATCCTCAAATCTAAACAATGTAATATGCCCAAAAAAGTGTGAAAGTTACTATGTCCAAAAACGTACCGAAAGACGTAGCAGAATGGATGGGATATGATGCTACAGGACCCACGTTTTAGAAATTAAAGGAAATTTTGATGATAACAGAAATTTTAGAATGCGTTGAAGAAATGATCAACCGAAATTGATCGAACTTGGCTACATGTGCCCTCGGGGACTCCTGGTCCATCAGCAGTGACAATCATCAAGTGTTATAAATTTTAAACGTCTTCAAATTGAATAGCATCATTTAAGAACAGATAAATTGGCAACATGGAGCAGACATGCACGTTTCGGGTACTTAACCCTCGTCAGTGATCCTCAAATCTAAACAATGTAATATGCCCAAAAAGTGTGAAAGTTACTATGTCCAAAAACGTACCGAAAGACGTAGCAGGATGGATGGGATATGATGCTACATGGATGGGTTGATGGATGGATGGGATAAGATGCTAACAAAGCAATAGGAAGGAATTTATAGATCACGGCCGTGTGGTTTTTATTTTTCGGGGGACACAATGTATTTGAAAAAAAAAACATCTAGAATTTTGAACTTTTTTGTTTTTTAACAATTTAAGGCGAAACACACCACGAAGTTTGGTCCTGTTGATAGTTTTTGACATAATTTGAGTTCCTTCAGGCATAGTTCCGTAGCTGTATGTTCGTCATTGGCCTCGTCCCTTACTCCCCATCTCATATCAACTACCTGGAAATCATACCCCTTCTCCTGGCAGAATCGCTTTATACGGGGGTATGCGTCAGTCATCCATCTGTTTCTTTCATGCATCGTATCTGTATTGATTTTACAAATTTACATCAAATATATATAGGAATTTAATCTATTTTTCATAAAGCCATAGTGAAGTACAACGAGGCATTACACGAAGTTTTCAGGATGAAGCCCTAACAAATCTATATCGTTTTGTAAAGTTTCAAAATGAAACACGCACAAAGTGCGCTAAGTCTAATTACTAATATTGAAATATATATTCTCTGATAATATTTTCAGTGTAATATATACATTTTCATACTAAAAATATAAATATAATTATTATTTATTCACGAATATTGACATTGATATAGCTTAATTGATTGTTCACTACTTATAATGCTTTCTCTTCTGTCGATCTTTTCACTCCTTTCTTTCAGATAAGTCTGCTTTATCCTTACCAGTAAACGTGCTGCTTGTGAAGATGCGGACGATTTTAGCTGTAGACGGACATTCAATGGTCATATCCCCCACGAATACTCTGTCCACCTTAAAGGCGTCCTTAGAGAAATCGGTGTTACGGATCACTGACTGTGTCAGCCTCCTCCGGCTCCTGTCAAACGTCGTCTTCTCCCGCTGAATCCCAACTGTTTTCTCCCGTTTCAGACCCAATGTTTTCTCCCTTTTCAATCCCATTGTCTTCTCGCGTGCCATCTCCATGCCCATGGCCTTGACACGCCCGGTCTTAGGACGCCCTGCCGACTTTTGTCTTTATAAAAGACATGAATAATCAAGATAATAATGTAGCCCATCTTTTAGTCAAGACAAACTTTGTTTATCCAGCATTGTATGATTTTGAAGAATATACATTTTTATTTTCATAATGCATGTAAATTTTAATTTATTGCAGAAATTATGTAAATGGCAATTTTATAACTAAATAGCTATTTGCAGCTTACGTGGATTAGTAAACCAAATGTCTCCTACACATTATACTGACCGTGTCGCGGGTCTCTGAGCACCTTGAGCCTTTGTTGTCGAACTTTGACCATTCTGAGCAGGTTTGACATTCTGGATGTTTTGAGCTTGCTGTGACTTTTGTCCTTGACCTTGACCTTCAGGAGGTTTCTGGTTGACATGGTTACTGTTCCCATTAGCAACTACCTTCTCCTGCTGTCTTCCAGAACTGATCAAAATAATTTAAGACACTCTTGAGATCAAAAATCTTAATTTTCCCTTTTATGTCAATCGTTAAAGAATTTCATTATCATATCTCTTTATTTGTGATCCTTTTGAAGGATGCATATACGGTGAAGATTTTCGAACAAAACTGACATAATCATTGTGATCTATAGGCCAAACAATGGAAGGTAGAATACCAATGATCCTATAACATGTACCTTCTGCATATATTTTTTTAAATTATCAATGACAAATATGGAAAAAACCATATTCCTATCAAGAATGACAAATATGGAAAAACCATATCCCACTAAAGAAGTACAAATCATTAATCGAAAAATCATCAAACCAAGGGCATACAAAACCAGGATAAAACCAGAACTAAGGCAAAGACACAGAAATAAAACAAATCTACCATATGAAGAGAAGTGAACTCCCTATGAAGGAGTGAGATCAGGTGCTCAGGAAGAGTGAGCATCTCCTGCTTGCATGCAACACCCATCATTTCAATTCGGTAGAAAGGTCACAATTGGTAAATCTCACAATTTGTTAGAAAGGTCACAATCGGTAACTCCCACAAAAAAGTATAGATTGGCATGTCATGGCACAAAAGGTCTATGTCAATATATCATCTATGACTCTGGACAAGGGGACGTCATAGTGTGCCACCATGTCCCCGAATAGGTCATAGAACTTCCTCATTGACGATGGAAGTCGGACACAACTGAAAGCCGTCTATCCTTTGAACATGTCAATGAGGAATTTGTAACTGCTTATATATTTTAATTTTCAATATTGAAATATATGTTCTTTTTTTTCATTCCAGTGCACCATATGCAATTTTCAATATGAATTATTCCATACAGTGTATTGTTTATTTGTATGTACTCACGGTGGGGCGGACTTGGTTTTATTCTGAGTTGATGACGACGATCCCATCCCGGCTCATCTCATCTGAAAATTCACAAGATTTCAATTGATCATGATGGATATATGTCCAAAATATTTGAAAGTACAGCTATAGTATAGGGTCGTAAGACATATATGGTCACATACGCGGATCCAGATTCTTTTTCCAGAGTGTATAGCGTTGTGAAGAAAGGTACTGTTTCACCCTTTGATTATGAAAAAAAATTGTATGCAATAATCTTACAAATAAGCATATTTGATTTGATAAATGTAATCCGTGGTACAGACCCCTACCCCTTTCCCTCTCTAGATTCGAGAATTTGATGCAAACGCCCAATTTGGTAGAAATTTACCAAATACTCAATATATAAGTTTTATCGAATCCAAGTTTTCATTATAAAATCGTTGAACCATATATATTTTTATTATCAAAAACATGTTTTATTTATCACATTTCATCAAAAGCAAGTCTGAACAAACCGACTTCTGAAGATATACTCTAGTATTAGATGCTGATATATATCATCGTTGTGTAAGTCCAATTTCGGATAATAAATCATGGAATTCAAGGCTTCGCTGGGTTTTATGACGAATCAAATTTTACGAAAACGAACAGACCTTTATTTTTAGCAAACTTACATCTTATTCATATAAGGGTAGTTTCTTTTTAAGTTATTATGCATATACTTACATTATGTCAAACTATATGTAATGCCAGTTTCAAACTTATGGAATTACTTAGAACCAATTTTATATTTTTGAATTTATCCAAATTATATAATTTTGTCTCAGGGATGATAAGCATAGTTTTTGTTCATTTCTGTATAGAATGAACAATACAGTCAAACAAGATAGTATTTTCATTTGACGATACGATTTTTTGTAATGAAATTGAATTGGTTTAAATATCTCAGTCTGGTGGTTCTATGTAGAAATTCTGACAATGGAGACGGGAAACTTACTTTATCGCTATCTACAGAGGAACACCTGTATAATCAACTTAATTACAGACACTCTATATATTGTATAAGGATTAAATGTACGATACAAATGAAAAAGGCGAAATAAATGAAAAGAAATCAGATTTTTTGTTCAAATCTAATATTCCATATTGTGCTTAATCCCGCACGGACAGATTTACGCTCCTTCATTGATTAGGACTGTTCAAAAAGACAACATTTTGTTCTGTTTTATTTAAAAGTTTGAATTATATATTCATTTCTCACTCTCAACATGCTCGATTGTGATGTATCTATTATCAATTTTACTAAAAGTCATTTCTCGTGCTGATAAGAATAAACCACTGAACCTTTTTTTTTTCATAAATTAAAAACGAAAGGGGGTTCATTACAACAGATATATCGTCAGACAAAGTCAAAGTAAGGCACCCGCCAATAAAATATGCATGATATATTCCTGTCTTACAGACACTTCCTAAGGAGCTTCGAAGATCTTCGATCAAAAGAGATTATATATATTTATCTTGTCCTTAAAAGTTAAAGTATACGGAGATACCAAACTATTTATTCATTAAAGTTGTGATTTGGCCCGTCAGTTGACAAAGGGTTGGTGTGCAAATTGATACAAAGGATCAGAAGACAATGATGTAATACACAATGTAAATATGGTAAACTTAACATCAGATCACTTAATACCCTCCTACCCGTGGTCACCCGTTGTGTTCCAATTGCATCTACATAAGTTGTCTTTTGGAAATAAAGAATTTGAATTTGAAAAGTTCATCCCCTCCAGGGCAAAATAACAAAAAAAGGAATTTTGTAAATTCAAAACAAGATAATTATCAAATCAAAATTAATGTATTAATAAGAAAATAGAATTGAAATAAACTGTACTTAGTACTTAGTCTATGGGTTTTAGATAAATGGTATATTGCATGAATGTCAGGTTAAAGCTATTTTCATCGAAATAGGATATCTATCAACTCTATATATAAATTTAAACATGATAAATGACAATAAAGAAAGAAATGACATGCCTATTTCTAAATGTCAGACGTCAAAATAATATTTCTAATCTTTCAAACTCCCATTAAAATAATTATATAATAAATCATATGAATAAAGGTTGATTTGTGACGATCAAATATTCATCCCTGCTGAGACGAGTAAATGATATATACGATAACAACAAACAAGAGCGGGTCTAGAATTTCTTTCCAAGGGGGCGGATCCATCCGTCAGAGGGGTACAGCCTATGATTTAATTCCCCTATACCTGCCCTTGAACGAGGGTCTATGCGCGGCATTTCAAAGTAATACATGTGTAACTAAAGAAAGATATCAAAATCTTTAAAATGTAAGCAAATTAAAATGAAAAGCGTAGTACTAATAAAAAACAAAAACACTCGAAACAATCGTGCAATTGAATGTTTATGTGTCCTTATTTCTAATATGCACTGGTATATGCCAACATACCGCTTATCGTTTCGTCAAACGCATTCAAAAATTTATGTTCAAAATATTTTCTCGAAATTTCTGTTAAAAATGTTTTCTCGAAATTTCTGATTAAAATATTTTCTCGAAATTTCTGTTCTAAATATTTTCTCGAAAATGTCATATGGTATTTTTTAGACATAGCTTTCAGAGTCTTTGACCATATTTCATTTTTTGGATTGAGAATCACTGACGAGGGTTAAGTACCCGAAACGTTCATGTCTGGTCCATGCTGCAAATTTATCTGTTCTCAAATGATGCTATGAATTTGAAGACATGTAACATTTGTGCCACTTGGTGAGTGTTACTGCTGGTGGACCAGGAGACCCCGATGGCACATGTAGCCCAAGTCCGATCAACTTCGGTTGATCGTTTAGTCTAACGCATTCGAAAAATTCTGTACAAAAAGTTTTCTCAAAATTTCTGAAAAGTCATATATCCCACCATTCGGTATTTCGGGGCATAACTTTCAGTTTTTGGCCATATTTCATTGTTTGGATTAAGGATCAGTACCCGAAACGTGCATGTTTGGTGCATGCATGCTACAAATTTATCTGTTCTTAAAAGATGCTATGAATTTGAAGACGTGTAACATATCGATGAAAATATTAAAGTCAATATAATAAATTGTCAATACCAGGCCGAAAATTAATGTATTTCAGTGTTTGCAGTAATTATTATGCTTTTAAAAAAAATATTTATATCATTCCTTCCCTCTGGAATAAACATTTCAATCTGCTGAAAATAGGCCGGTTTCATAATCTTTCTTTCATATATTGTTGATTGTCTTTGATATGGGAAGATAGCGATATATTTAATATGACGATCATGAAAATTTCATGAGCTTTTAAAGTAAAGACAATTAGATAAAGGGAATTTACGGAAGTTTGATAATAAATAATTCAATTGTTGCCTCTTATCGTGAGTTTTATTGTATGGACATTCTAGTACCCTGTATAAAGATCGTAAACTGTTTACACGTACCTGAAAAAGTCACTTAGTACAGATGTTTGTATTAAGTATTTGTAAATTGGTACGTCAAGCCGTTTGTTTATATTGTGAAACATGATGAAGCACTTCGTATTCGAAAGCACTTAGTTCAATTTAATGAAAATATTATCGGAATATTCAAGTTTCGCGGAAAATATAAACTTTAGAAGTTAAAGGAAACCTTCAGTAAAGTGTCCCTTCGCCAGTCAAGTAATATGTTCAAGTTCATATGTCCGAACATTTCATTAATCCAGATTTTGACCATGATTAATTTTTACCTCTGGTTTTTATATATATGAAAAAAACAGACATTTAAATGCCATTTTCGGGCGCAGACCTGTTTTATTGTTATAAATTTAACTATAGATATGAGCTGTATATTGTTCAATAATAAGATTTACTGTGTCTTTTGTGATAGGTATTGCGGTCATGTCAGTTTACGACCTTAATATCGGCATTTTGTATATTATTGATTTTTTTCCACGCAATTTGCTGCACATGTAAGATTTTCCCATGCACATATACAAGTTTACATATAACCATTTACAGCATGTATACATACAAAGCTAAATCATAATAATTTAAACACATGTATCGATATATGCATGTATATCGTGTGAAACGTTACATAAAAAGAGTCAATCACCCGTAAAGATGAAAAAGTCATACCTTAAAGAAATAGGTAAATCAACTTACCTTGATAATGAAAACTACCAATATGTCTGTTTCGAAGAACAAATCAATAACATCCTAAGTTTCCACATCGTGCATAGAAAGAAAATGAAACATTTTAGAAAGACTTTGTATCAATTAATGTGTCACATTTGAAATGTGCTCCAATTTTAACTTCCAATGAACCATAAACCACGGCTGATCAATAGAGGGTATCGGTTCCCTTAAATCGAACTAACGGCAAAATTGATCATGTACACCCGATATAAGTCCTTAAATAAGACACCGTTTATTAAAGAATGCCAGTTTATATATGTTTGGTCTATTTTACCTACATTATTGAAAATTTAAAGAGACTATGTTAAAGCACCAGGATAAAGCGGTAATATGTACCCGCTAAAGCCATGCTTGGTCTATTCCATGTCTTTAAAATACATCGATTTCACAATATGTATGTGACAATTGTTGTAAACAGGTTCTATGGTTTCTTTGAATGTGGAATTATAAAGGATCTATTTCGTCTAAGTCCGGACCAAAGTCATAGTCGTTCTTATGTAACCACAGCACCATGGAGTCATGTAACTCACTCACTACTGCAGACCAATCGGTACAATGTACGCCCTATTATAAAAATACAAAAACTGTTTTTGTACAATTACCATCACCCTTGACATCTAAGTACAACGCAATGCCATTGCATGACCTTCAAAATGACGTCTGACCATGTTTCCTTTTGACAAAGTGTTGTTTTATCTGTTTATAGCAACAAGCTTGAAGATGCACTGATTCACAGTGAAGTGCATCCTGATAATTTGACAACTGGCTGTCATCCTGACCTTGAAACATCTCCTGCCATGGGGATTATTTAGAGAATATTACACGCAAGTTCTAATTAAAGCTCTATACGTCCGTGTAAAATAATATATTAACAAGAGCTGTCAGTAAAAAACAAAGCTCGTCAGAAAACGCTTTTCTGTGAATCAATAATTCTCTACTTCTTTATCTCGTGTCTTTCAAAAGTAAAACCAAGATTTATAAAAGATATCGGTATTTATACAATGAAAGCTCTGTCGTAAGGAATCTACATAGCCAATTGTGCTTAACATGAAATTCATATGAAATGAGCATCATGTAAATTTCACATGAAAGCACATGTAAAATTCATATAAATTTCACATAAGATTTATGTGAAAAATAATTCACATGAATTTCACATAAATTTCCTTCACATGAATTTCACATGAATTTTTCTAAGTGACCTTCACGGGAAACTGAATTCACATAACATCCATGTAAAAATCTTCACGTGAATTTCATGTGAAAAATTTCATGTGAATTTCATGTTCGTGCTCGTTTCACATAAATTTCATGTGAACTTTCATGTAAAGTTCATGTAAATTTCACATGAATTTCATATGACGCACAATTGGCTGTATACTTATATAGACCAGATTATCAAGACTATTTGGTGGGAAAAGTCAAATGTAACGGCGTAAAATGGTAGTTAGGTGTCTACAAATAACGCTCCCTGCATTACAGTCGCATTTGTTATTTTGCAGTTTTCGTGGAATAATGAAACAGCCTGCAAACCCGGTGACAAATGTGCACATACATTGTTGGCTCCAATATCTATATACGCAGTAGCGAACATGCGTATATATACGCGATAGATTTAAAGTTCTGTAAAAGTTTGCACGTGTAGAATCCAATTTAAAATCTATCAGTTCATCTAAACACCCACATTGTTTTTCATATCAAAGTGGAAATAATACATCTTTTCATTTCCGCCTCGTACAATGTAGGTAAAAATCGCTCAGTGGACTTTCAGAATAAAGTTTGACATCACATATCGTGCATGCAATTTCTGTTATGACGTCAATACAGCCCGGTGTACTGGTTCGAACTTAATGAAAGGTAAAACATGGAAGTACAAACTATACACCCAGACAAAAGTTAAGCAAAACTGAAATTGTTTTTAATGCAAAATGCTAGTTTGATAAAAAAAAATATTTGAAAATTATGTATCATGATATAGATCTGACCTTTGACGAAGACAATATTACTTAATTAAACATAATTGTATTATGCAACTTATTTTAAATCGGGATCGAAATGGGACGGGTATGATTTTAAACAATTCATTAAGTTCATGGAATTGATTTATTTCGTAGAAATCGCTGTTCAGGATGGTTACAATGAATCAAATTGTTAATCTGATGAAATTCAAAACTGAATACGTATAAGAAATGCTGAGATAATGTGAATTATCTCTTCAGAATTGGGAGTAAATTTCTTTGAAAAATATATCGTGTCAAAAAGCGCGTTCATAAAACCGGAAGTGAAGTTAAGCGCCTACGTACCAGTAGAACTAATTTTATCCCCAGACCAACATTTAGACCATGAATAAGATGTTTTGGTGTTGTATTTTTATGACTATCGTTTTTATCAAAGAAATAAAGTTTGAAGACGATACCTTCATGGATGCTTTTTCTGTATTTTCTTTAAGATCGCACCTTTGTGACCAATATATTCTTGAATTTTTTATTCAACCCTTGTTCGACCAATATCAATCTTCATGTAGGACAACCACCTGCCAAAATGTCACTTCCGGTTAAGAGATGAATCCGTCGAATCGTTAAATTTCTCTTTTTATGTCAAAATTAATTTAATTAAAAACCGGATGTGAATCCCGTTCGACCAAATTGCGGCATAATTTGGCTGAAAGTCATTACTAACAACGGTGAACAAGGAATATAGAGCAATTATGAGCAAAAAATGTCTTTAACGGGAATTATCTGGAATTTATTATCAAGAGCGATTGAAAGAGGGTAGTTGGAATAAACCTCAACCGGAAGTCGACTGAAAGAATATAAAACTTAATTTCGTATCAAATTCGTGACTCTTGAGCCTAATGTGGTTTATCTCTTTTCCAAGTACCTGTTACAGTGGCGGATCCAGAGTAGCAAGCGGGGGTGGTGGGGGTGGTGGTGGTGGTGGTGTCGACCCAAAGGGTCGATTCGAGGCACGAAGTGCCGAGCGGGGGAGGGTACGGGAGGAGGTTGTTCCTCCTGTAGGTGGGGGTCCGGGGGGCCTCCCCCGGAAAATTTTTGAAAAAAAATGGAATAAAATGGTGCATTCTGGAGCACATTTTCTCCTTACCGTCTCGAATATTCAGACTATTTTTTCCACTCAATTTATGTGGTTAAGAAAGATTTCTAAATGAAATAATTTCTTCTTTACTGCTGACAGGGGCGCGTAGCTAAGGTTTTTTTCGATGTGCACGTCTATAAAGAAGGGTTGGACCAAGAACTTCAGCTGTCCGGGGGCACAGACACTTTTTGGCGGGATGACTTGCGAGGCCCGAAGTGTCAAGTGGGGACAGTATGGAAATATGTAACCCATCCCCGTGAAGGGGGTCCCCCGTGAATATTTTGAAAAAAAAACGAAGCAATTGCTGACATCTGGAGCGTATTTGAGCTGAATTTAGATGGCATAACGCATATGATTCGATGTCAGCAGACGATGAACCGTATCTAAGACGAAGAAAACCTGAGATGTGAACATGACATTCCCTAAATACTTATATATGTACGTCCACATAAAGTCTTTCCAATCGACCGCTCGCACTTTGTTAGCGATCGTTGTATCATGCGCGGATACAGCATTTTTGTTCAGAGGGGATCCAAAATTTAAGGAAGTCTACCTATCATGTAGGTACATATATATCGGTGCACATGATGGGGAGGGGGCATTTTGTTAGCTTTCCTTTCACGTTTATTTTCACGCGAGCGTAGCGAGCCAGAATTTTTTTTAGATATGAAATATTAATTTGTCTTGATTCTATCGAAATGATTAATATTTATAACATTGAATACTTCACTCCTTATATCGGCGAGCGGAGCGAATTTCATGAGAATGAATAGAAAAGAGATGTGTCATTTTCCGAATAATAAGACATCTGAAAATAACAAGACCTTGAAAAAGATGAAAGAGGTTACATCCTATGAAGTAAGGGACTGTTCAAAATATGAGTTCCTGAGACCCAAGGCAATAAAATAAAGTTACTAAGTATGAACAATTGATAATAATTAAGGAATTTTGCAGAAAAAATAGTTTTGTATTTGTAAATGGCGAGCGAAGAAAGCCGAAATTTTAGGTATCAAAGTCCTTTCATGCATTTTAGACCCATTTCAATTGGAAATGGACCAAAGCTGGACCCCACCTCCGAAAATTTTAGGGGAGGGGTCCAGACCCCTGGTCCCCCTTCTGGATCCGCGCATGGTTGTATTGAGTTCTAATGAAACGTGCATGAGAAAATAACGAAAAATGCATTCAAATCGGTGGTTTCTGGAGTGTCTTTGATCAATTTCTGAACAGTAGTTTGCTTTAAATACTATTTCAAAAGACCCTCCCCCTTCTTTTTGGCAACTGGGGGAGGCGCTCTCCTTTTTTTTTTCGCGAGACGATGTGGACGTTTTTGCGTACAAATGTACGCCTGGCTTCGCCCCTGGCTTGTTGATTTGTCCTTGCTGTAACATGTACTTAGAATATTGGTGCGATATCGAGTAAAAAATGTTGAGTATCAATGGGTTTTGGCTTTGAAAAACTGAATGCTTAATTATAGGCCCCCGGAGCATATTCGAGCTGTATACAATGTTAAGTATTTGCCCATTTTTCCGGTTATATTTAACAAAATTTGTAGATGACAAAAATACTCAAACCGGGTATTTGAGGACAGAAACGTGTAGGTTTTGATCCCCGTACCATTTACATTGATTGTTTGACACACGTACATGTTTTGCAAATTATTTGAACATGTTCATTATATAGTACTTGTTAATGTTAATTTTCGGGAATAAAATAAACAGAAAACCCCCTTCTGCGACGTACATTACAAAAACTTCGCGATTGTCTGTACGAACTTCCACAAATACGCCAATTGATACGGTATCGAATCGATATGCGATAGAATGTATCAGAAAATTTTTGTAAATTTTGTTTCAAAATAGTGAATTCTGGTGGACATAAGCAATTTTTTTATTACTCAGTTTGCAGGGTTTTTTTCCGAGTGCTAATGTTACCATAAAAAAAAAATAGATAAAAAAAAAATAAAAAAATTGGGAAACCGGGGGGGGGGGGGGGTTCCCGAACCCCCCCCCCAAATCCCCCTAAATCCGCCCTTGTGTTACCTTAATTTTTCAATATTTCTCTTCAAACTTTATTCTACATTATTTTCCCTCAAAAATACCTTCTTTTCATTTGAGGCTCTATCCAAGCCAAATGTTTCAATTTCGATATCATTTTCGTGTTACATATTAACAAAAGGTGTAAAGTCATCTACAAAAGAATTGGTATTTGATATATTTTACGAAAACTTCTTCGTGCTATCGTTCAAACTATAAGGACTCCGAAATATTTGGGTGTTGCTTAACTTTTGTCTGTGTGTATATATTATCAAAGTCAAAGACAATTCGAAAATTGTGACGATGCATTCATCAGTACACTGTGTACGTCTTACAAACATATTTACACAGTGTGGTGAATTTGCATAATTCTTAATGCGCAAATCATCCGACTTTTTGTACTCATTCCTTTTCCCTGAACTATTTAGAACGGGTATATAATGCAATGGTCAATTCTTTTTTCATCTAAAGTTATGTTTGTTTGTGAACTTTAAACAAACCAGGAGCACTAAGTTGTAGAGATTCAAGTAAAGTGTACTCACTCCTCAAAGAGTTTTCATGTGATAATATGAGTTATAATTTTAATATCTCTGGGGTGATTTGCTGTGGATGCTGAAACCAACTCCTTTGCACATGAAGAATCCAATTTAAAATCTATCAGTTCATCTAAACACCCACATTGTTTTTCATATTAAAGTGGAAATAATACATCTTTTCATTTCCGCCTCGTACAATGTAGGTAAAAATCGCTCAGTGGACTTTCAGAATAAAGTTTGACATCACATATCGTGCATGCAATTTCTGTTATGACGTCAATACAGCAAAACATGGAAGTACAAACTATACACCCAGACAAAAGTTAAGCAAAACTGAAATTGTTTTTAATGCAAAATGCTAGTTTGATAAAAAAAAATATTTGAAAATTATGTATCATGATATAGATCTGACCTTTGACGAAGACAATATTACTTAATTAAACATAATTGTATTATGCAACTTATTTTAAATCGGGATCGAAATGGGACGGGTATGATTTTAAACAATTCATTAAGTTCATGGAATTGATTTATTTCGTAGAAATCGCTGTTCAGGATGGTTACAATGAATCAAATTGTTAATCTGATGAAATTCAAAACTGAATACGTATAAGAAATGCTGAGATAATGTGAATTATCTCTTCAGAATTGGGAGTAAATTTCTTTGAAAAATATATCGTGTCAAAAAGCGCGTTCATAAAACCGGAAGTGAAGTTAAACGCCTACGTACCAGTAGAACTAATTTTATCCCCAGACCAACATTTAGACCATGAATAAGATGTTTTGGTGTTGTATTTTTATGACTATCGTTTTTATCAGATGTTGGCCGTCTGTGTGAATCCTTTGGTTATTTTTGTTTGTCGGAATTGAAAAACTCCAAGTCCAATTCAACTCACTGACTTTATTCACTAATTATCAAAGTTTTCAAAATTGCCAAAGTTTTAGAAGTTGCCAAGAGTATGTAAGTCTCAAAAGAAGAAGTATCAAAAGTGTTTCTAAAGTGTCAAGAATGTCTTAAAATTACAATTTTACAAGTATATATATCTATCCTAAACATCGAAACCACAGTCATTGGTCAGCTTATAATATTGACAATTAATCAATTCAAGATAAGCATTGGTCATCTTAGTCCGAAATTTGTACAAAGATCATGTGGAATTTTTAAGGAAGTTGCGTGATTCTAAAAGGGCTGACCGTTGACCATGATTTCGAAATATTCAATCAATATACAATTCTTATTGGATAAAAGTAATTATGAAAGATAATGAAAATATAATCACATAACTACACATTAATAATAAACAATCTAAATTTGTTTACGCTAAAATTTACAAGCTAATTGACCCTCTCGTACATTTTAAATGAGAAAAGTTTATCTATTATTACTTAGTTTTCCTGAGTACGAGTACAATTTCATTAACGGGGTACGGTGTTATTCCATGTTACTCAATTTTTGTCATTTATTATCCAAACTTGTTTGTGCTACAAATTGCCGGTCAATTAACTTTACATTTACAAGGTAATTAACTATTGCGTTACGGTAAGCAATAAGATATTGCTGCCGTCATCAAATCAATAAATCTATTTTCTTGTGGTCATTTTCACATTGGCTTACTAGTGAAAGGATCTACGAAATAGTATATACTTTGGGACTTAATAAAATTTAACATGGATTTAATCATACATTTCTAGGTACGTGAATTTCCCTATTTTAAATTTGCGTAGGGGCATAGTATTACACAAAGAAATAAAGTTTGAAGACGATACCTTCATGGATGCTTTTTCTGTATTTTCTTTAAGATCGCACCTTTGTGACCAATATATTCTTGAATTTTTTATTCAACCCTTGTTCGACCAATATCAATCTTCATGTAGGACAACCACCTGCCAAAATGTCACTTCCGGTTAAGAGATGAATCCGTCGAATCGTTAAATTTCTCTTTTTATGTCAAAATTAATCAAAAACCGGATGTGAATCCCGTTCGACCAAATTGCGGCATAATTTGGCTGAAAGTCATCACTAACAACGCTGAACAAGGAATATAGAGCAATTATGAACAAAAAATGTCTTTAACGGGAATTATCTGGAATTTATTATCAAGAGCGATTGAAAGAGGGTAGTTGGAATAAACCTCAACCGGAAGTCGACTGAAAGAATATAAAACTTAATTTCGTATCAAATTCGTGACTCTTGAGTCTAATGTGGTTTATCTCTTTTTCAAGTACCTGTTACAGTGGCGGATCCAAAGTGGCAAGCGGGGGGGGGGGGGGTGTTTGTATCGACCCAAAGGGTCGATTCGAGGCACGAAGTGCCGAGCGGGGGGAGGGTACGGGAGGAGGTTGCTCCCTCCTGTAGGTGGGGTCCGGGGGGCCTCCCCCGGAAATTTTTTGAAAAAATGGAATAAAATGGTGCACTCTGGAGCACATTTTCTCCTTACCGTCTCGAATATTCAGACCATTTTTTCCACTCAATTTATGTGGTTAAGAAAGATTTCTAAATGAAATAATTTCTTCTTTACTGCTGACAGGGGCGCGTAGCTAAGGTTTTTTTCGATGTGCACGTCTATAAAGAAGGGTTGGACCAAGAACTTCAGCTGTCCGGGTGCACAGACACTTTTTGGCGGGATGACTTGCGAGGCCCGAAGTGTCAAGTGGGGACAGTATGGAAATATGTAACCCATCCCCGTGAAGGGGGTCCCCCGTGAATATTTTGAAAAAAAAAACGAAGCAATTGCTGACATCTGGAGCGTATTTGAGCTGAATTTAGATGGCATAACGCATATGATTCGATGTCAGCAGACGATGAACCGTATCTAAGACGAAGAAAACTTGAGATGCGAACATGACATTCCCTAAATACTTATATATGTACGTCCACATAAAGTCTTTCCAATCGACCGCTCGCACTTTGTTAGCGATCGTTGTATCATGCGCGGATACAGCATTTTTGTTCAGAGGGGATCCAAAATTTAAGGAAGTCTACCTATCATGTAGGTACATATATATCGGTGCACATGATGGGGAGGGGGCATTTTGTTAGCTTTCCTTTCACGTTTATTTTCACGCGAGCGTAGCGAGCCAGAAATTTTTTTAGATATGAAATATTAATTTGTCTTGATTCTATCGAAATGATTAATATTTATAACATTGAATCTTTCACTCCTTATATCGGCGAGCGGAGCGAATTTCATGAGAATAAATAGAAAAGAGATGTGTCATTTTCCGAATAATAAGACATCTGAAAATAACAAGACCTTGAAAAAGATGAAGGAGGTTACATCCTATGAAGTAAGGGACTGTTTAAAATATGAGTTCCTGAGACCCAAGGCAATAAAATAAAATTACTAAGTATGAACAATTGATAATAATTAAGGAATTTTGCAGAAAAAATAGTTTTGTATTTGTAAATGGCGAGCGAAGAAAGCCGAAATTTTAGGTTTCAAAGTCCTTTCATGCATTTTAGACCCATTTCAATTGGAAATGGGCCAAAGCTGGACCCCACCTCCGAAAATTTTAGGGGGGGGGTTCCAGACCCCTGGTCCCCCTTCTGGATCCGCGTATGGTTGTATTGAGTTCTAATGAAACGTGCATGAGAAAATAACGAAAAATGCATTCAAATCGGTGGTTTCTGGAGTGTCTTTGATCTATTTCTGAACAGTAGTTTGCTTTAAATACTATTTCAAAAGACCCTCCCCCTTCTTTTTGGCAACTGGGGGAGGCGCTCTCCTTTTTTTTTTTTTCGCGAGACGATGTGGACGTTTTTGCGTACAAATGTACGCCTGGCTTCGCCCCTGGCTTGTTGATTTGTCCTTGCTGTAACATGTACTTAGAATATTGGTGCGATATCGAGTAAAAAATGTTGAGTATCAATGGGTTTTGGCTTTGAAAAACTGAATGCTTAATTATAGGCCCCCGGAGCATATTCGAGCTGTATACAATGTTAAGTATTTGCCCATTTTTCCGGTTATTTCAAAGTATGTTTTAACAAAATTTGTAGATGACAAAAATACTCAAACCGGGTATTTGAGGACAGAAACGTGTAGGTTTTGATCCCCGTACCATTTACATTGATTGTTTGACACACGTACATGTTTTGCAAATTATTTGAACATGTTCATTATATAGTACTTGTTAATGTTAATTTTCGGGAATAAAATAAACAGAAAACCCCCTTCTGCGACGTACATTACAAAAACTTCGCGATTGTCTGTACGAACTTCCACAAATACGCCAATTGATACGGTATCGAATCGATATGCGATAGAATGTATCAGAAAATTTTTGTAAATTTTGTTTCAAAATAGTGAATTCTGGTGGACATAAGCAATTTTTTTATTACTCAGTTTGCAGGGTTTTTTTCCGAGTGCTAATGTTACCATAAAAAAAAAATAGATAAAAAAAAATTTAAAAAATTGGGAAACCGGGGGGGGGGGGGGTTCCCGAACCCCCCCCCAAATCCCCCTAAATCCGCCCTTGTGTTACCTTAATTTTTCAATATTTCTCTTCAAACTTTATTCTACATTATTTTCCCTCAAAAATACCTTCTTTTCATTTGAGGCTCTATCCAAGCCAAATGTTTCAATTTCGATATCATTTTCGTGTTACATATTAACAAAAGGTGTAAAGTCATCTACAAAAGAATTGGTATTTGATATATTTTACGAAAACTTCTTCGTGCTATCGTTCAAACTATAAGGACTCCGAAATATTTGGGTGTTGCTTAACTTTTGTCTGTGTGTATATATTATCAAAGTCAAAGACAATTCGAAAATTGTGACGATGCATTCATCAGTACACTGTGTACGTCTTACAAACATATTTACACAGTGTGGTGAATTTGCAAAATTCTTTATGCGCAAATCATCCGACTTTTTGTACTCATTCCTTTTCCCTGAACTATTTAGAACGGCTATATAATGCAATGGTCAATTCTTTTTTCATCTAAAGTTATGTTTGTTTGTGAACTTTAAACAAACCAGGAGCACTAAGTTGTAGAGATTCAAGTAAAGTGTACTCACTCCTCAAAGAGTTTTCATGTGATAATATGAGTTATAATTTTAATATCTCTGGGGTGATTTGCTGTGGATGCTGAAACCAACTCCTGTTGGAGATCCCCCCCCCCCCGTTTCATAAATGACCTTGAGTGACCTTTGTCCAAAGGTTTCCATCCCGAGTATGTAAAGTATTTTAAATTCTAATAAAGAATATAGAAGATTTCTTAATTCTACCATCTAAATAATTTTAAAATCTGTCATGTACGTACAAAATGTACAGGATACTAAATGACAATCTGAGCCCTAAAATTAAGTGAAGTATGTATAAGATCATTTAAGGACTTCGTTATTTCTAACTACATGTATTTCTTATTCTTAACATGCTTAATGAGTGACATGGAACTTACATAAATCACTTTCAGTGGTCTTTGCTAAAAAGTTCACCAAGGGTGTGAAGTATAAAATACTGTAAGGAGACAGAAGTACCAGTTTTTATTTCATATTTCATCAAACAATTCTTAGTTTGGTCAAACAGAAAGTCGGATAAGTGATTACAGCCAGAAACAGGTCTATGATCCCGTCCAGTTTTAACTCAAAATGTACAAGGTATTATACAAGAGTTTTAAGACCTAATGCGTTAACATGCAGTATCAGACAGATTTTTCAAATGGTTCAGATTTCAATTATTTTTTCCATTTTTGTAGAACTTTTCTTTTCATAAAAAGTGTGCAAATAGTACTGGCTTGAAGAGTACTTACACCTAGCCCATTGGCCATCAAATAAATATTAACTCCAAAACAAATTCATTATTTATTAGTTCTGTTATACACATACATGTAATTGCACAGTATTTCAGAATATTCTTTACTAATTCCATGAGAAGTCTTATAAAGTGTCAAAACAGAGGCTTAAAACATAGGGAGTTTTATAGTGCAAAGGCATGTAAGAGAAAACTAATAATTCAGAGAAGGCTGTTACATTGCAATAATTCTTCATAAATAATTTATGTTGGTAGTTTTGATTATAATTTCTAAATTCCATCCATTAGTGTGCAGTAAATGAAGATATTTATTACCTCAGTAGAAAGATCAGATACAAAAAATCAAGTAAAATCATAATACAGACAAAGCAAATATGTGCTAAAATAAAGAAAAATAACAATAATGGCAACATACAAAATCTGTCTCTGTTATTCTATCTGTCTTATTGCTAAATGATACAGCTTAATCAGTTAATCAAAGAAATCTTTTTATCATTTTCATTGAACTTATATATTTTTGGATAAAATTCCTTTCTACAGAATTATCAGAGGAATAATTGCTTCTAAATCCATCATAAATAAGAATTAAATTAGTCTCCATTATATACACATGTTCTATGCTGGGTGACATGCCAACCCCCCCTCCCCAAACTCAGTGAGACTGAAATTGCAAGTATAAACTTATACATAATGATACATGTACATCTCAATTTTAATATTCAGTAGGGAAAATTACACCTGAGAAAATCATCGTTAGTGCTGCATG
Organism: Pinctada fucata; assembly: GCA_028142955.1. Lineage (NCBI taxonomy): Eukaryota > Metazoa > Mollusca > Bivalvia > Pterioida > Pteriidae > Pinctada > Pinctada fucata. Next base: position 21,511,190 of record AP027106.1, read on the forward strand.
AAATTTGCAAGACTCAAATTTGGAGTGAAGTTCTCAAAAGATTTACAAGAAATGCATATTAACCTGCAAGAGATGTCAAAATTTTCCACAGGGAAAAAAAAAGAAGGGAGATGGGGATCCACATAAATTCACCCTTATAGATCTACCTATTCCTCATTTAGTTGTTGTTTTACACCAGTACTATCCCTGACATATATTCTAACTACTCAATACATAATATTACTATGTAATAAATACATTTTCAAATATAACTAAATTTGTTACTAATAAATTTTAATGTGTAGCTGTAAATTAGCACTTAAATATAAACCATTCCACCCTGTCAACCCCTATGCTCTGTAATATGGAATGATCCAGTTATCACAATGGAAGAGACCATTTTCAAAAGCTAAGGGTTAAGAGGGTACAACACTCAGAACATACTTTCAATTTCACACGAAGCAGGTACGCAACAAGAACAGAGGAAAGAGCACCTTACAAACATATATATTGTTCATTCAAGTAAATAAAGAGGATAAAGGGTTCATACAGCACTTGGTAATGGCAGCGTTAACATGGCACACATAACGTGCCAGCACTCTCTATTGACTACATTCTACTTTCATGTGAACAAACAGCAAATACTAGGACTCTTCTAAGAATATTTCATATCAGAGTCTTGATATCTACTCTCAAAACAAAGAAAATTCAAATAAGCTTCAAGATGAGGTCTCTTTCAGTTGTTTGATCAAAATTTGATGAAAGCACCAAATTTACTGATTTCAAATTATTTTGAATGAACAGAAAGAAAAACAGGCTATGCAACACAAGTTATGATTATTTTGGCACACTTACTGGCAGCAGTAATAACTTGCATGTATCTTACATTAACAAGTATACAGTTTCTGCAAAACGGCACAATGGCCAAATACTGAGAGTTTTAATCGAGAGCCTATGAAAGCAGCAAAACTGAGTGAAACAAACTGAACTATACGGTGATTAAAAAGCTCTTATTAGGTAAGGTTTTTTTTACGCCTGAAATGGTAATTTGAACAGATGTCATGTAATAAGCCTGAGAGATTCTAGCCAACTCCTTTGTGTTTTATTATACCAATCTAAAAGATTTAAGGCTGGTGTTCAAAGGAGAAGGTGTCTGAACCTAAACTAACAGAAATATCATAAAGAAACAGGAAAAATGGAAAACAATGCTCAAGTAAATTAACAATAAACGTAACGAGTATTTTGTTCTAAACAATGGTCTATCTAGCTAGGAAACAAAGGATATGTGGTACCTTAACTCAAACAAAGTTCTCAGCACTCAAATTTACACGCTATCATGTCATATAACACGAAAAATAAACCATAAACAAGGAAAGCATTATTGCTTGTATCATGATAAAATGTGCTATAAACTTGCATACAAAATCTTGCACCTGACAGTTTGCTAAACACGGTGTAAGTCACCTGTAAGAGGATATTGGATAAACCCTTTTGTGCCCTGAATGATTCTAGCAAAAATTTTAACAAGTATAAATAACCATGCGTTCAAAAAAATGAATAGCTATGACAGTACAAATATGAAACAAAGTGATTACAAAAAAATGTCTATCTTGATGCTGTTATCCCTATTACATAAAATGAGATGTCCTACATAAAAGTGAGACAAGTTCACTATGAACAAAATAGGGATGATGAGTAGGCTGCCCATTAATTTTCCTCATCGTCCACCATGTCTTCGATGCCCCCCTCTAGAGCAGCCAATCTTTTCTCGAGCTTTGCGATGATTTTATCCTGCCCATCAATCCTCTTCTTTAGCTGGGCTATTTCTGACTTTAACTCATTAGCATCATTCTGAAACGGAAAATACAGAAAATAAGGAATAGGAACATTCTATAGAAGAGAAAAATATCTATATACGTGTATGTACCAATTCATAATATTTTGTTAGATCAAGAGAAAGCTGGAGTAACAAGAATGAGTAAAATCTTACGTAGATATAAATTATAACAATGACAAGTTGACATTTGTTAAAAGCTTTCACATACTTAAATATGTCTTTATAAAATAAGGTATGAACACATACAACAAAGTCATATTTAATCTTATCTTACACTTTTTCAACTTTTTCTTGAATGATTCTGTGTTTTAACTTTTCAACTTTAAAGATTTTTTTTTCTTGAACAAAAAGAGAGTATCTGCAATAATGAATTTCTCTTGCTTGAAATAAAGTAAGATATTAATTATAATACTTTCCTTTTTAATTTAATTTTTCCGTTTTGAAATAATTTAATTTTTCCGTTTTGAAAAAAATGCATGATATAAATGTAAATCATAATTTCTACCATTTGAAAGAAAGCATGATATATGTTATAATTTCTAATATTTGAGAGAAGGTATGATATACATGTAAATAACAATTTTAAAAGATTTTACAATGAGTACGAGACAAAAAAAAAACTCTGACCTACAACATTTATGTAACTCTTGTGCAACAAGTTTTCTTGTGTTAGTAAAAGTGCATAAAAACAATATCTAAACAGTGAAGGCTATTAATTTTTTCTCTGAATATAACAGTGCAAAGGAATAACATTAGAGTAGTACACTATATAGACACTTTTATGATAAGGTTTGGTCGGATCACTTTTGTCTCATTGTATGGTACTTTTTCCACTCAAGGCAATGAAATGATGTCATGACGCAGCAGTGCATGCCACGGTTTAGAGCGATATGACACCATTTTATTGTTTTGAGTCAAAAAAGAACCATACAAAGAGACGAAAGTGACCTGAGTGAACCTTATCCTCAAAGGGTCTATACCACTGTCTCACATATGTATCGTCAGTTTGCAGTGAAAATATAAACATTTTTCACAAAAAAGTAATGGTAATTCTTCATCTAAATTAATCTATTCTTTAACAACTTCAGCATCTACCGAGAATTTTATTTATTAGTGCAAGCAATATTGACTTCTTTACTAATTTCCTCTGCCTATGAAGCGCTAAGTATTATTATGTAAGCATGGTAAGCTTAATGTTGATTTACTACAGTGAACAAAATTCACTTGTCTTTCATTGTTCTAGGTGTCACAATGAAGCAATAGCCTTGAACTACATGTGTGTATCAGTTAATTGTATAAAAAGGGACTTACGGAATTTGTAAATCAAATCAAAAGATAGGAAAAGAAGTTAATTTTTGTAAAACATATGCTGCTACAGTAGCAATTTGACTCATTTTGCATCAATGAAATCATTACCTTGACCTTTTGACCCTAAAATCAATAGGTACATTCCCTCCTTCTATATCTTCTACATACTTTTTTTCCAACTGGGAATAAAGCTTGGCTAGTGGAGTTGTCTATCATATTTTAGAAATCATTTTTTTTATATCAAATTTTTGAGCAATTGAAGCATTGTCAATTCCAGAGTTCATAAGTTTAAGGGGGGAGGGGAATTATTCCAACACAACTTGTGAAGTAGGAAAGGATCATGCCCAATTAAGTCTTTATAATGTTTTATCAGGAAGATGACGAATGTGCACTGAAAAAAACCATTAAGACGTTACAACCAAACAAAATAGTCTTTCATGAAGAAATAAGACAAGTAAGGAAGTATATGTATGTACCAATTTGTTTCCAAAGGGGTAGGGGCAAAATCTGCCATTTTTGGCCCCATTTTTTGCTATTTTCAAAAATTGTTTTCATACTATTTTTTATCTTTCAAATAAGAGAAGAGATGTTGTTTTTTATTGAAACTGAATTGATAATAGATATAGATAGTGTTATTTCCCGCCAAAATTGCCCACTACTATGGAAATTAGTGGTAAAATGATATAACAACCAGATTTTAACATAATAGTTTATAGTATATATAGAGCAAGCCCATGTAACAAAGTTATACTTTCCATGTACGTTTAGAATATAAAAAGGAATGTCCCATATGAGTATGAACCTGTTACACGTCCTTGCTCTAGGGCTTACAACTGTAGGTATTTGTGTCCCTTGCTAAAAAGCTGAATTTCTAATGTAAAGACATAGTGCTCAACTTCCAATCATTTTGCCCTAAAATGCTGGGTTTTCGAAAAATCACATAAAATTTGTCATTTTATGTTTAGAAGAAGCATACTGAATAAGAAAAGAGAACCTTTTTAAATTTTTTGATTGGGGCCAAAATGGTCACTTTTGCCCCTACCCCTTTCAATCATTATTATTTACAAAGAATCTTTAGTAATCTGATTGAGGAATTTTTCCAATAACAACCAAAATTTTCTTCATGAAAGACAGGAATTAAAACCAACACCTAAAAGCACGTCTACAGTATTAACCAACAACAGCGTTATATATACAATCTAAGTGCCATGTACTTTTTCTAGCAATCGTCACCATTAGGGGCATCCTCTTCTGATGTATTTCCTTCATATTGCGACACTTTTTCTTCTAACGTTTTTATTCTTCGTTCATGTGCTTTAACAATTAGTTTAAGTTTCCTAATGTCCTCTAAAATTCCATTTGGATCAAAACCCTGCATGTAGTACAAGATAGTGAATAAGTAAGATAATAGATTAATAGAATATTGAAGAGCTTTGAATTTGTACAAATCATATATTTTAAATATCTTAAGTACACAGTACTGCATTCAAATATAAGAGAAAGTAACTAGAGTTCAGAAGGTGGAAATACAGAAATTAAATGCTCTCATGAGACACATACATGTGTGCTCTCTCCAAAATTAAACTTTAATTTTTTTTTCGAATTAACCTACATGTACATGTATTGCAACCCAGGCCAGCATTCTTTCATGGAATTACAAATTTTCATTTTTCAAAGCCAAAGTCTCATAATTATTTAATTCTGAAACATTCAGAGGTTTTGCAAGTCACTCCTCTGCTCATAATGGGAGAAAATTATCTCTACCCCGTTCTTACTTAACCTGTGTTTAAGATTTATAGTACCATAATAATGTGCATGTAACAGCATTGTACTAGAGAGAGAATGGCAAAAAGACAGATTAAGCCATACGCAATCATCATTTGAATCATGAAGGACTTGTCAGAATGTAAAACCATTGCTGAGTGAAGACCTTAAAATATCAGACTCAGGCTCAAAGTTCATGATTAATTTGATACTGTACTATATTATATGTACATGTATATGATATCTATGACACAGAGAAAGAAGACAGTAACATATTGTACATGTATGAGTAGACATTTATAATCCCTTGTTTAATATCAGAATATGTCAGTGTACAAGTATATCTTCCTATATAATATATAATCCTCAGTATATGATTATTTACTTCCATGTACAATCAACATACACTTTGTCAGAAAATACACTTCATATTTCAGCATATATAGACAATGAAATGAAGACAATACCGCATTTGTGACTTACCGGTGGCAGTTCTACGCCAGAGGTGGCTGGAGCCGGTGTAGCCGCCGGAGCCGGTGTAGCCGCTGCTGCTGGCTGAGCCGCTGGAGCAGGCGTTGCTGCCACAGGTTTGGGTTTATCGACAGCAGGGCGAGCAGGAGTGCCGATTACTTTTTTGTCCAATATATTGGACTTCCTGACAGCTGTTGGCTCTGGGCCAGAGGAAACAAATCCCTGCTTTAGTGAGATCTTAAAAAAAGAGTTAAGATATGGTAAATGATGGTCCCACTGATACAATCAAGACTGCAAATATAAGTCTCAATGAGTCTCTTGCATCTACATGTAGATAGAATTAGGGGATAACATACTTGTATTCTAAAATTTCCAGCATGTACTCTGTGATTAACAGGTCGCAATCTGAGTTTTTTTTATGACAAGTTAGCTGAGTCAAAAACAGATATTTGCGATCTGTAAATCTCTGATTACATGCAGAAAATCTTAAAACACTAGGATGTTATCACCAATCTAATGCAAACTCTAGTTTTTCTGTGTTTAAACGTATTTTTGCCGAACAGCTGATTGAAACAGATAAACCATGCATATTAACAACAAAACAACTAATAAACTTTTCTTGGTCTGAACAGCAAATTTGATAGATGGCTTTATACATCAATATTAATTATGTATACCTTGCAAGGTTCAGCATCTGTACCATTTATCCAATCTTCTCCACTTATGGCCGCAGCATCTGCAGCAGTGTCTGGATAAAGGTCCTCTTGGAACAGCTCAGACTGTAAAACAATACCTTAGATAATGAAAGCTCTAATATCAGGGGCCAGGGCCCCTTAAATTGGGAATTCTGTGTCAAATTAAGCTACATGTATTATTCTGAGATACTACAGTATGTGAAGAGGTATAACTCCAGCAAAATGTACTAGAAAAGTGGAGTGTATGTGGGGAGCAACTTTCATGTGAGTGTCTATTTGAATACTTTGACAAGTTCAACAAATAATTCTGTCTTTTCGTTAAACAGAGTTACTTTCCACTTGGGACGGCATCTGACATTAACAAATTATAACGTAATGAAATTCCTATACATGTATATATATCGTACTTGAAGCATGTTTTCCCAGAATTTATGGCTTGTTCCCTTAAGAATCTGATGATATCACAATTACTTTAGGTCAGATACTGTTCCAAATAAGAAGGGAAAGAAAAGACTGAATATTTATTCCAATTTCCAGTACGCTGTCTGCCTACTCACCTTTCTTGGCACTGTAAATGGTATAACTTCACACAGTCCATTGTTGTGTAACTTGTATATCCTAAAATATATGCATACATATCAGCAAATAACACAAACATTCCATCTGATTTAGCAATCTGTTAACTAAATCCAATCTGTAACTAAATCCAGTGCACCCTTATTTTGTGTATTTTCTCTGAATAACACAAACATTCTATCTGATTTAGTTACATATTTACCAATCTGTTTACTAAATCCAATCTGTAACTAAATCCAGTGTGCCCTTATTTTGTTTATTTTCTCTGAAGTAAATCGTTGTCATCCTTAAAAAATTGCCTGTTATATAGAAGTGTTTTGCTGTCTACGGGGATTTTCTGTAGTAAAAAGTGTGACGTTGTACACCACCACGTCACTATTTACTTTTGTTGACATGAGAATATATATGGCCATGGCCCAACATTAACATGGGAATTTCCTGTCAACAATTTATTTTTCTGCATAGCTGGCTGAATACAGGTGAAAGAGTGAGTTGATCTAAATTTCCAGTTACGACTAAACATTCTAAAGGAGGTCAACCTAATGAGAAAATCTTCAATACGGAGACGGCAAAATAAATCACCAAAACAGGGTGCTCTGGATTTAGATAACAGGACTGGCATTAATTGTATTATTTTTCAAACTGCTTAAAATAGTTTGCTAAAATAAATTACATACCTATCTATTTCACAGATGTTGACATTCACTCCACGTTTTGGCATAAACCCGAATCCTCTCATTGCTTCTTTTGATTGATACAGATTCAAGTAATGTACATAAGGCTCCTCATCTGTCACTTCGAAAAAGCGTATCACGCTGTCACCCTAAAAATAGAATATCAAAGAATGAATATACAGTAATCACGGGCAAAGTTCACTATCAAGGCCTCATAGAAATATCATTGTGTTGCTGTCAAAATTATAAAGTATGAAAACTCAAAATGATGCAAGTATGAGCATAAAATAACTGTTCCTTCATTCCTTTTAAAGTACATTTTGTATATCTTACACATGTTACATGCTTAATCTGTCAAAGGAGGGGATGGATTTTTTTATTTTGATGAATGCATAGATTGTATTCCTTTCATTAAAGATAGAATGTGCATAAAATCACATATAATAAGGATGAAAATAAAACAATGTCCATGGGATGGGATTGAGAAACACTTTTAGACCATTTTGACATAACCGAAGTTGACTTGCATTTTCCACATCCTAAGACCCGTAATCACAAGATTTGACATAACTTTAAACTGTGACATTGTAGCACATTTGACATCACAATTAGAATAATGCAAGTCTAGTGGTAACGTGAAGAAGGTCTATTCAAAAAGCCTTCACCAACTTGAATGATTTTTCAACGATGATTTACCTTGCCGAGTAAATAAACCATACTTGTATCAGGATCATAGAATGGGAACATCACTCCATTACTCTGGTCAATGTCCTCCATACACAGAGCTTTACTGAAGTCATTCTGAAATCATAAAGTACTCTGTTAATATATTGATAATATCAAAAAAATAATGTATTTGCAAAACATTATAATTAAAATAAAATTTTATTATGAATATGATGAAGTGAAGAAACAAAAAAAAATCGAATATTTACAATACTCAGGGCTCGCGCTGGGCTTCGCAAATGTCGCATTTTGCGACAAAAATTTGAAATTTGCGACAAAGGGAATTTTCTAAAAATGAGTTTTCAAGTATCGACAAACACGCGAATTCGGCATTGACAGATCGATTCTAAGTAATAATCCAAAGTGCAGTTGAATCGTTCAGGCGTAACGTAGGTAAGCGGGTGACCGTAAAAGGTGTGAAATACACTGGTAACTAGGTAGCCCCAGCAGCACGAGAGCCACTGCTAATTAGATTATTGGATTATGAAGATAAGCTGTCCAACGTTAGTATTCCTAATAATGAAAATGTATTTTAACTTTGTTACGGCGGATGGCAAACTTTATATCTTTCGATGTCACTGAAAAGTTTAGATCGTCACGAGTAGGTCATAATTATTTCGTTTTTCAATTCTTTGTTTCTCCCCCAAAAGAAGTACCACTGTATTATATAATTTAGATTTTAAAATTGGGAAACGTAACTTAGTGTCCGATTCCGTATCGGAAAACAAAATAGCAAAATTGACGCCGTTCGTTTTTAAAACGTCTGCAAGTTCTGACGATAAAACTATCAAAAATAAGCCTTCAATAGCATCTAAATTGAGGTTTTGAGATCTTTGTATTCAGGATAAAAGCATACGAGCTCGACGTCTTGGACACACAATAAGCATCCCCTCTACTTTCTTTCAATTTTGCGTCATAGGCGTCGATCTCCTGTGAAACAAAGAGTCGGCAACGAAGAATTGAACAAGAAAAAATACTTATTTTATTTCTAGGCCATTGTGATTACGAAAACAAACCACAAATAGCTTGAATATCTATATGAGAAATATTCATCTAGATAAGTTACATGTACGTTGAGACCTTTTATTTCTTTGTTGGGGGGGGGGGGGGGGGGTCCGCTACACCGACCTTATTTAACCAGGTCAACTTTTTTTTTCACAACATGCAAAGATTATTTAAGGGGACCGTTTTCAAGCTACATTGAATAAATGATGAAGAGCATATCTAGAGGGTGTTAGAAGCATCCTTAGAAATTTCCTAAAATGCTATTTTTCCAGTTTTTATGTCGAATGTTTTTCACAATCATATACTTTGACCCCCTCCCCATCCCTGGAAAATTCAAGGTCTGTCCATCTTTCTTGGCTACAGTAGCTAATTCCAGGCTGTCCTTGCTATCAAGGAGTTCAAGTCATGGGGAAGGGGGGGGGTTCAGTGCTATAGCTTGGTCTAAAAGCAAAGCTGCAGTTCTTTCAGCCTACTTCATGTTTGCAGCTACCAACTGCCTTGTCAATACAGTACTCCCTAAACTGCAAATTGATAATGATAAGCATAGAGGGCCCTCCAATGGATATTTTTAAATTAGATTGGAGGGCTTCTATGAAGTATTGTGTGACTTTTTGAGTTGGTCCAACTGAACTCATCACTTACTCAGTACAAACTTACTGAATATTTTGCATTTACTATGTTACCATAGAAGTAGTGATGATATTAGTCTCTGACTTTGTGGAATCTAATACAATATGACTTTGTATGTTCTTGAAAATGAAACACATAGATCAATACATACATTTGTACACTATCTCTATTGAGAAAAATGAAAGTTTTTTCAGCAACTTTATTGTCGCGCAATATTGTGCTACGGCACAATTTTGTGTCATCGCGCAAACTTGCGACACAAAATTTTGAGCCAGTGTGAGCCCTGAATACTGGTAGATTACTCATGTTAAACATCCATTAGGCAACTAGAATTATATTCCAACAAGTTCAGTTGCCTATTGTGAAGTCACTATTAAAAATTTTGATGGTTGGGAGAATTTACAAATGTTTTATATTTGATGCTGTTAGACATGTTAGAGTCAAAAAGTGCAATGTGCATGCAAATAAAGAGTACTAATATTTAGAATAAATGTAAATATACACATGTAAGTAATGACTGCCTTACTTTTGTTGTTCATGGGTGTATAATTCTTGTTGGACACGTGCATTTTATACACCCATGAACAACAAAAGTAAGACAGTCATTTCTTTTCTTATTATCAGTGTATTTCAAGCTCGAAAAATTAATGCTTCCATGGAAGGGCTAAAAACTAGCTGTATCTATAATTTTCAATCAAGTGCTATATTTGAAACCTATCAATTGAACATCATTGCACTAAGTCCTTAATAAAGCCTGTGTTTGTGAAACATGAATGCCCCTGGTGGCACCTTTGTTAGTATAAACGCCATTTTCTGTACATGTATGTGAAAGGTCAAAGTCAGGGTCACTGGGTTAAAAATATTTGGTATCGATGGAAAAATCTTGTGACAAGGAATACACATGTGAAATATCAAAGCCCTATCACTTACCATTCAGAAGTTATTCCAAATGTTTAAGTTTTTGTAAAGGTCGAAGGTCAAGGTCAAAATTTTTGGTATCAATGGAAAGGTCTTGTCACAAGGAATACACATGCCCTATCATTTACCATATAGAAGTTATACCAAATGTTAAAGTTTTAGAAAAGTAAGTCAAAGGTCAAGGTCAAGAGGTCAAAAATTTTGGTATCAATGGAATGGCCTTGTCATAACATGTGAAATATGAAAGCCCTTTCACTTACTATTCAAAAGTTATGCCCAATGTTAAAGCTTTTGAAAAGAAGGTCAAAGGTCAAGGTCACGAAGTCAAAAATTTGGTAACAATGGAAAGGTCTTGTCACAAGGAATACACATGTGAATAACGAAAGCCCTTTCACTTACCATTCTAAAGTTATGCCCAATGTTAAAGTTTTTCGGACTAACAGACAAACAGACGGACAGGCCAAAGACTATATGCCCCTGATTCTTTGATTCCGGGGGCATAAAAACATTCTGTAAATTCTTGATTCCTGCAAAACATTGCAAGATAAGAAATATTACCGCTATAATGTATGTTACCATGGTTACTCACTTCGTTCCATAACCCGTACTGTCTTTCACTCATCCTAGAGAAACCCGTGGTGAAGATACGACCGTCTTTAAGGTACACAGCTTGACTTGGTTTAGAACCCTGATGTGTTTTTCCCTCCTGAAATGAACAGAGATTTCCATAAACTTTCCAATTATATCTTTGCTGTAAATAGACTGCATCCTACTCTGATTATGGAACATAAACTTTCTCAGAATAATTTCATAATGGCAACAGTTGGTATTCTCCAAATTAGAATATAAAGTCATAATAAATGTTGAAATTGTTAAAAAAAACTTTGATTTTTACAAGTTTCGTCAAATATTTACCGTTTCTTGTTGCATCCATGTCAAAATTTCAAATTACAATGAAAATTTCAAGCACTATAAGAAGATTGTAGTTTTGTCTGCCATATTGGATCAACCTGTCTGAGATGGGCAAGACAATCTGATCAACTTCTATAGAACGGCATATTCCATTTTAAGGATCCTGCACCCTAATAGAGTACTTACAGGTATGGTTAAAATATATGCACATTTTCATACTTTCCCAACAAATGCCGATGATTCTTCGGAGTGTCAGAGTAGATCATGGTATGGGAAGTGTATAATCCCTAATTTGAGCTAGAATAGTATGTATAGCATTCTGTTTGAAGAGATTGAAAATTCTTTATTTCTGGTATTAATTATTGAAAATGCATTAGGGGTTGAATACCTTAAGACACATCCAGAACAACTAGGATATTCTACATTCAAAGTTATACCCCTTTCGTTAATAGTGGGACGGAATTACATACAGACAGGTTGATCCAAAGGACAGACAGACAAGCAAAAGGCTATATTCCCCCTTGGTCAGTAGACCAGGGCATAAAAACTTACCGTTAGTACATTACCACTTCTGGCATCAATGACCCTCATGATTTTGTCTTTACATGTACAAACGAATTTGCAACCATTAAGATTGAATGAAACAGAGTGGATCACATCGGGAACCTCTATTTCAACGTAAGCTTCTCCTGTCCCGACATTCCAAATGAAAATTTTGTTGTCCGAACCTGAAATAGGCATGAAAATGACTGGATAAACACAACAGCCAATGATATGCACCATCTTATTGGAAAGAGCATGATTGTATGATTCACATGATGTATGAAAAAATAAATGAAGAGTTGATATCAAAGTTATACATTTACTAAGGGTCCGCTCACCAGTTTCTCTTACCCGGTCAAGCGGCACAGAAATATTGCGCAATCATACATAATTTGACGTCATCTCATTTTATTTCTATTTATTTCACATTATTATACTATATATCAATCTGTTCGTTATATCTACAGCTTTTATATGATACTAGGCTCAAGGTCATGTTAAGATTGCTATACATAATAAATATCATACATTTTTACTGAAAAAGGTTAAGAAAATTGGCCTAAAATTCATGGTTTTTGCCATTTTTCTGTGTATTGTTTCTGGTCTCCTGGAAAAATTTCAGAAATAATGCTTATATTTCCTTAAAGCTATTATCTTATACTCCATTCTAGCCAAATTTTTAAAATTTCCAACACATGTAACTCAAAAAATATGTAAAAACCCAAAAACTTCATATTTTCCCTTATGAAGTCTTGTCAAACAGGGAAAATCCGGTACGCCTTTTAAAATATCTATATTTAGACTAAATATGTCATGTGACCTAAAATTTTTATTGCTCTTACACAAAGCAGGCATACTCTACAATATGCATCTTACCATTATAGACTATCTTCATAATGGTCTTCTCAACCCACCTTTCAAAACCACTCTATTTCCCCTATTTCAGCTTTTCCACCCTGGACATTTTGGGTTTACTCTAAAAAGCGGTGAGCGGACCCTAAGGTAAGGTAAAACTAAACTAGCCAAGATCAGAAGATAGGGATACTATCATACTACTAGTGTACAAGTTTTGAATGACAGATAGCAAGTACATGTAAATGAACTTATCAAACTTTTCCCCATAGATCCTGTAGATTAAGTAAGTGTGGCAAAACATATCCAATACCCTTTTTTACTGTAGTTTTACATGAATTACACTCATAAATGCTATGGCCTTAAAAGGAAAGAAACCGGCACTTTTTTAATATGTGTTTTGATATATATTGAGCCTTTGTGGAAAAGAGTTATTTCCCATTTGAGATGGTATCTGACATAAAACCAATATGACAGATGAAAATGGTATGGTAACTTCAATTTTATACCCTCATTTCTCTGTTTTCATAGAATTTGATGACGTCATAATTAGTCTACTTCAGATACCGTCTAACACGGGAAGTCTGGTTTTGAAAATGACGAATACCTGCACTGAGTAGGATATTCTGTGCTGACGGATGCCATATTACGAGCCCAACTCTCCTCTGATGTGCCTGTAACACTACTATACACTCCGTCAGGTTAGTGACTAACCCTCCCTCTGGGATCTGCCACACCCTCACCGTGCAGTCCTCTGACGCGCTTGCTATGACGTCATCGTTGTGAGGACACCATGCTAAGTCTAACACGGCGGCCTTATGGCCAGCCACTAATGGTGCATCTCTCTCCACACGCCCACACTGTAATAAAGAACAGTAAAATTATATGAGTGAAAAAGAAATTAAATCCTTACTGTTTATTTTCATACGTTTGTCAAAAAGATGGACGACACATCAGACTATGCACTAAATAAAATCTACTTGGACAGTATTTAACTCTGTGAAGCATGAAGGTACTCAATCAAAACATCGTTATATCGCTGATTTCCATTGATAGATTTTTGAAAGTTTATTTTAAAAGGTCTAGACACTGCCATTGGGTATGAATCTAATATATCACCAAATCGCGGTCGTTTGATGGTTAACTTCCAATGATATTAAAAGTTGAAGAAGAATGAAGAAGTATCAGTCGAATAAGTTGTGATATACGATAGGATCTAAGGCCTAAGCAATGATTTTAAAACATTTAAACCATATTTCATATATTTTAAAGGTTTTATGTAAATTATATATCTTTTAAATTAGTTTCTCTCCAGACCCTTTTTCCATACATACATATGAACTTGTATAGGTCTTGACTTGTTGTTTATATACACAGATTATATGAGGTCAAGACACTTTGTCAGGAATGCTTGTCAAATTGTCAATACGGAACTGTGTGTAACAATAAATTCATCATTGTAATATCTAAATGCCACAAATTCCATATCATTTGCATCTATTTGCATTAAATGCATAGTGGTCATTCTACATGACAATATTGATCTTTTTCAGATGTCTAGACCCTCTTTCCACTGTTTCCTTACGAGTACTGCAGTGACGCTGAAAAGTGCCAGTCCGAAGGATTTGACAGGTAAACTTTCATTCGGACTGGCAAAAAGTTTAATTACTACAAAATTCTTTATTCGGACTGGCAACATTTTCAAAATGACTGGCATGCCTTAAAAGTTTTCAACATCTCTGGAGTACTTCAAGAAGTGTTGGCATTTGTGTTCTCTCTACATACATGTTTCCTTGGTGCATGCCTTGGAGGTTGGGTGGAAGGAAGGCTTAACACATGTGTCTAAAGGAAGGGAAAAGGGGGGAGGGGGTGGATGGACTTTAAACATCTCTGCTTTGCCTCCCCACCTGCTATCATCACATCGTTAATCATACATGTATGACCACTTTCTTACGTGATCTATGTAACGGTAAATCAACCTATTACATTATAAGACTATGATAGTCCCCTGTTTTCTATTAATTAAGGTGTGTAATGACTGGTTAAGTGATCTCCCCGACATCAGGGGATTCTATTTCCGTGAGGTATTCACTTCGGCATTCCACGGCGTTCTTTACGGGGAGGTGAATCTATTGGATTCCCATCAGCTTGGTCTACCTATATATGCAAACTCACTATAGATTACACATCTCCGTCTATTATCACTAAACACAATCAAACAAAGCTAAGTATTAGATAACTAGCTGTAAAACGTACAAATTAATACGTCACTTCATTTTTTTCCTTTTTTTCGTTTCTTCTTTTTGATTGTGAAATCTAAGAGAGACAGTATATTACGGACTCGGTGGTTTAAAGTAAGACAGGAACAGAAACATGAACAGACAAAACTTAGCTGGAGTAAATGTATTCTTTAATTAAAACACCCCCTCCCCGCCATACTGCACGTGATTATTATAGAAGGCTAGAAACCAGGCAATGGACATGTGATTGGATGGAGGGAAGGTTGGGGCCTTTTCTTTTGACCTGTTGAGCATGTTGAGAGTATTCTTGAGACCGTCATTGACAATAAATACTTATTATGAATGCTACATACAAACATGACAAATGTATATACATGATATGAGGATGTTTATGACGCCTGCGCATGCAAGACGCAAACGCGGATACGCGCGTTAAGTGCACTGCGATACCCATGGGCGGATCTAGAAAAAAAAATACAGGGGGTGTAAGCCGTCATGAGGGTCCAGCGTACGGTTTTGGAAAAAAAGTTTGTAAAAAAAAGGGGAAAAATCAGCTTTTTTGCAAATTCCAGAGGGGCATTCTGACCATCCCCCACTAGATTCGCGCTTGTATTATGCCACAGCAAACTCTATAACAATAAAGTGTTATAGTCAAATATAAGAGGTCGTTACATCCTGTATTGTCATAATGTAATTGTATAAAGCCGTCCTTGTAGGTCTGCATAAAGGTTCAGCCCCTCACAATCCCTCACATTGTGATAACTGTGTAGTGATAACCGGATATGTGACTTAAAGTTCAAGGAAGTATATAGTACAAACTTTATACATGTTATACGGGGAGGATTTCATACAGACAGACTGAACTTGAAAGAAAACGTTGATGTTGAATATTGTATCTTTAGGCCATACCAAATAAATGAAATGTTCTTTGGATTTTCTTGTGAAAAAAAGGGATGCGAGCGAGCGAAAATATAATCTTTTTTTTTTTTTTTTAGTATTGCAGTCTTTAAATAATTCTATTTTTTATAAAGGTTACCCCAGTAATACATTTCTGATGTTTTTCGTACTCAAAAAGGAATCCCCATAGACATGATAGAAATCTATCGACTAGGAAGCCTGGAACATAGCTGTACGGAAAAGATTTTCGAACATTCCCCTCTCCTTAACTTTCGATGCCTTGTATTTGGGACAACGAATTTGCCCCCAACAAATTTTTTTCAAAAACTAGAAGTATAATTTTCTTCGAAATTTGCACAATATGAGACTTCTAGAAGCTTTAAGATTTGCAGAAATCAGAATCGACCCTAGAAAATTTTTGAGACAGAAATTAATTGGTGCAGGCGAGCATTTTATTTCTATAATACCGGTATTATTTTTTGAATTTATAAAAATATGGTGCGGGAAATCCAAAGAACAATTAATTTGGTATGGCCTTGTACCTTTTTCATGTGAGGTTTCATAATGTGACCCTACCTACATGTACTCGAAAACTGTTCTTGTCAACTTCATATCATATAAACATCTAAAATGCAATGATTTTAATCATACTGAACTGTAATCGCAAGGGTTTTCATATCATGTCTGTTAAAACTTTGACCTTTGACCTTAAGAGGATCGATCCTCTCCCAATGGCCAAGGTTTGCTTTGTGAATCCATTCAATTCTTCTGTGACCTTGATCTTTGACCTCTGACCTTGAAAATCAAGAAGGTTCATATTATTCCCAATCCAATGATGTTCAACATTTGAGTTTGGAGATTCCACACCTTTTACAAATTTAACGTAGTTTGTCTAATATTGTATTTACAAGGTTTTTCGTGTCTTTTGTGACCTTGACCTTTGACATCTGACATTGAAATTGATGGGCCAACTTGGATTGGAAAATCAGTCATTGAACCTGAGGCCACAAGCAACACAGTGTATATATTACAGCATGTTGTATCAACTTAATCAAGGATTCAACTTTTCGAGCACTTTTATCAGGCAATTATGTAATGGGATTTATGCGAAATGCATCAGACTGTTGGACCAGTCCTGCAATGTTAAGACTGGTCTTCATGAATTTAAATTTACAGTTGTATGAACTCTAACTCTCATACTATAAAACATTTGTACACCATATGAAGCAATACATGTACAAAGTTTGGTCTTTGACCAAGTTAAGAATTAGAATGATATAATGTATCTTCATATTTATACACAAGATAGATGAACATGAAGGAATACTCATACACATAAGAAATATTTTAAAAGCCCTAACGGGATTTACTGAAGGTCAATTTAAGTTTTGAATAAAGGCAACTCAAGCATACCGATAGCATCTCCTTACAACGGCATCCTCTATACTACCGGTATCAGTAAAATGGTTTTAAAAAGAAGTCCAAAGTGACCTTGACC
The DNA here is from genome assembly GCA_028142955.1 of Pinctada fucata. Taxonomy (NCBI): domain Eukaryota; kingdom Metazoa; phylum Mollusca; class Bivalvia; order Pterioida; family Pteriidae; genus Pinctada; species Pinctada fucata. The sequence continues at coordinate 21,528,715 of AP027106.1, forward strand.
TTTGACCCTGAAAATCTATAGGTTTCATCCTTTCCCCAGTAGAAACATTTGTGGAAACCTTGGTGGTCCTATGATTGCTATCATGTCTTCTATATTGTTCCCAAGGATTTTGAGCCAAAATCCACTGTTATCTTAACCTTTGAGTTTGACCTTAGGGGTTCATCCCCTTCCTGGGTGTAATATTTCTTGAAGGTTTGGTTATCTTTTAACACTGACTTTGAAAATCAACAGGTTTTATCCTCCTGCCTTTGGGAACAATCGTGGAAGGTTTCTATGATGCTTGCTTTGGCTTCTATGCTGTTCACATTCAAGGATTTTAAGCCCAAGTCCACAGTGACCTTGACCTTTGATCCTGAAAATCAGAAGGGTTCATCCCCTCCCCAGGTGCAACATTTCTTTGGAAGATCCAATGATGATTGCTAAGTCCTCTATGCCGTTCACAAAGATTCTGAGGCTATGTCCATTGTGACCTTGACCTCTGACCTTGAAAATTTGGTTTTATTTCTTGCCATAGGGAACATGTTTCTATGAAGATTTTTTTGGCTTATATGCTATTCACAAGGATTTTAAGCTTAAGTCCACTGTGACCTTGACCTTTGATCCTGAAAAATCAATAGGGCTCATTCTCTTGCCATAGGGAACATTCATGGAGGGTTTGAAGTCTCTATGATGATGGCTTTGACTTCTATGCTGTTCATAGGATTTTAAGCCTCAGTCCACTGTGACCTTTGACCACTGACCCTTGAAAATAAATAGGGCTCATCCTCTTACCATAGGGAACATTTGTGCAAGGTTTAATGTTTCTTTGATGATTGTTTTGGCTTCTTTGCTGTTCACAAGAAAATCCAAACGCACATACACACTACATGTAACACATCCTAACACAAACACAAGAAAGTGATGCTACATGTATACATGTATCCCTCCTGCAACAGAGTTGCAAGAGGATAAAAAGGAGGTCAAACTTACATGTACAGGTCAAGGTCACTAGTTCAAATGTAATTCAAGGTAAAAATGATTAGCATGTAGGGTTCATTTCATAATGGTTCATCACTGCTCTCCTATTGAATTAGTCATAAAAAACAGATTCTGTATTTTCTATGATCTATCTCATGGTCAAAGGCCAAGGTCAAAATTTATTGCTGCTTTTTATTCCTTTCATCATTGTCTATTACCATGTAAAGTTTCAAGTTGCAATTCCAAATTGTTTTCTCCCAACAGACTTAAACACAACAGTTACAATGGTTACATGTAAACCAAAATGTTGATACAATGATGGACAGACAGACTTTTGGACTGATGTACAGGCAAATTTTGCTATATCATGAACCGGATTTTGCTTCACAATCCAGACAAAAATATCAAAGATTGGAGTTCGAAAGCTGCTGTCATACTATACAGTATATGAAAACTACATACTTCATCAACATGGTACATGTTTTTCCAATGACTGCTCCCTTACCATGCTTACCTAAAGTTATATTCGTTTACGTATACAATACTGCATCATACGGTGTCAAGTATGTTTGAGATGCATATGAAAGGATGCATAACATTCAAACATACCAGTTACATGTATACAAGTCTATGGGTTATAAATAGAAATATCTTACACATACTAAAACTGACCAAATGCCCCATCCCCCCCCCCCCCCTTACCAACATGGACAGTGTGAACGTTTGTAAAGATAGACACTCACAAGAAATAGGATAACACTTAAGTTTTGATACTTTGAAATCTGAGTTCATTGTCTCATACATTAAAGACAAGAATGATGCATGCATGATGCACTGTGACTCACCTTTCCTATTGGCAAAACAAGGAAGGATCCTCCACCGGCTGCTTCTGTGATGATTGCGACATATTTAGGGTTAACACAACAAAACGTAGAGTCCCATGTACTTTTAGTTATCCTTATAGAATCATAACATTCATCACGTTTCAATGGCTTGCCGAACACATGCCTGAATTTACTCTTTCTCATCGAAAAGGCCATCTGAAAAATAAAGAAGACCATGCGGAAATACACGTCGGTACTGTCGTTTTATACATTAAGTACGATAGTTAACGATGTAATCTAAACACAGTTACAATATTTTACTTATAACCTTGCTAATGTGAAGATCCGCATGAACTAGGGGTCAGGATAAAAGACTAAGAGGGTCGGGAAATGTGTACAATAACGCCCTCCACAGCTTTCTTCGATGAAACCGGAAGGAAAAGACGCTCATGCGCAGTTAATCCCTACTGTTAAATCTCCAAAAATGGTCATTTACGCCCTCATTTGACCAATTACCCTCGTACGAATGTTATTGACACTAGGAAATAGCAATGAAATACTCAGATTCAAGTTAATAAACACATTTTATTGATAAGACCACGACCTGGGTAATCGAATTTTAGGTATTAGTTTTAAATGTAAGGAAAGCGGAATAACTCAGATTGCATTTGCACCCCCCTTTTTTTAAGAGAAGTAATTTCCTTTCAGTGGCGGATCCAGCGCCCCCATTGTCGGGGGGTCAAGGGGCGAATTTTGCCGATTTTTACTGAAAATGGGCCAAAATATACCTGTTTTTGAAAAATTTTGGGTCAGTGCCGGGGAGGGGGGGGACCCCCCTCCGCACCCCCCCCCCTAAATCCGCCACTGCCTTTGATAATTAGTTGGGTGGGATATGATTTGTGTTTCCACTGCGGTTCGCATTTATATGTATCACAAAATTGATTTTTTTGATATCAAATAATCGAATTTGTGATATCACAAAATAGAATTTGTGATATCAAAAATTCATTTTGTTATATCACAAAATATGACGGAATTTGTGATATCAAAAAATCGATTTTGTGATATCACAAATTCGATTATTTGATATCAAAAAAATCAATTTTGTGATACATATAAATGCGAACCGCAGTGGAAACACAAATCTCTACTTTTTGATATCAAATAATTGATTTTTTGATATACATTGTAAAAAAATCAATTTGTATTAGCCGTTTTACTATTTATTCCCTATTTCTTGATATCAAACAATTGAATTTGTGATATCACAAATTCGGTTTTTTGATATCATAGATTCGAATTTTTGATATCACAAATTCCGTCATACTTTGTGATATCAAAAAATCGAATTTTTTTTTGCAATTGATATCACAAATTCCATTTTGTGATATCACAAAATTGAATTTGTGATACTACAAATTCGAATTTGTTATATCAAAAATTTGATTATTTGATATCACAAAATAGAATTTGTGATATCAAAAAGTAGATTTTTGATATCACAAAATATGACGGAATTTCTGATATCAAAAATTCGAATTTGTGATATCAAAAAATAGGGAATAAATAGTAAAACGGCGCCTCATACGGGCCGGGGATCAGAACGCTATCAAATCAATATAATCTGTTTACGAGTCCTTGAATCTGATATAACAATACAACTATGCAAGGGCAGATTTAGGGGGGTTGGGGTGGTTTCGGGACCACCCCATCCCCCGGTTTCCTATTTTTTTTGTGTGTGTGTGGGGGGGGGGGTAACATCAGCAGTCCCCCCCCCCAAATAAAACCTGCAAAAGTAGTAAAATTTCCATCAGAATTCACCAGTTTGAAAAAAATTACATATTCTATCAAATATCGATTCGACGTATTTGTGGATTGTTTCAAGCAGACAATCGCGAAGTTTTTGTAATATTCGCCACAGAGGGGGTTAATACTATACTAGCCGCGTAAACAGCCAACGACACTTGGATATTGTGTTAGTAGGGGTGTGTTGGCCACGGGAATCTACATTGAACAAATCTGGGACCCAAATTCAGGATACGGCCGGTGTTATATAGTAGTTTTTTCCCCATAGTAGCTTTTCCACCGGAAAAACTGCTATATAGTAAATCCCCCCCCCCCCCCCGGCGGAAAAACTGCTATATAGTAGTCTTTCCCCCATAGCAGATTTTCCCCCTAACCGTTACTGGTTTGGATTTTATCTTTTTAATATTTTGCATTCAATAACGATTTTCGATTGCTAATGATATGGACCCAACTCGAAAAGCTCACTGTTTGTCTTCTATTATCTGTCTGTGCATCCGTCTGTTTGTCTATCTGTCTGCGTCTGTCTTTATGTATTGTCTTTCCTTTCTTTCAATAAAAAAAACTGTCTGTACGTGTGTCTATTTACATGTCTGTATCCCTGTGTCTGTTTGTCCATCCGTCCGTCTCTGTCCATTCGTCTGTCTGTCTGACAGTGTATCCGTGCTTTGTGTTTGATAGTTTTGATGTTTGTCGTATCTGTGTCTCTGTAAGTCTGTCTGTGTGTGTATGTCTGTTTTATCTGTCTGTCTGTGTATGTCTTTTAGTATCTGTCTATCTGTCTGTTGGTGAGTGCCTCTGTATATCTTTTTGTGTCTGTTTGTCTTTATGTCTAGATATCGTCCAGTGTGTGTCTGTTTGTGCGTGTATCTGTGAGTTTTTCAGCCAGTATTTTTCTGCATGCATTTATCTTTTTCATTGTCTGTATATGTGAAAGGGTGTATGTTTGAGTCAGTCTGTAATTTTGTCTGTTTAGTTGTCTGTCTCTCTCTTAGTCTGTCTTTCGTCTGTCAATGGAAATTTTCTGAGGTATGTTTGTCTTTTTGATGTCAGTATTTCCGTATCTGCCTACGAGTGAGTACGTCTGTCTGTATTTCTTTCTGTCTGTGTGATTCTCTGTATGTGTGTCTGTGTCTATCTGTCTGTCTTTGTGTCTGTCTTTGTTACTGTCATATAGAACATATCTGTTTGTCTGTCTCATGCTTGTCTGTCAATTCTGTCTGTATGTCGCTGTGTATCTGTCAGACTCTTTATCTCTATCTGCTTGCATATTTGTCTTTGTGTTTGTCCGTTTTTGTGTCCCCCTGTCCATGTGTCTGTCTTAGTGTCTATTTATTTATGTGCCTTTCTGTGTGTCTTTAAGTGTCTGTCTGTCTGTCTGTTTGTCGTCTACATTTGTCTATCTGTCTGATTTACTGTTTGTATGCCAGTCTGTCTGACTTCTTTATATATGTTTGCCTTTCTGTCAGTCAGACTATCTTTTTTAGAAATAATTCTTACTCAAAATTAGCTCTAAAAGGTCAAGGACAAATGTGTGGGTACAGTTTAAACGTCTAAGTTAAGGTCAATTCAATAGGTCAAGGTCAATATTTGAAATATAGCAAGTTTTTGATGTAGAGTCTTGATGTCAATGTAATATATCATAAAGCTTTGGTACAATAAAGTGTAATTCAATCGTAAGGTATAGGGTAATATCTGAAATCAGGTCAACCTGTTTTGATATATCGCCGTGTTTAAGGTAGATTGTACCTCTTGTCCAAACTCGGGGCAAATAATGAATTGATACCCCTTATTTTCTCTTCATATTATTGCATTGGGTAAAGCTAATACAGGTATCATGACAAATAAAATATTTCTACAATGTAAAAATTGTGAATTTTTTTTTTTTTTATTTTTCCGTTGTTAATCCGAATTGTTAAAGTTGGGGTCATTCGAATTTATAGACGATTAAGATATCCCTACAATCTAGGATTTATTTGAAATACATTTTTATAAAAGGTTCAAAGATGATAAGCACGAAAATTCCAAATATTTTAACACAGGGAGAATAATTATAAGCTCTCACGACCACATACCTTAAACGGAATGTTTTATAAGTACATTACTACGATATAGTCAAATTCAAACTTGTATCTTCAGGGTCAAAAGTATATGTCAAGGTCAATACTTGAATCATGTCAACTCATTATTTTCTTTATCCAAGCAAATACATGTATGATACATGTATTTCATAACTCAAAATTACATTTTCAAGGATATTGTCAAATGTCAAGGTCAATATCAAAGCCAATATCTGATTTCAAATCTTCTCCCTAGTTATGCTCAATGATACGACCCATTCATGCGTCAGGGCAAACATGTGACATCGCGAGGTTGTTTCCATAACAACGTCCATACATATGGGTCGAGGTGTCACGTGTTTGACCTGACGCATGAGTGTAAACTAAGTCCGGGTAGCACCACCATTTGTTTGTGTCATCACTTAACAATGAGTAGGATATTATCTCCGTACTTCAATTCAAATGGAAGGACTTTGTGTTGGATGTCCGGGTAACCACGACATTAATTTGTATCTATACATTACTATATACTATGAGTAGCTATAAGCTATACACATGTAGTATCTCTGTATTTCCAGTCAAATTAATTTTTTTTATGCATACAGCTGTAGTACCATTATACAGAGAGGAAGCTATACATAATGTCTCTTGATTTCTGCTCAAATGAAAGGGTTCTGCACGAGTACAACACCTGGAGCATCACGTTACGTCCGGTGTGGCTCTATATGCATTTCCAGTTAAATGGGATTATTTTACAGGTAGTTCGGATAATCACACCATTTATCACTTGTTTTGTATATAACTGTAGTAAGCCCACACTGGTGTTCTATTATCTTTATCATTTTCTTCAATGTTTTCATGTCTGGACGCTTTGCTGTAATCGAGTTTGTTTCGATTGCTTGAATCACATGTCCAGGTAATTCCATTATAATCCAAACGATTGCTTATTTCTAACAGGTAGTCCGGATAATCACGTCCAGTTTGAAAACGCCACGTCCAAAACATTATTGAAGTAATTTGTCAATCTCCTACGCATTCGTCTGATTTCAGTTCCGCTTGTCTCCACTTGAAATCGTCAATATTGCAAGCATGTGCCGCTTATGACCTTGTTTGCAAGTTGGTATGTGTCAGCTAATAAAAATGTTGCGTCGTTTTACTTTTGAAAGCATTTTCATAAGTGTAAATCCCTCGAGCTCTCAATAAGCAAGTGTACACTAGAAAAGTATTGAAATAAGTACTATATGTGCTCACTATACATAGCGTTTTCTTTTTCTCTCCTTATCTTACTGTATTTGAATTTCCATATGATCTATATGTATATTTCGATCGTTGACTTGCCAAGGTTTGAGTAATCTACTCTGAATTAAAGAAACTTAGACTGCATCATTCAGTTACTAGTACCTTGTGTCTATACAAGGTAACTTGTTGATAGCCTATATTAAAAATGTTTTTCAGAAAAAAAAACAGATGTCTCCCCCTCTTTCTAAGTTACTTTGACCTTGGGGCCAAGGTTATGTGAAACCTTTGAGTCATGAGCAATATCATACTAAAATATGACAGTAATTCATTATATAGATTAAGAAATATTGCCGAAACATGATTACCATATAAAATTACATTATAGGCATATTGAATGACCTTGACCTTGATCAAATGACCTTGGATATAGGTGATCTGAAACCTATGTATCATGAACTGAAATATTAGTGATTGGATATAAAAGATATAGCCGAAACATGATTAGCAATTTAATTAAAAATGTACTGGTCACATGACCTTGGGTCAAGGTGATGTGAAACCTTTGGATCATAAACAACAACATACTATGAAAGTGAACCAGTGCTTTACAGTTCAAGAAATATAGCCCAAACAGGAATGAATGTACAATTTCATAAAAAAAATGTACTAAGTGACCTTGACCTTGGTCACATGACCTTGGGTCAAGGTGACGTGAAACTTGTGGATCATAAGTAACAACATACTAAAATATGAAAGTCATCGGGTAAACTGTTCAGGAGATATAGCCCAGACAGGAAAGCATGTACAATTTCATTAAAAATGTTCTAAGTGACCTTGACCTTGGCCACATGACCGTGGGTCAAGATGATGTGAAACCTTTGGGTCATGAGCAACAACATACTAAAATTTGAAAGTGATCGGGCAAACAGTTCAGGAGATATAGCCCGGACACGATGTGTGACAGTCGGACAGACAGACAGACGGACGCGAAGGCAAAAGCAATATATCTCCTCCCCGTTGGGGGAGGGGGGGGGAGACATAATTATAAGCAAACTACACAGAGATGCGTGATCTTGTGGAATTATATTCATTCGGCAAATTAAATGAGAACGAAGTCAGACGTATTCCTCCTCATGACCGAAAATATTAATGCAAGAAATATGAAAATTATATTTATTGGTAATGTTTTAATTAATAACTAACATGTAGGGCAGTTTTATGTAACTTTATAAGTAGAGTGGAATATGAATAATATAGACAGTACCAATATAAAGCTGATATAGTCAAATCATAGAAAAACGTAACATGCACGATATGCAGCTTTTTTGTATCCTTCGATCATTTTGTTCATAACTTCACAGTTACATGTAACTAATTGACAACATTGTCTGCACAGGAACTACTAGAAATTTTCTTTTACGTTCAACGATCTTCGAGTTGTCACAACAACAACGAAAAAGCTGTTTTCACATTGCATTCTAAACGTAAATAAATATATTATTTCAATATCAATAAATATCAACTTCTGAAATAAAAAAGAAGAAAAAAAAACTTACTAAATGTATCAACACAAAGTAAGTAAAAAAATATATAAAGCACTTGTTCACCATGCACTTATATCACAGAATTGTTAATTATTAATTATTTAAAGCTAATTAGTAATAATCCTCAAAGGACATGTAACCATGACGATTGTGCTGATGCGTTACGCCGTAAACTTTATCCCTCTGTAAATGTCCATATACGGAATAAACAGGCCGTCTGTACTGTGACGTCATGAAATTGGAGAAAGGGTACAAGTTTTCGTCACGTGGTATGGTAAGGCGGTTAATTCCGCGCGCACGCGTAGTTTCAGTGCTGGGTTTCCCCTGTATATGGTAGGATTTAGAGATTGGCCAGTCTTTGCCCTCCTTTGTCCACTTGGGTACGGCAGATGTACCTATGTTGTATTGCCAGGGCTGGCTGCACGGTTCGTGACGGTCACTCAGCTTGGGCAGCTCTTCCCTCCTCAACAGCGGGTATCCAGAATCGTACCATTTGTCTGTCCAATGCTGAAAAATAAGGCACAAATATGATCTGAATACTGTCCAATATCATGATTTCTGCTGAATGTGAAAATTTATCGTCTACAATAATTTGGTGTCTATGCTTTGTAGAAGTTTCACTTTTTTCTCAATGATTATCAACTTAGCAAGGTAAGAACAAGCAGTAAGACTAGCATGTACTGATCACAGCGGAACACACCATGAGAATGCTTCAATCATGACATCCAAACTCAGATAGGCAATAGGGGACAACGTGCAATAACAACCGAACTGTCCATCAAACAAACCAGACACACCAAAATATTTAAATTGAAAAAGACCAATGAGCACCCGGTGCCGACTTTTGACGGTCATCCGCAGCACACAGTATAGTATTACAACAACATGCGCACTGAATATCGTTTTCCGCACATTCAACCGTTTGTTCTGTTTGCTTTCAATTCTAATTTTTTTTTTACATACATGTACTTATTTCTCTGGAGGTATTAGTACTCCATCGTGGCAATTTATTTACATGCATTTCCCCAATTTTGTGTGGAGTCTGAAGTGACAAGTAAATATCAACCATACTCTGTATCTCATTGTAACCACAAAAGATGTAAATAATTTTCACACATACCTGGTGAGAGTTTTTGCCCAGGTGGCGCTCGCTGATAATCTTCGTATATTTGTCCGGGGATTCACGTCTGAAATAAATATCGTACACAAAGTCTAAAGTAAATTATATATTGAAAAGGTATATAAATTATGAGTTATACATGAAAATTCTATTTCATACTGATATATGACAAAACATAAAACATCTTCATATAAATTAAAACCTTTTGATGGGAAAATCTACCCAAAATGGTAATTCGCACGCCATGTTCAAGCGAAGAAACTCCCGGCGTCATTATGACGTCATAGTTGACTGATAGATGCTTGAGGACAAGTCGAATGCTTATAAATATGTTAATTTATATAAAAACTGTGATAACAATTTGATAACGTTTCGTATTCATTTTTCTGGAATAAATCCTTTGTACCTAATTAAGTTATTTGAGGTCTATTTAAGATGACTATACACATTTTCAAAATATTTTGTTGATTGATAAAGTATAAAAGATGAACGTACTCTTATCTCGAATTAAAATAAATCATGTCTTATTTTCATAGAATGGACTAAGAAATATGAATCTTGAATACGACGGAGCGAGTTCTGATTGTCACACGGTATGTATTACGAAAAGTTAAACCAGAAGGGAGAATCTTCATAAATCGCAAATCCGATACGTCCTAACCGTAAAGGATCATAAATCGCGGATCCGATACATCCTAATCGTATAGGATCATAAGTCGCAGATCCTATACGTCCTGACCGTATAGGATTATAAATCGCAAATCCGAAATGTTCTAACCGTATAGGATCATAAATCGCGGATTCGGTACGTCATAACCGTATATGATCATAAATCGCGGATCCGATACGTCTTGACCGTACATGGTCATAAATTGCGGATCCAATACGTCCTTACCGTATAGGATCATAAATCGCGGATCCGATACGTCATAACCGTATATGATCATAAATCGCAGATACGTCCTAACCGTATAGGATCAGCGATTTATGAAGATGAAGATACGTCCATACCATATATGATCATAAATCGCGGATACGTCCTAAGCGTATAGGATCATAAATCACGGATCCGATACGTCCTGACCGTATAAGATTATGAATCGCATATCCGATTACGAAAAGATAAACCAGAAGGGAGTATCCTCATAAATCGCGGATCCGATACGTCCTATTCGTGAATGATCATTAATCGCGGATCCGATACGTCCTAACCGTATAGGGTCATAAATCGCGGATCCGATACGTCCTGATGTATAGGATTATAAATTGCAAATCCGATACGTCCTAACCGTATAGGATCATAAATCGCGGATCCGATACGTCTTACCGGACATGGTCATAAATTGCGGATCCGATACGTCCTGACCGTGTAGGATAGTTAATCGCGGATCTGATACGTCCTAGCCGAATATGATCATAAATCGCGGATACGTCCTAACCGTAAAGGATTAGCGATTTATGAAGACGAAGATACGTCCTTACCATATGTGATCATAAATCGCGGATACGTCCTAAGCGTATAGGATCATAAATCGCGGATCCCGTAAGTCCTACCCATAAAAGGTCATAAATCACGGATCCGATACGTTCTAACCGTATTGGATCACAAATCGCGGATTCGATACGTCCTAACTGTATAGGATCATAAATCGCAGATCCGATACGTCCTGACCGTATAGGATTATAAATCGCAAATCCGATTACGAAAAGTTAAACCAGAAGGGAGAATCTTCATAAATGGCGGATCCAATACGTCCTGACCGTAATGGATCAAAAATCGCGGATCCGATACGTCCTGACGTATAGGATTATAAATTGCAAATCCAAAACGTCCTAACCGTATAGGATCATTTATCGCGGATTCGATACGTCCTTACCGTATATGATCAAAAATCGCTGATCCGATACGTCTTAACCGGACATGGTCATAAATTGCGGATCCGATACGCCCTGACCGTATAGGATAATAAATCGCGGATCTGATACGTCCTAGCCGTATATGTTCATAAATCGCGGATACGTCCTAACCGTATAGGATCAGCGATTTCTGAAGATGAAGATACGTCCTTACCATATGTGATCATAAATCTCGGATACGTCCTTAGCGTAAAGGATCATAAATCGCGGATCCCGTAAGTCCTAACCGTAAAAGGTCATAAATCACGGATCCGATACGTTTTAACCGTATAGGATCATAAATCGCGGATCCAATACGTCCTAACTGTATAGGATCATAAATCGCAGATTCGATATGTCCTAACCGTATTTGATCATAAATCGTTGATTCGATACGTCCTAACCGTATATGATCATAAATCGCGGATCCGATACGTCCTTAACGTATAGGATCATAAATCGCGGATCCGATACGTCCTAACCGTATAGGATCATAAATCGCGGATCCAACACGTCCTTACCGTATAGGATCATAAATCGCGGATCCAATACGTCCTAACCGTATAGGATCATAAATCACGGATCCGGTACGTCCTAATCGTATAGGATCATAAATCACGGATCCGATACGCCCTCACCTTAAGGAACATAAATCGCAGATTCGTTACGTCCTAACCGTATATGATCATAAATCACGGATCCGATGCGTCCTCACCTTATAGGATCATAAATCGCAGATTCAATACGTCCTAACCGTTTAGGATTATAAATCGCGGATTCGATACGTCCTATCCGTACATGATCATAAATCGCGGATCCGATACGTCTTAACCGTACATGGTCATAAATCACGGATCCGAGACGTCCTAACCGTATAGGATCATAAATCGCGGATCCAATACGTCCTAACCGTATATGATCATAAATCACGGATCCGAAACGTCCTTACCGTATAGGATCATAAATCGCGGATCCGAAACGTCCTGACCGTATAGAATCATAAATCGTGGATCCGATACGTCCGAACCGTATATGATCATAAATCGCGGATACGTCCTAACCGTATAGGATCAGCGATTTATGAAGGTGTAGAATTTATAAGCAGTTTTTTTTACAATTCATAAATTCAAAATGGGCACCATACTGAACCTTGACTAATTTGTTTCTTTACAGAAGTTTACGGTCTTTTCTTTCAAATTTAGTTTTTAGGCGGGGTGGCCCCACGCGGTTCCGATACGTCCTTACCGTATAGGATCATAAATCGCGGATTCGATACGTCCTTATCGTATATTATCATAAATCGCGGATTCGATACGTCCTAACCGTATATGATCATAAATCGCGAATTCGATACGTCTTAACCGTACATGGTCATAAATTGCGGATCCGATACGTCCTAACCGTTAAGGATCATAAATCGCGGATTCGATACGTACTAACCGTATATGATCAAAAATCGCGGATCCGATACGCATAAACAGTACATGGCCATAAATCATGGATCCGATACGTCCTAACCGTATAGGATCATAAATCGCGGATCCTATACGTCCTAACCGTATGTGATCATAAATCGCGGATCCGATACGTCTTAACCGTATATGGTCATAAATTGCGGATCCTAAACGTCCTGACCGTATAGGATCATAAATCGCGGGTCTGATACGTTCTTACCGTATATGATCATAAATCGCGGATACGTCCTAACCGTATCTAGGATCAGCGATTTATGAAGATGAAGAATTTATAAGCAGTTTGGTTACAATTCATAAATTCAAAATGGGCACTATACCTTGAGCAATTTTTTTTACAGAAGTTTGCGGTCTTTTCTTTCAAGTTTAGGTTTGTGGCGGACTGGCCCCACGTTGATTATAAAGATTATAATGCTTATTTTGTTTTAAAATCTCAATATTCATTTAAGCAAATAACGTAAAATCGTGATTCAATATATCACGTTCGCTACGATATGACAATTTATATAATGAACGGAATATGCTCTTTTTTTTAACTTATTATGCATATATATGGGCATAAGTAATAGTACATGTATATTGCAAACACCTCTACCCTCTTTATCCATATCCTGAAAGACTTTGATTTCACAGCGTTTCAATATGCTGAGACATTGGAAATGGAATAAAAGAGGGGATCACCCCCCCCCCCCCCCCCATACTGCCGATATTCTTATCGATGTCTGCAGAAGAGTATGCGGTTTCTCTTTTTCTATACATCATAGCGTGATTTATTCACCGCTGAAACATTAACTCCCTAATTTAACCCTGTATCTTACTTTAATCGCTGAACTTTCCGCTTCATTTACGATATTTGAGTGGCTGTTGACGGGTTTAAACTGGGGGTCTACCTTGTTATATCTGATCCTTGAACTTTTATAGCTTATTCATAAACTATTTATCACTCGCATCTGGGATCAGTGTAATCTCTCTGTCTTTTCATTGTCCATAAACAAGTTGTTGTGGTTCTTGTTTGGACTGTGGAATTTAAAGAGTCCTGCACTGTCAATGTCATATTAATCGATCTTTATAAGTACATATACATGTACTGTATTTAAATAAATTTAAAGTCTCTGTGTATACGTACTTACTTATATTTTTGTGCGTTAGAGGTGTATGTACTAGTATTACTGGAGGGTCTGAACGTAGTCATTTTCAAAACTATATCGAATTGGGGTAACGCGGATGAGAAGGCGCACGGATTTGAGGATTCAAGAAAAATAAGGATTTCTCTGAAACCTCTACATAATTCTATTCCATAAATACTTGTACATGACAAAATGCAACGAAAACTGAGAAAACCAATGATGAATCTAACGATTACCTGAACATTTCCTGTGAGCTGGGGTACCTAGGTACGGTGGGTGGGTAGTTCACATGATAGGGATACCTCTCCTGCTTCCCATTGAAAAATAGAGTATCTGCCATAGCCATGATTGTAGATTATTAGTTTCACAAAGTACCAACAATACTATGGCTATTTAAAGTTCCAGTACTGTCTGTAGAAATAGCCGCTTATAACCACTGGTCTAGCAGGTGCCCGTTCAAAAGTATTGATCAAATAGTGAAATATAGGGATGAACTATCATCAAAATATATTTGTTTGTCTTAATTTAACATTTGCAATGGGTAAAATGTTATTTTTTGACCGATTTAAGGTAAAACGGGTATATTTTATCATCAAAGACACAAGGAGCATGTCTGGTAACCAAGTAGGTGGCTTGTAAACGTTGCTAAGGACGACTATTGAAAAATCGATATCGCTTATATCCATTGACAAATAAATATATTTATCTGATTTAACAGCTATCTATACAAGTCGTACCCCGTATTATCTGATGTTCCTTTAAAACTTATAGCAAATTTGAGCATTTGGATTTCGTTGCACTCGTTAGTTTACAAATTTGGAATTTAATAAATGACAGGAGAGGGCCCGTTCTGTTGAGAGGATAATTTCAGAATGGCTGCGGCCCACCAATTTTTGTCTACTCCAGCCAAATTACAGAAACAATGGTTTGTATCATGAGATTTTACTCTATTTTAACATATGGAATTATGGTTATTTGGGTTATATTCCAGTTTTGCGGAGATTAAGCGAACTGGAGAAGGCAACATATGTTTAAATCAATTAGGGTTGGGTGGGGAGCGTAACTAAGCTTCACAGAATCATTAAACGAATTGGCTTGTTGGAAATTTGGTCGGTAGAAAAATCAATTGAATTTCAAAGGATTAATCCGATTATCAAATATGCAGACAAGAGCTATTTTTAAAACATCAATTGGAAGGAGAAACGAGAGGAGGGCGATGAAAAGAAGTTAATACTTAATAAAAGATGTTTTACAAGCCATTTTCTTATCGCCGATTTCAAATATTTCAGGCAACCTAAATTACACGAATGGTCAGTTTATCACTCCAGTCATCCAGATGTCGGCCAGGTGAGTTGTTTTATACATGTATTATCCTTCTTGTTATTATTCCATACATATATATATATAAATATGCATTGTAAATATGCCTGCTTGCCATGCGCGGATCCAGCATTTTTGGTCGGGGGGGGGGGGGGGGGTTCAAAATTATAGGAAGTCTACCTATCATGTAGGTACATATATATCGGTGCACATGATGGGGAGTGGGGGGGATTCTGAGGGGGATTGTTAGCTTTCCTTTCACGTTTATTTTTATGAAGAATTGGCGAGCGTAGTGAGCCTAAAATCTTGTAATATATGAAAATCTTGATTCGATCGAGATGATTATTTATAACATTGAATATTTTACTCCTTATATCGGCGAGCGCAGCCAGCCGCAATTTTTTTTTCCATTAATTCACACATTTTGTCTATGCATTTTAAGATGTCTGATTATTTGGGAAAATGACACATCGCTTATCTATTTATTCTCATGAAATATAGACAAAATGTGTGAATTAATGAAATTATTGGTACGGAGGATGGCAATATATATATGATATATATTCTTATGCAAAACATAGACAAAACATTGAAAAAGATGAAGGAGGTTACATCCTTTGAAGCAAGGGACTGTTGAAAATATGAGTTCCTGAGACCCAAGAGAATTATATAAAATATAATATTTACATTCCTACTGCGTTTCCCTCATATAAAGGTACCAAACCAACTGTTGCTTTATTTCTCGATAATCGCAAGAGCCTATCACGTGACTTTAGAACTTACGCGGATTAATTTCTGATAAAATGCCCATTTTATTTATTGCTTTAATACAGATTCAAAACATGTATCCATTATCTAACGACGCCGTCTACCCCCAGTGATTAAATGTGTTAAAATCTAGGTCACCCACATGTACACTTCCAAGAAGTGTGACGTAGTAAGTCGATCACGCGTCAGTAGACGAAGTTCAAGGACGAACTGCATTGTTGTCTGCAGAAAGATGCCGTGTTTGGATGAGCGAATATTCAGGCATAAGTGGATCAAATATTCAGTATTTAGGATGAGGATTTGATTCACTTGTGTCATTATCAACAGTGAATTTATCTTTGCTTCTTATGGATTCATAATATCAGAAATACTTCGAGTATCAGCGAATCTTTAGCCATGATGTTGAGGTAAGTCATGAAAACACCGAAAGTTTTCGCGTTTTCGACGGCTGTACTCGACTTTTGCATTATTCTAATTACTTCCAGATGAAATAGGGTATTTACAGAAGTTTGTATACAATAATACCGATTGATTTCATATGTCTAAGCAGTTTAACAGTGTGTTAAAAAGAGTTTTCAAAAGTTTTCCCTTCAGTTCTGTGAAATTTCTCCAGTTTAACTCTCCGCCATGTCTGAATTATGTTGGACAAAAGTCACGAATTTTCACGATTCAATTTTCTTCAGTTTTAATTGAAATGCTCAAAATACAGCAAGAGGACAAAATTCAGTTTCTCATTTGTCAACAACGTTTCCGTACAGAAGGTACTACTTCGAATCCAGCGAAAAACGTCGAACGTTCGTTTGCTCTTACGTCAAATGGCGTTCTCCCTCCGCAATGATATTTCAAATGTAAAGAAACTGGATGAAAAATTAGCAGAAATAACTTAGTTAACACGTAAAATGTAAATATAAGGATTGTTTTTCAGCTTTTGCGCTTTATCGGTGTGTATTGGCAGTAGGGAATGGAAACAAAATTCATGAAAAGCACTTCGTGCTTTACATATTTTGTTTCCATTCCCTACTGCCAATACACACCGATAAAGCGCAAAAGCTGAAAAACAATCCTTAATAATATAAGAACATATATTATATATATATTGCCATCCTCGGTACCCCAGGCTATTTGCGCTTTGGCAAAAGCGTAAATAGCCTGGGGTACCGAGGATGATACATTGCTTAGTATGAACAATTGAAAACAATTTAAGAATTTGCAGAAAAATTCGGTTTTGTGTTTGAAAATGGCGAGCGAAGCGAGCCGAAATTTTAGGTTCAAAGCCCTTTCATGCATTTTTAGACCCATTTCAATTAGAAATGGGCCAAAGCTGGACCCCACCACCGAAAATCTCAGGGGGGGGGTGGTCCAGACCATCGCCCCCCTCTCTGGATCCGCGTATGCTTGCATCGACAATTTTCTCGAAAAAGAGGGGGGGGGGGGTCCTAACCAAGGAGAAAGTGGAGGGAGGAATTTCCATTCCATAGCTTAAAAGAAAATGCACGGACACACCTTCGAAAGGGGCGGGGGTGTTGTTCAGCCTATGGGTTTGAAAAATTCATACAAAAATCAGCATATTTCGTAAATTCTAGGGGGAGGCGGGGAAGGGGGGGGGGGGGGTCCTGACCCTCTTAACCTCCTCCCCCCTCTAAATCCGTCCGTGAAATTATATATGTAAAACTGAAGTTTACAAATTCGACTAATAACGCTTTGTCCCCTAGATCCGGGAACCGCACTTGAAATAAAACTCAGTAAAAGATTCGTTTTAACATTCACGAATAAGGTAACAAGTGGCATGACCAGGGTGTGGCAGTAAGTTACATCTTCATGGAAGTTGACGATGCACGTAAAGAAAACAGAGGGATGTGTGCATGAAGCAACCTAAAGGGAGACTCCTTCAAAGTACTATCAGCCGAATTGTTTTTGTTGTCATGCTTCAGACATTTTACAATCCAGTTCTCATACCGGAGAATCCAACCGATAGAATTCGGTGGAAAAATCATAAATGCCGGTCCGATGTGCGTGTTCTTGCGGGGTTCGGACGATGCTACAAATGTATGTGTGTTATTCCTTTTTTAATTCAGGCTGGATGGAGAAAATGGAGTGGTGAACATCCAGACTGGTACGCTAGGAGGTCTACGTCAACACACACAGACTGGTATAACAGGGAAAGAGACACAATAAGGAGGGGTAAGTTATAACTAGGTGAGAGGGGAGGAGGGGGAGTAACACACTGGTACTCTAGGAGATCTACGTCAACACACATAGACTGGTATAACAGGGAGCGGGACAAGATAAGGAGGGGCAAGTTACATTTATAAGTGGGTGGGAGGTAAAGGGGGGGGGCTAACAGACTGGTACGCTAGGAGGTCTACATCAACACACACAGACTGGTATAACAGGGAAAGGGACACCATAAGGAGGGGTAAATTTTAACTAGGTGGGAGGTAAAGGGAAAGGGGGGGGGGGGGGTAACAGACTTGTACGATAGAAGAGGGCTAAGTTATAAATGGGAGGAAGAGAAAGGGGGAGGGGCACACAGGCTGGTTGAAAAGGGGTCAGTGTCAACAGACTGTAACTTATCTACTGTATATACATGTAGGCATATTATGGGGAATGGCCCAAGAATAGTAGGAAAAACGAGTATAATGATGATTCTGATGATTTATTGAATTACTAAGTCTACATGTATATCGAAACAAATACTTGTATATTATAAAGCAAAAATCACTATAATAGAATATTATTCATCTGATTTGTACTTTTTTTTCATTTCAGTGGATTACAAAAACATAAACTGGCATTACGAGAGACCCTCAAAGCCAACTAGTCGGACACATGACGATTTTATTCCCCGCGAAAATGACGTCATAATGAAGGAGGTGATACGACCAATGCCACATAACAAACATTATATGGGGAACTTTAGCTACCCCAGGCCCTACCCCATGGAAATACCCATGCCTAAGTGGGGTATATATGCCCCACCCAATTATGAGAAACCTGTCAGGTTCGACCATTTCCCTCCCCTCAAATACAAAGGATATTGAGAAAATATCGATCTAATTATTTTAGAATTACTCCATATTAGGTGCCTTCATTACAACATTTAATATATATACATTGTATCTTCACTTATTATACAATCTAATAAATTCAAATACTAATGTGCATATTAGTCATACATACAGTACTTTAATAAATATCTTTTCGAATTGAGCCTATATTAGAGACATTATCATACTCAAGTTATCATTCGAGCTTCCGAATGAAACTGAGAATGACGTGACTTTAATATTTTCTCTCCTATCATTTGCTTTGCATATCTTTGTGTTCATTATCTTCACGAACGAAGTGAGTGCACACAGTGCTATATCTAGACACAGTTTTTCATTTTAACTTTTGTATGTCTATTTGAACACTTGTGTTAAGTGAACATTTTTGTTCCCGTGTACAATTGAATTTTTTCTTTATAAGAAATATTCTTAATGTTGTAGAAGTGAATTAAAATATTCATATTAGGGATGAGTCCTTTTTAGGAAAATGTTACACTTGGTCCTCGTATAACATGGTTCTGCTTTATTAGATATTTGTTGTTTGTTATCTATTTTTAAGTGCTTAATTTTGTTGGTGTTATATTTATGAGTGGATCTGTTCTTGAAGTCTTAGGAATTAATAATCATGTGAAAATGCAATTTTCTACATACTGTTAAGATTAGAAGAACAAGAAGTAATAAAAACACAAGTACTAGTATATCTTTTACGAACTGTTTTAATGTTTATCATGTGAATGTATATAAAATATTGTGTTATAAACAATAATCACTGGCCTTACTTTGGCATAATAAATCAGTATCAGCACTAAAATATATTCCTTGCCTAGTTAGAATAAGAAAATTAATGTATTGAAAACAATAGCACATAAATTTCATCATAAATATAAGTCATGTATATCTTCCTTCATTCATTGGTTTAAATTTCATGAATTAGATGGAATAACACTGTATCCATGATCACAGCATCCATATGTATACATTATCAATAATTTATTAGTTGATGAATTCAATAAATTATTATTTGAAAACTTGAAAATGCGCTGAATTTTTCATTTCGTAATACAATGCATAGCTTTTACTTCCCTTCATAATGACCTTTATTTCCTGATCTTATTAAAATACTAGTAACAAAGAATACTTTGTTTATCTTATCGGATATATCCAGTCAACAAAACGTCTTCAGCATTTTCAACAAAAGAACATTTTCTAACATGATGGATGCGAGATTTTCGTCCTCCCTCAACTTTCACTTCGTCCTTAAAATGAGATTTGAACTGACCTGGCGAAATAATCCCATCGTTTATAAACCATCTTCATCACAATACTCCTCATTACGGTAATCAGCCCTGTCTGTCTGTCTATCCGTTCCATCTTACACTGTCTCAGACGAGCTTTGACGAATGTCACCTTCATATGCGTCAATTCCTCATCTGAAACGATGTATACACTAAAACACTGTAGCACCCATTGCAGTTACATGTACTATTTATGTTACTCTTTCTGTTGTTTGATTTGAGTTACCTATACTGCATTAGACCTGGTTCGAAAATGACTAAGTTATATTGTATACAGGGAAAGAAACGGACTGTAATGAGTATGAAAACCCTAACTTCTGTTGATAACACGAAGAGGCAAAATTAATTCAATATGTGAAGAACACGCCATCACAGATCAAAGCAAAACGCAGAAATTTCTCATAACAAACCTCTCAAAAATGATCCTTAATGTTGTGAAAGCATCTCATATGAGTTGCTTTTCAATGCCCGATGAAAACGAATGATGATCTCAGTTTAGGAGTACAACAATCACTCTCATAGTATTTCCATTTTTATATCCTATTGAAATTCTTAAGGAAACCTATGTATCAAGAAATCCGAATTCTTTTGCTTCATATAAGTGGAGAAATTCAGAAACATAATTATATTTCTGTACGGACTATGAATTGAAAAGTGAATCGGACGATAAGTTTGCTGACAAAGATGCCATTTAGATTAAGTTCTTTCATCAAGTTAAATGGGCAAATTGTAATTCCAAATAGTTGAATATTAGTTTATAAGGTAATAAACACTTCTGAAGTTTAAAATAATACGGCAGTGTTACGACTCTATACCTTCTTCTTGTAGTACGTTGTTTCAATTATCAGAGATTATCTGGCAATATCATTCTATACCTCCTGAGAAATATTCATATTCTGTTTTACGGAGACTGGCATAGGACTTATGTGACGTTCACGAGATGTAATCGGTACCAACAGAGATTTCAAGTTTTCAAAACGGTCTATCTGATCTGCTATTTTAAAATGTATCAACACAAGTATTCATGCATTATGGGAATATTGTTACAAATCTTCCGTATGGAAATGCAATGTCATACATGTATATTCTTAGGAAAAACGAAAACTAAGTATGAGAAAATAAGCGACACTTCACTATTTCCATTATCGGTAGTCTGATTTGATGCTGAAGCTTCCTGTGTGATTTACACTACGTCAAAACGGGGATTCAGTGTAGATGTGTACTAAGTACCTCAAAAGTAGACTCTGCGGATCACAATAGCCATGAATACATGACAATCTTTAAATAGTTGCATTAATAAATGAAAGTCTGAATTCTAGTAAATCATCTAAGTTTAAATCTTAATGTACTCTAACACAATAAATAAAACAGCACTGTTCAAGATTAGGTATATCGCCTGTCGCTTGTTTGAACCTAAATATGTGACCTTGAACTTGCATGTGACCTTGACTTTCATTGGGTGTTTGGTCTGATCATACTTGACCATCTCTGCAAGTTTGATGGATATATAATGCATATCAAACATGTTTAATAGCCATTTCATTCATTTTTTTTTTTGCAGTCACTAGGTGTGTAAAACCAACTTTTATAAGCATTAATTGAATAAAAAAAAAAATTCTGAAATTGAGCATTCTCGTATACCATCTTCAAATATCGCTAGTAAGCAAAAGCTTATTGAACACGCATGTTTGATGCAATGGATATCGTTACATGGCGACTTTGGTGGGTATCTCTGCAACCAAAATATCCAAATTTGTTTTTTCTTGTAGTTTCTTAAAATATGAACGGCTTTATCAACAACTTTCTTGCAGATGTGGATGAATACATGTATTAATGTAGCCATTTAATTAAAAAAAAAACACTTACTTGATCCATCCCATGACAATGTACTCAGAAATCAAGAGAATTCCCATCGCTCCATTTCCAGTGGGTCATCACAATCTAGAAAGTCATCTTCATCACAGAATTCATCCCATCCATAATCGTCATCTATCTCAGCCCCGGCGGCCATACCCACTAGCTCCGTGTAGGACGGGTAATCTGTATCCTTGTTAAGGTCTTCTTCATCTTGATCTTCATCGTCTTCCTCATCTTCATCTGAACATGGACCAAAATAAACTTAATATCTTAATGTCTACAACATGACATAAACATAGCCGAATTTCAATGGTTATATACAATTATATATTAGACTACTTAAAAGTTAAGTTATTGAAATATTCCAATATATACTATCAGAAAAAGTAAGATCAACAGCTTTGAGAGAGAAGCTGGTCAAAAAGGTGGAAATCATAAAATCACAGCCATATGAAGACATCCAAAGGAACATTTCTGTGAAATATTATTGAAATCAATCCACAGGGTGAGGAGTTAGGATCTGCACAAGGTTTTACTTATGGTGTCTATTGTGACCTTGACCTTTGACCTATGATCTTGGTTCAAGGTCATGGCACACCCTTAGGTCTTAAGGAACATTTCTGTGAAATATTATTGAACTCCATCTACAGGGGTTGGGTGGGGGTTATGCTCTGGGCAATCTTTTACTATTATGGTGTCTATTGTGTCATTGACCTTTGACCTAAGACCTTGATTCAAGGTCATGACACACCCTCAGGTCCTGAGGAACATTTCTGTGAAATATTATTGAAATCCATCCACAGGGGGAAGAGTTATGCTCTGGACAAGATGTGATGGACAGACGGACGGACAGACAGGGTGATTCCTATATACCCCCATCCCCAAACTTTGTTTGCGGGGGTATAATAAAGCAATTCATGAAAAACATAAGTGATTGAGGACTACATTATAAAATCGACATGCCTCTTAAAAATATTTCACTCAAACTAGCAAACACAGATTCTCGAAAAATGGTAACATAACGTAAAAGTACATTTACTTCCTTCCTTGTAATTCATGTTGTTCAAAATCTACTCCAAATCTTCCTTTAGAAAGAAAAAAATCTCTCCGGGAAGGAATTCTTTTTTTACAGTTTGTCAGTTTGTATATTTTAATAGCCTAAACGTGGATTTAAAAAAAAGACACAAACTAAATGGCAGCGACAGAAACGTCTGAGGAATGCCCAATATGCTTAGAAGACCTTGGAGACCCCAAATTCTTAGAATGTGGGCATTCTTTCTGTAGCACATGCCTTGATAAGATTTTAAAGTCGTCTGGAAAAAGCACGTGCCCGCTCTGCAGAACAATATTGAAATCTCAAGAATGCGAGTCACCAGGATTGGAGGATAATTTATCTGCGTCAGACACAACAAGATCAAACAGAGATAACACATGTGTCAAATGTGGGATTGTAGATTCCGTCATTCCATGTGAAGGCTGCTTTAATCTTTACTGTGAAAAATGTCTTTCCCAGCATCAGCAATATACGCCACTAGACCCGAACGACGGATTCGAAAGGCGTCTGCAATGGAAAGGTACAGTAACCAAATTCTGGTTCCATCTAAGAGACAGAATTGTTGTTCACAAGTTTAACCCCAATGCGAAAGATATGCTGAACAAAAATATAGCTGTAATGCAGCCCTACAACCAAGACACATTTCTCGCTGCATCGAAAAGAGCAAGTAACATTTCAATGACATTTCCTACTTCAAATACTGACATAGCTGATGTAGCAAATGGATCAGCCGGATGTACTTTCCTAATTTTCAAGAGCTCAAATTTGGTTTATGAGTCAAAGAATGGAATTATGAGTTCGAAGTTTAGTACAGATTCCTTTTTACCTGTAGCTATGTCTTGCTTGAACGATGACAGAATAGTACTTGTTGGTAAGAAATTGATCAAAAATAATTCAGGACTTCAGAAGACATCGGGGTCTGCACTGCATGTATACGAGTGTAATGGCTCTCTTGTTACAGACGTTTCGCTTGACAATGGTGGTATCCATATGCAAGAGAGAGAACCCACAAGTGTATGCGTGAACAAGATGAGCAATGTCATTTATGTGGGGGACACAAGACAGAAGGAAATAATGCTCTTCTTGGAGGACGGCATTTATATCTCATCCTACATACGTAATCTACCCCAAATCTATAGCACAGACTTCACTCGAATAATAGATCTTAATAGCAGTGCAACATTCCCGACATCTCTGGCCTACCATCATCTATGTGATCTGCTGTTTGCTTCCTATAGTCCATCACAGGTCGGTGTTGTTAGTGGAACCGGTGGTATCTATGTACTCTCACCAAGCCTTGACCTGCTCGGACATTTCTACTCGGCTGATATGCTTGGAATACCAGCATATCTGTCCTGTGACGATATGGGTAGACTTTATGTGGGAGATGATGAGGAAGGAGTAGTCAGAGTGTTCGACTTGTCAGAATTTGAAAACAAATTTAGAAGACGCCCTTCATACCAGAGAAACGATAAAATGTAGACTATGTATACGTATATGGGTCTAAATGTGAACAATTTTGAAATTATAAGACTTGTAAGAAGATAAAATCATTCGCCGTGTAAGTTTTTGATTGTAAGATGATAATTTTATGGAAAGGTGAGATGTGGCCAAGGTCAAACTCCAAGATCAAGGTCACTAGGTCAAAGATAAAGGTCCCAAATGAATGGTCTGATCATGAGGAAAAGTGAAGGATCTCTAGCACGACCACCCTGCACCCTGAGGAATCTACATGTGAAAACTCAAAGCCCTTATCCTCATAGTTTATGAGATATAGCTAAGGATAAGTCTTTTTTCAGTATGTCAAACTCTAAGGTCAAGATTACTGGGTCAAAGATCAAGGTCCCAAATGAAAAGTGTGGTCTTGAGGGATCTACATAATGTCATGTGAAATGTCAAAGTCCTCAAAAGAAATGTCTGGCCTTGAGGAATCCACATGTGAAATATCAAAGCGCTATACCTCTTACATTTCATAAGATATATCCACACTTTAAGTTTTGTCAACGCAACCGACATTAGCTCCCTGGACATTCGACACGGCTCGCTAAAATTATGTCAATGAATATTTTGATTTACGAATCTATTCATGATTAGTTCTTGCATATTTTAATTCAATGAAGAGAGAATGGATGGGCAACATGTTTCAGCAAAACTATGTAAAACACATGCATTATTTGAGTTGTATAAAAATGTGTCAAGGGTTTAGTTTTTAAATGTTCTAAGAGACAAACAGTTCTTTTGGTAAAAGATATGACCTTATTTGTCAATAGATTTCTATAGCCATAGTTATGAACTGCTTCTCTGGAAACAAAGATAGGATTTTTCTTAAAATAACAAATTGACATAATTTACACAAGGACAGGATTAGACATTTCAAAGTATATAGTTACTGTATTCGATTATTTTTGTTAAATTAATATGAAACCTTGAAGAGTATATATTCCAATCCGATTATTTTGGTTAAATATGTGACCTTGGTCTTTAATATAGATAAATATCAAAGTGATCCTTTGTGGCAATTTTGAAGTGTTTTAATCCAATATGGCGACACAAAGATAGGATATACCACGTCACTTATGTCATTTGATAAACCGTATTAAATTGAAAATTAATGTATTCAGAAGTTAAACGTCTTCAAATTCATTGGCATCATTGAGTATCAGAATAATAATATGATCGAACTCATGGTAATGGCAACATTGCCTAACAATGAATTGCGCCAAGTATTTTTCTAGATGCATCGCCTATACAGGTTTGGTTGATGATGCACTGATAATGTGCTGGAAATGGAGATATCACTTTTTACATAACCTGCATGGCTACTCAAGCATAAGATCTGGGTCAGATGCAGTATCTGTAGTGTACAGTGCATTAAAAGTAACCATCCTAAGATGCATGTAGCATACAAGAAAGAAGGGAATCTCCAACAAACTGGGTTGTAGCACCCACAGTAAACACGAAACACCTTATGCAACAAACAGAGGAGACACGCACAGAAAAAAGACACAAAAGGGAAATGAAAATCAAATAACATCATAAAAACATCAAACACAAATGACTATACATTAACCAATGAAACCAATGGGCAACCGGTGCCGACTTAGGACGACGATATGTTATGCCAGCAGCAGGAGTGTGATTATCCGAATTACGTCGGCAAAACCCTCCCTCTTTTCCAATTATCCAAAGACCTCGAAGAACGCATAATTGTGGCTTTACACAAACTCCTCACTGTAAGATGACCATACAAACAGCATAATGCAGGAACCCAAAGTAAAACAGATGGACGTATAAATGGATATAACAAACAGGGCGTACAAAATAGTATTAAACGTGCAGCGAGCTACTATCCGTGCGGCTAACTTCGAAAACTAGAAGTCTCTGACGAGACTGAAGCTCTCCTGGTTGTTTAGTAAAATACATAACTAAATGACACAACTATTTTCTAAGACCCAAGGGTAAGGGGCTAAAAAAGTATATTAGATGCACAAGCGTATAATTAAGCGTAAGTCTGAACATAATGCAAAAATCTTTTTATCAGTCATACTTTTTAAGTAATAGTGTTCAGAAGATTACATAGAGTTGTATGCTAGAAAATGACCACATCCATTTTCCAAGAACCTGGAGGTCAGGGGCTAAAACTTATAATTATCAAGTGGATAATCAAACCAAATACCCTTTACATACGTTTTATGCAAAAAGAATTTATACTCTATCAATTATGCGGTCTGAGAATTGGCAAGATCATATCCATGGTATGAAAGGTGTTCGATGATTCTAACACAATTTTGATGGTAATTCTATCTACCTTTGATCCTTCCGATTTTGTTTATTATGCCGCCATAAAACGCAGTTTATGAAATGCCCATAGTAATATATTCTCTATACTTGCTTGTATGAGCCCGGATTTTAAAGGAAGCTGATAATTTTTGTAAAATTTCCAGTAAGTCTTTACTTGTTTGTTCCTGGTCATTTGTAAATTTCTACGATGAAAATCTAAAACATTAGTTGTATATACTCTAGCGTACCGGATGAGCTGTGAAATACCGTATGACGAACATCACTGTCAAGTTAGGGAAAATTTATTATGTCGAATCCAAAATGATCTCTTTTGTCATTCACACTTGTATGAAATTCTCCGTTAACCATTTTGACATTTGGGTCCAACAAATTAAGTGAATGGTGTTTCTGTGCTTGTAACGTTTGGTCGATCTAGGACTTAAAGTAAGCTGAGAAATGAGGTGTGATCCATTTTACCTTCTTCAACTAGCTTTACAAGTTTGAAATATTGCTCATATGCAACATCTGTAGTAAACACTGCAGTAAGCATTCTCATCACCTAACATGTAAGTTTGGTTGTTCTGGTAAACCAGGAATGAAAGCGCCCCATTTTTCTTACATGGTCACAAAAGCATTGATCGTTTCTTCAACGCATTCTAAAATTTCTGTTATCAAAATTTCTTGAAATTTCAAAAACGTGGGTCCTGTAGCATCATATCCCATCCGTCCTGCTACATTCTTTCGGTACGCTTTTCGACATGGTAACTTTTAAACTTTTTTGGCATATTACATTGTTAGATTTAGGATCACTGACGAGGGTTAACTGCCCGAAACGTGCATGTCTGGTCCTTGCTTCAAATTTATCTGTTCTTAAATGATGCTAGTCAATTTGAAGATGTTTAACATGATATATGGGTCAGATCTATTACAATGCACTATGCCCATTAATATTTGGTTGATCCAGAACTTATAGCGGTTGGGAAAAGAGTTGACCCATTTAACCTTCCCTGGTCACTCAAATATAAAACATTGGTAAAATACAGCTGCAGCATTCACATTCATATGATGCAGTACAGAACCATCTTTATGCATTAATAAATCTAGGACTTAATGCAAGCTGTGCACAGAAGTGACATATTTAACCTAATCTTGTCCCTAAAGTAGTGAAATATGAGTCAGACCCAACTTCTATTCCTTGCAATGCTGTTGCATCCTCAGATACCAAACAAAGCCTTGCAGTGACTAAGAGGTCAAAGATAACCTACATTTCTTGCCAAAATCATATGAATAACATACTAGTACTACAACATGTTTTCAATAATCAAACCTTATCTCAAAGGCTTACGGTACAAACAATAATAATTGTAACAGTTTCTTATTCTGCAAGGTGTTCAGTGTAAGAGACCCAGCATGTTGACATACTGTATACCAGAAGTCTCTGATGAGACTGTAGCTCTCCTGGCTGTTTTCTTTGATTCACTCCTTGGCAAGTGAATATGATACTATTACATAATCATGTACATAAATATTAATTTTCACTTTTAAATGACAACTGGAAGGAAGCAGAGGATCTAACCAATTTTCAATGGCACAATAAAATCACATATACATTAGGCTGCAACTAGAATATCAATCATATCCTTTAAAATTTCTGAGCCATAGTATTTCAAGCAGACTTGTCAGAATGACAACATAGCTCGCCGGTGGCAACCATATGTAAATTGCAACAACAACAATAAATAACTCCTCTGATTAACAAGTTAAAGTTTTTGAAAAGTAGGTAAAGTTTCAAGGTCAAGGTCACTAGGTCAAAATTTATGGTACGGCATGAAAGGTCTTATCACAAGGAATGCACATGTGAAATATCAAAGCCCTTTCACTTACCATTCAAAAAATATGGCCCAAGTTAAAGTTTTTGAAAAGTAGGTAAAATTTCAAGGTCAAGGTCACTAGGTCAAAATTTATGGTACGGCATGAAATTTCTTATCACAAGGAATGCACATGTGAAATATCAAAGCCCTATCACTTACCAATCAAAAAATATGGCCAAGGTTAAAGTTTTTCAAAAGTAGGTCAATCATCTCCAAGGTCAAGGTCACAAGGTCAAAAATTTTGGTATCCATGGAAAGGTCTTGTCACAAGGAATACACATGTGAAATATCAAAGCCCTATCACTTACCATTCAAAAAATATGGCCAAGGTTAAAGTTTTTCAAAAGTAGGTCAATCTCCAAGGTCAAGGTCACAAGGTCAAAAATTTTGGTATCCATGGAAAGGTCTTGTCACAAGGAATACACATGTGAAATATCAAAGCCCTATCACTTACCATTCAAAAAATATGGCCAAGGTTAAAGTTTTTCAAAAGTAGGTCAATCTCCAAGGTCAAGGTCACAAGGTCAAAAATTTTGGTATCCATGGAAAGGTCTTGTCACAAGGAATGCACATGTGAAATATGAAAGCCCAATCTGTATTGGTTTAAAAGTTATAAGCAAGGTTAAAGTTTTTGTGCACGCGCACACCGACGCAGACGCCAACGCCAACGCAGACGCCGACACCGGGGGTATGACAATAGCTCTCCGGACATTCGTCCCGGCGAGCTAAAAATGAGTACCACATCCATTTTTGAAGGTCAGAGGCTTGAATAAGATATAAGGTGCACTTACGACTATATGTACAGACACATTGTACTGTAAAAAGAATAAACTCTCCATCAGATATTGACAAGATAACTTAACACTATATCTGAAGAAAATGACAACACCAATTTTCTATATCCCTGAAGGTCAGGGGCCCAAGCAAAATATCAGTTAATCAACAATCCAAAGACAAAGTATAAAGAAAAAACAAAATTCTGTCTCAGTTTTACAGTTTCAAAGGAGTTTTGACCACATTATTTGTTAAAAAGCGTTACACTGTCTGAAAACAAGGTTATTTTTGCGAATTTGCAAGGGCATTTCATGATGATGAAATCCAGATTATAATGATTATGCTTGGGTTAAATATTTGCAATATGACCATCTCTATCTTTGTAAGAATGCAGTAGTGTTATTTTTG
Organism: Pinctada fucata; assembly: GCA_028142955.1. Classification (NCBI taxonomy): domain Eukaryota; kingdom Metazoa; phylum Mollusca; class Bivalvia; order Pterioida; family Pteriidae; genus Pinctada; species Pinctada fucata. The sequence continues at coordinate 21,558,931 of AP027106.1, forward strand.
GTTGGGAAAATTTTCAGGAAGTCCTTTGATTCATACATGAAAATTATCTCCACACGAACATGTCCACGTTTACAGTGTAGGAGAAAATGACCACACCCGTTTTTTTAAGTTCCCAAGGGTCAGGGGCTTTACAAAACTATCAGGTGCACAACTAGAATACAGATCCAGTATATTGCAAAAACTTAGAATTTACTCTCCATCATTTATAGCTTCAGACGTTTTGTAAGCACAGGTTAAAATAAAATTAAATATTAGAAAATGACCAAGCCCACTTTCTGTGACCTTTTGGGTGAGGGGCTTATGAATACATGTATCAATAGATACAAATTTTCAGATGAACATTGTCAAGTATACTACAGACCCAACATATTGCATGAAGAATTTTCTCTCAATCATCCATAGTTTTAGATGAGTTGTGACACATGATTACATAGAGTTATACAGGAGAAAATTATAATGCCCATATCTATAACATCCTTGGAGTCAGGGTTCAAACAAAATATCAGGTAACCGACTAGACTACAGACACATAATTTTACAAAAAGAATTAATTTTTTCCGTCATCTATAGCTTCAGAGGAGTCGTGAGAACAAAATTAAATAGGAGAAAATGACCACACTTATTTAAACAGTCCCTGGGAGTCAAATGCTGAAACCAAATGTCAGGTACAAAACAAGACCATAGACTAGTAAGTTGTGAGCACAAGAATTGTTTATGGACAGATGGACAAATGGATAATGGAAAACAGGGTATGACATAAGATTGACTGACCACTAGAGCTAATAACCACGTTAGTATATCTGGTCTTGTCTTCCTATTCAATTTTTTAAAATAAGGTCCCAGGTCTCATACCAGCAGCAGTGCCATACTATAAAGCTATCTCTCTCATGATATCCCACTGCAAAATTGCAATTCTATTATTACATCTTAGGTCTATGGGCTGGTTGTATATGGAAATGTAAAGCCAGAATCTACATGAATTGGAAAAGAGGGTTTCAATGCAAAATTTGTATTATTTGTATAATTCTTAAGTGCTTGTACAAGTACAAGTTAGTATGTCCTTTTGATCTGATGGATGCAGACTGAAAAGGCGGAGATGCATTCTTTCTTTGGGAAACACAGAAATACTGTAATAATTTCTGGCTATTTCTAAGCACAGATATCAATCCAACTGGGAACTAATTTAAGCCAAATTTTGAATACTGAGTCAGAAGTTTTCAAGATAAAAACATGAAAAACTCCTGGACCAATATCCAAGAGGTTTAGCATGTTCTGTAAAGTATGTACTACAAAGATATCATTTAATATTTGGTACATTGCCCAAATGATGGTGAATGACATTTATACCAGCTCAGAGTTAATTACTATCAAGCGTTCTACTACACATAATATACAATAATTACATTTCAAGTTTAGAAATATTGGTGTGCTGAAAATAAAGTGTAATTTTTGTAGAATACTTAATTTAGCCAAAATCATATTTTACACAGTTAGTGCTGTCATGAGTGTGCTACTTCAAGAAAATGCTAATATCTTTACTATGGGAAAATGACATATGCTCTAATGACTTCATAATCAAGCTCATATACATGTATCACCAGACAACATTCCTGCCTTTTTGTTTCAGCTAAAGTACATGAAGTAGAAGAGCACTAAAATTTATACACATGCAGTATCACCATGCCCATAGGGATTATTCAAAATTACCCCACATTACATTTCTAATGCTTTCCTTTTCCCTTTTTACTTAGTGGTTAATACAAGTCCATGAATTTTGAATCGGGCACAATCAACAAAGAAGTCGGCAAAATAGAAAATAAGTATATTGAATGAAGCAAATACAAACTTTATACGTTACCTCTTGGTAAGATGATTTCTCTGTCCAGTTTGAGGTTATTTTGGGACCAGTCCTGCACACACACCTCAATTACCCCTGGATCCACCCCTAGATTACAGTTCTCTGTGTCAACACTTGTACCTAATGCACCAGGAGAATGAAAATATATGACAAATGTGCATGGTACTTATCATGTCACAATCAAACACAACAAGACTTGTCAGAAAGAGACCTTAGCTTACCAGTGAGCGTTTGCTTGTAAAAAGAAACATACAGCTCATGAGTTTTAAAGATATTAAACGTCTTCAATTCAATAGCATCATTTTAAGAACAGATAAATTTACAGCATGGACCAGACATGCACGTTTCAGGTACTTAACCCTTGGCAGTGATCCTCAATCTAAACAATGTACTAATATAGTTAAAGACCAAGGTTAAAATTTTTCAAAAAATATACAATTTGTAGATCAAAATTCAAGGTCAAGGTCACAAGATCAAAAGTCAAGGTATCAAATGAAAGCTGGTGTCATGAGGAATCTACATGTGAAATGTCCAAGACCTAATCCTTACAGTTCATGAGCTAAGACCCAGAAGAAGTTTTGAAGACCTGATGTGGATGCCGACATGTGGGTACAGCATTTACATGTAACTCTCCAGACATTCAATTTCTCAAAAATCCCAATTTTTTTTTATTTTTGTAAACTGTTGTCGAAAACAGAGAGCATACTCAACAGATTTTACGTGAGGAAAACAAATTCAAAGGATTTTTTCCATGATTTCAGCTACGAAAGCTGATTGATATGTTGTGAGCCTCATACTTAAGGATTTGAATTTTATCAGACATTTTGAATTTTTTTATTTTTCTTCATGATCCCCATCAGTATCTATACACTTTCAGACCAAGGCTCGAGATCACAACATATCAATCAGCCCTCATAGAATAAGTTTATTTCACATACCTCCTAAGTTTAATACAAGCTTATTTTCAGGCCTTGCTTTAGGGATTCGGTGTATGAAGGCTCTGAGTGATACATTAGTAATACTCATCACGCCACTTAAATCCACCAACTCCAACAGAGGGCACATATCAGCCAATACACATATACCTACAATCAGTACCATCTGCACTTCGTACATGCATAACTATTACGTACATTGTATATAATGAGGAAAGAATTATACTGTATCAATACATGTACTACAATGAATAGACAAAGGGATCAGTCATTTCTGGAAAAAGACTGAAATCAGTGATTATGCCCTTGACTGTACAAAAGAAAAAAGTACATTAAACAGAGTATGCTGATGAACAAAGCATATATCATACTTTATATATTTCACTTACTGTCATCTGTAAGACTAGAGCAACCCCTAGCTATAAAATGAGTCAAGATTCCTTTAACTGCTAATGCTTTTATACTATCATCCCCAATCTACAACACACATGTACATAGATTTATGAACACGAGTTCTATATATACATTGTATATGTAAAAGAGATCCCAATACACAATTCTTGTAAATTCATTGTTATTTGTGAATTCTAATTTCATTTTAATGTGATCTATGTTCCATCAGTTAATGAAATACTAGTGATTATATCTAACAAAAGATCCATAGATGAGCTACATGTATCTTTCATCTAGTTATACTACAAAATTGTTCAATCCTCACACTGTCAGTTAAACTACAACCCCTTGACTGTTACAAGTAGCTATTCAGAAACTCTGTATTAGTTTTCATAAACCTAATAGATAGAGGTAAAAGTAAAATAGAATCTATCATGATTTTGCAGCTGAGACTGGGGAATCTCATCTGAGTGTAAAAGATTTGCAATCCACAACTGTTTATTGGCACTTTTAGAGTAAAGGTTAGAAGGTATTTTGAAGTTTTTACATGAATAAGAAGTGGGCAGAACGTCAGGAAGCCCTTTCTAATTCATGTAGAAACTTCAAAATACCATCTAAGCAGCTTAGACCGCAACTTCCCCGGAGACGTAGGGGATAGGGAACACGTTCTGGTTAGCATGCCAGATAGCATGCTGAAGGTCACAAGTTTGCGCCTCACTTATGCCATATACTTTTCAAGTCTTAACTGTTCAGCTGCGTAGGATGCAGGATCCATGATGACCATGATGACACTGTCATCACAACTCCTCCCAAACCAAAAGATGGATTTCAATGAAACTTCATACAATGATTTATACACAGAATCTTCACAAATATAGTAATCAATTTGAAAGCCCGTGATTGGCTTAGCCTAAATAAGGTTCATTGTAACTGCATAGATACGTTTTTGTTTCGTGAAATTCAGAGTCAAATGTTTGAGTTTCGTATGACTAGCTTCTAATACATTAATTTCATAGTCCCAGTAATTAATGTATTCTAAATCAATAACAAATGTAAGGAAGAATCAGCACTTCAGTACTAATCAATTTCATCCACAAACTTTCAGTGGTATTTTCATTAAAGCTATATACATGTAAGTATGAAGCATATACTACAAACACATAGAAGAAACTTACTTTATAATTATAGCTGATATTCAGATGTTTTAGCTGTATTTTACCCTGTTTTTGTGATGAAGCTAAGGCACATATCCCACAGTCTGTTATGTACTGAGAACAACTACTAATATCTAGACTCCTGCCATACAAAAACGAGAAATGAAGATTCAATGCAATTGTAATTGAATAAGTTAAGTAATGAAAAGAAAACCTGTCAAATAGAAAAAAATAAATAGATAAGGTCTTAAAGAAAATGCATTGGACCAGGTGTGAATTTTGATTGTACCTATACATCTATTACATGTATCTAAATTTACACTTTTATATTGATTTTGAAAACTCTATTTTCAAAACTTTGTGAAATGAACTTCACAATTTTTCATAGTATCATGTCATGCTTATTCATACAAAGCTACATGTATCTTTACATTTATTGCTTGTTGTGTATCTTCACTGTATAAAAGGTGTATATAAATAGCAATAGAATAAAACCTGTGTTTGTGAAACACAAATGCCCCCGTTGGCATCTTTGTCAGTAAAACAGATCAAAAGTAGTATCAAATTTGAGGTCGAGGTCAGAAGGTCAAATTCAATATCCATGGAAAAGTCTTGCCACATGGAATTCATATGTGAAATATGAAAGCCCTATCACTTACCATTTAAAAGTTATGGCTAAAGTTTAAATTTTCGAAATTATGTCAAACTCCAAGGTCAAGTTTACAAGGTCAAAAATTTTGGTATCCATGGAAAGGTCATGTCACAAGGAATGCACATGTGAAATATGAACATGATGAAAGCCCTATCACTTACCACTGAAAAGTTATTGCCAAGGTTAAAGTTTTTTTAAAGTAGGTCAAACTCCAAGGTCAACAATTTTGGTATCGATGGAAAGGTCTTGTCACATGGAATACACATGTGATATATGACAGCCCTATCACTTACCATTCAAAAGTTATGGCCAAGGTTAAAGTTTTTCAAAAGTAGGTCAAACTCCAAGGTCAAGGTCACAAGGTCAAAAATTGTGGTATCCATGGAAAGGTCTTGTCACAAGGAATACATATTTGAAATATGAAAGCCCTATCACATACCATTCAAAAGTTATGGCCAAGGTTAAAGTTTTTGCGGACAAACAGACAAACAGACAGACAGATGGACACGCCAAAAACTATATGCCCCCAAATCTTCGATTATGGGGGCATAATAAAAATAGATTCAGACCTACTGTACTGATAGTTAAATGAAAGATACATGTATGTCAACTACAAGGGGTTTTTTGTGTTCATTTTAGGGTCTATCGTTGGCCCTATTCCTAATGACAGATCATAATTTTTTTCCCAATTTCTTGAAATTCCCAACAAGTACATGCATGAAAAATAATTTGGAAAATAATGAACTTTACAAGATTTGTTTGATAAGAAATTGCTGCAAAAGATGAAAATGAAAAGCACATGACATTGTATTTAAGTATAAATTCACAGTGACTATAAACTTTAAGGGTTCTCAAATACAATACAACTAGAATTACCACAAATTTCAATGTACTACTCTTTGCCAAACCAAAATGCCACAAATTTTGCCATGGACCATTGTCCAAAAAGACAGAGAAAAGAACCTTGACTACTTACTTCAGATTTGGACAATTAGCAGCCAGGGTTCTCAGGACATCATCTGTTATTGAGTTATTCTGAGACATGCTGAGGTTTACCTGAAATACATAATCAGTGTTACAGTAGTATTGTAATCACGAGGATTGAGGAACCTCTAAAAGTCGGACATTTCATCTGTTTGGATCTAAAACATTATTATTAAAAGTCAAACATTGTTTTGACAGGACATTGGTTATGACATCATTAAATATAAGTCTGTCAGAAATTGTGATGTCAATGTTGTAGAAAACTTTCTCCATTTTCTTATGATTTCTATTGGAGAAAACATATACTAGTATTTTGACAAAAATCCTAGCAATATCATGCAAAATATATCTAATATAACTTCAAATTTTGATGGGATCTGATATTTATATGTTTATATTTTTATGCCCCCGAGATATATCAAAGATTTGGGTGGATATAGTTTTCAGCCCATCTGTCTGTTTGTCTGTCTGTTTGTTCGAAAAACTTTTAAACTGGACTTAACCTTTGAATGGAAGGTGATAGAGCTTTCATATTTCATATTTGTATTCCTTGTGACAAGACCTTTGTATCCATACCAATATTTTAGACAATGTGACCTTGACCTTTGACCTACTTCTCAAAAAACTTTAAAATTGGATATAACATTTGAATGGTAGGTGATAGAGCTTTCATATTTCACATGGGTTCCTTAGCTAAAAGACCTTTCCATGGATACCAAAAGTTTTGACATGACCTTGACCTTTTACCTACTTTTCAAAAACTTTAACATTGGGCATTAGTTATGAATGGAAGGTGATATGGCTTTCATATTTTAGAAGTGTGTTCCTTGTGACAAGACCTTTCCCTTGATACCAAAATTTTTGACCTTATGACCTAGACCTTTGATCTACTTTTGAAAAACTTTTAACATTAAGTCTAGCATAGTATTGATACTGACATAGATGCTGCCAGGGGCATTCATGTTTCATAAACACAGGATTTTTTTTTTAATTTCCATTTTCCAATTTTAAACTTCATTTTGGGTAATGAGGGGTGATTGGGCCAACCATTTATGGAATCCTGAGATCTAAAATCACAGCATAAGTAGTTATAATGTCAAAATTAATTAAAAAAGTTGACCAATTTAGAAGTTGAAAAAATTGGTCACTTTTAGATTATGGGCCCTTACAGTTTACACTGAACTCTATAGTTAAAGTTAATTTTTTCTTACAATTTTAAACAGAAGGATGGGGCATCAAATATCTATTGGTCAAAAATTTCTGAAAAATATATTTCATAAAATTTTGCAGAAAAATCAAAAGTTCACCAATTAGTTTTTCTGCAATTTTTTTTTCTTTCCTATATTTTTTGACAAGGGGAGACAACTCCAAAAAAAAGACCCTTTTATATAATCTAATAACATTTTTTATTTTGATACCTACTAGGCTAGTACAAAAGATTTTAAAATATCAGTGGATACAGAAAAATATTAAATGATGAATACACATAATTTCAAGATTCAAGATTTATTGATTTCCACCAAACATGCTGGCATACATCAATACATAACAACATATAACTCACACTAAATATACATAAAACTACAACTTTGATGTAATTATTGTGCAGTATATGCATGGTCATAAACTTAATATATATAGATCTTATTTTTCAATAGATGAAATAGGAATCAGTTTATTATAATATAGTCATGAATACAGTAATAATTTCAATAATTGAGAAATGGATTATACAGATTCATACAGTTAAAATTTCTTTGAATATATCCGACCTATTTTCAAAAGCAGAAAATAAGTACATGTAACAACATTTCTAATGCACTCCGTTTGTAACGCACATTCTAATTGGCTGAGCAATTAAATAAAGCCTACGCTCACGCAGCAAGATACGCCCGTTGGGATTTTTTTCACAACACCAAAATATCTAAGTCCCATAACTCCATAAGGACAAATTGGATGAACCTAGCTTAAAATCGAAAGGCGGCTTCCTCTTCAAAGTCTGATCAAAATGTACAAATATCATGAAAATCTGTTGACACATATTCAAGTTATTGCGTTCCATGCACCTATATTTTGCCCTTAGCTTAACATGTATGTTGCATATAACCCCCCCCCCCCCCCCATTACACATAATTTCTGGATTATGTGACAAAAAATTCAAGAACCCCTTATATATGTGAAAGAACATCCTTTCTACTTGAAGTATACAAAATTTCAAAACATTCAACCAGAAATAGATTTTTAAATAATTTTTAACTAATTTAGTATATTTTCACTGTATTTTAAAATGTCTAAGTCCCATAACTCTGTAACGACATATCGAATGAACCTGAAAATCGAAAGGCGGCTTCCTCTCCACAGTCCAATCAAAATGTATGAATATCATGAAAATCCGTTGACGCATATTCAAGTTATTGCGTTCCATGCGCCTATATTTTGCCCATAGCTTAACATGTATGTGCATATAACCCCCCCCCCCCCCTTCCTATTACACACAATATCTCGCTTATGCGACAAAAAAATTAAAAACCCGTTACATATGTCAAAGAGTATCCTTTCTACCTTAAGTATACAAAATTTCAAAATATTTCGACCAGAAATAGATTTTTAAATAATTTTTAACTATTTTAGTATATTTTCACTGTATTTTAAAATGTCTAAGTCCCATAACTCTGTAACGACATATCGAATGAACCTGAAAATCGAAAGGCGGCTTCCTCTCCACAGTCCAATCAAAATGTATGAATATCATGAAAATCCGTTGACGCATATTCAAGTTATTGCGTTCCATGCGCCTATATTTTGCCCTTAGCTTAACATGTATGTGCATATAACCCACCCCTCCCCCCTTCCTATTACACACAATATCTCGGTTATGCGACAAAAAAATTAAAAACCCGTTACATATGTCAAAGAACATCCTTCCTACATGAAGTATACAAAATTTCAAAACATTTCGACCAGAAATAGATTTTTAAATAATTTTTAACTATTTTAGTATATTTTCACTGTATTTTAAAAATCTAAGTCCCATAACTCTGTAACGACATATCGAATAAACCTGAAAATCGAAAGGCAGCTTCCTCTCCACAGTCCAATCATAATGTATGAATATCATGAAAATCCGTTGACGCATATTTAAGTTATCGCGTTCCATGCGCCTATAATTTGCCCTTAGCTTAAAATGTATGTGCATATAACCCACCCCCCCTTCCCATTACACACAATATCTCGGTTATGTGACAAAAAAATTAAAAACCCGTTACATATGTCAAAGAACATCCTTTCTACTTGCAGTATACCAAATTTCAAAACATTTCGACCAGAAATAGATTTTTAAATAATTTTTAAATATTTTAGTATATTTTCACTGTATTTTAAAAATCTAAGTCCCATAACTCTGTAACGACAAATCGGATGAACCTGAAAATCGAAAGGCGGCTTCCTCTCCACAGTCTGATCACTATGTATAAATTTCATAAAAATCCGTTGACGCGTATTCAAGTTATTGCGTTCCATAGGCGGACGGACAGACGGACAGACGGACGGACGGACGGACGGACGGACGGACAGACGGACGGACTTCGCCATACCATAATACGTCCCGTCAAATGACGGGCGTATAAAAACTGCAAGGGGATTCACATTTCACTGCAGTTTTTGCTATGACGTCTTGCGTTGCTATGGCAACTTCGTTAAAAGCAGACATTTTCTAGCTTCTTACTGACTAAAGCATTTGAATAGGGTTACCATACTGATGTTTTACAAAAACTGACAGGGTATCGGCGAATCCCCTGTCAGAAATATCCGTTTTACCGCTCGGCTGACGCCTCGTGGTAAAACTCAATTTCTGACAGGGGATTCGCCTTTTGTAAAACACACGCATGGTAACCCCTACGGCTGAAGGGATTTTGATGAAACTTGGTAGGTATGAAGTACTAATGGTCCCCTACAAGTGTTGTTGTTTTTCGTCCGGATCCCTCAACAGGTGGCGCCACCAGAGGCAAAAGTAGGTCCCAGAGGGTACCCTCCTTTGACAAACTTCTTCTTCAGAACCGAAGCATGTATGGACAAACCGAAAGCATCTGGATGATCTAGAGAGATGTCTTAAGAAGTGTTCCACTCCGAAGTCAAATTTTTGACGCGTTTTTGACGTCTTTTTGGACTTTGTCAGAAATGCACATTTTTGCACTATTTCTTTCAATAACTCAATAAATGTATGATTTAATGCAATCATTTTCTGTATATTTATCATTTTTAAGTTACTTAATGCTTTGATATGTATTTTATGCTAAAATTTTATTTTTTTGATTTTTTATGAATTTTTTTCCTTATGTAAAAAAGGAAGGGGGGTGATTTAAATACATTTTCAGCTTCTTTTCCAGAACCACTTGGCAGATTTTAATGAAACTTGGTAGGTATGAAGTACTAATGGTCCCCTACAAGTGTTGTTGTTTTTCGTTCGGATCCCTCAATAGGTGGCGCCACCAGAGGCAAAAGTAGGTCCCAGAGGGTACCCTCCTTTGACAAACTTCTTCTTCAGAACTGAAGCATTTTTCGACAAACCGAGAGCATCTGGATGATCTAGAGAGATGTCTTAAGAAGTGTTGTTATTTTTGGTTCCACTCCGAAATCAAATTTTTGACGCGTTTTTGACGTCTTTTTGGACTTTGTCAGAAATGCACATTTTTGCACTATTTCTTTCAATAACTCAATAAATGTATGATTTAATGCAATCATTTTCTGTATATTTATCATTTTTATGTTACTTAAAGATTTGATATGTATTTTATGCTAAAATTTTATTTTTTTGATTTTTTATGAATTTTTTCCTTATGTAAAAAAGGAAGGGGGGGGGGTAATTTTATTACATTTTCAGCTCCTTTTCCAGAACCACTTGGCAGATTTTAATGAAACTTGGTAGGTACGAAGTACTATTGGTCCCCTACAAATGTTGTTGTTTTTCGTCCGGATCCCTCAATAGGTGGCGCCACCAGAGGGAAAATTAGGTCCAAGAGGGTACCCTCCTTTGACAAACTTCTTCTTCCGAACCGAATTATTTATCGACAAACCGAAAGCATCTTGATGATCTAGAGATGTTTTAAGAAGTGTTGTTATTTTTGGATCCACTCTGAAGTCAAATTTTTGACGTGATTTTGACGTCTTTTTGGACTTGGTCAGAAATGCACATTTTTGCACTTTTTCTTTCAATTACTCAATAAATGTATTATTTTATGCAATCATTTTCTGTATTTTTATTATTTTTATATTACTTAATGCTTTGATATGTATTTTATGCTAAAATTTTATTTTTTTGATTTTTTATGAATTTTTTCGTTATGTAAAAAAGGAAGGGGGGGGGGTGATTTTAAAACATTTTCAGCTTCTCTTCAAGAACCACTTAGCAGATTTTAATGAAACTTGGTAGGTATGAAGTACTAATGGTTTTCTACAAGTGTTTTTGTTTTTTGTTCGGATTCGTCAATAGGTGGCGCCACCACAGGCAAAACTAGGTCACGGGGGGTACCCTCCTTTGACAACATCTTCTTCAGAATCGAAGCATGTATTGACAAACCGAAAACATCTGAATGATCTATTGAGATGTATTAAGAAGTGTTGTTATGTTTGGTTTGACTCCAAAGTCAAATTTTTGACACATTTTTTATGTCTTTTCGGAAATTGTCAGAAATGCACATTTTTGCACTATTTCTTTCAATAACTCAATAAATGTATGATTTTATGCAATCATTTACTGTATATTTATCATTGTTATGTTACTAAATGCTTTGAAATATATTTTATGCTATATTTTTATTTTTTTCAATTTTTATGAATTTTTTTTCTTATGTGAAAAAGGAGTGGGGGGGGGGGGGGGGTTCAACATCTTTTCGGACTTAGTCAGTACTGCAAAATTTTGCACTATTTCTTTTGAATATCTCAATGATTTTTTTATGCAATCATTTACTGAATATTTATCTTTTTAAGTAACTCAATGGTTTGATATAACTTTAATTCTCAAATTTAATTTTTTTCAATTTTTGATTGTAGTTTTGATGATTGTTCAAATTAAAAAGAGTTGTCTTTCTTTGTAATTTTTATTCACTGTCCTGAATATCTTTCTTTGTTATTTTTATTCACTATACTGAATGTAAAGGCATGATAGATAATTTCAAGATTAGAAAATAATTTTTAAAATATGCATGTATAATGAAAAGAAATAGAAAGAACATTAGAAGTTTTTTTGTTCATTTTTCATCCAACTTTCCTTGGTACAAAGGAAAGGGAGGAGAGGTTTTTTGTGTCGCATGCAAAGCATAGCGGCACATAGTGATCACTTTGTCCGGTGTCTGTCTGTCTGTCTGTCTGTCTGTCACACTTTTATATAAAAGTGATCCTTAAATGCTGCTATCTTTCGCAGGTGACACATGCATTACTCAAGTCAAGTGGGGTACCCTCCTTTGACAATTTCTTTTTACAGAACTTAAGCATGTGTCCACATCATAATCTAAGATTGTTATACTATCATAATCAAAGATTGGACATGGTTCTCAGGTGAGCGATGTGGCCCCCTCGGGCCTCTTGTTTCACTTGTCTTAGTGTAGCACAATGTAACAAGAGCCCCAGGGGGCACAACGCTCACCTGATACCCATGCACGCTCTAACTGACATACTGACATTGAATACTGATAGTGCCAGTACCAGGATTTTAGCCCACAACCTTTCTAAAAAGATTTTTGCCGGATGCAGAGAAGTGTTTTTTTTTCAGACAACCTTTAAAGGTACAAAAAAGAAAAAAATAGTCACATTTCAAAACAATAACTTTTTTACTGATTTGAAAAAAAAAACGGATAAAGTGGTCCAACGTCATATGCCCAGCTAGTATAGTTCAATTATGCAACATCAAAAATAAAATCATATTGTAAAATTCCACATAAATGTGCAGCAGAAAAAGAATAAAACAATGAAATGATTTCACAAATTAAGTTTATTTAAAATTGAACACAAAACCTTTCATTATTGATAGCTAGCATGCCAGAAATTATAAAGCCTGTGTTTGTGAAACGAGAATGCCCCCCGGCGGCATCTTTGTTAGTATAAACACCATTTTCTGTTAAGTATGTGAGAGGTCAGGGTCAGCGTAATATTGGTATCAATGGAAAGATCTTGTCACAAGGAATACACATGTACAATATGAAAGCCCTATCACTATAACCATTCAATAGTTATGCCCAATGTTAAAGTTTTTGAGAAGTACGTGAAAGGTCAAGGTTATGGTCATGAGGTCAAAAATTTTGGTAAATACACATGTGAAATATGAAACCTCTATCACCAGCTTCCATTCAAAAGTTATGCCCAATGTTAAAGTTTTTTGGAAAACAGACAGACAAACAGACAGACGGACAGGCCAAAAACTTTATGCTCCCGAATCTTTTATTCCAGGGGCATAAAAAACTAAGATTTTTCGGGTTTGCCTTTATTCACTGAAATCTATGAATTATGCTTTTGAATAGTATTGATTTCATCTCAAATACATGAAACGTACAGTTTAAATCGTTTTGATCCAATATTCATCAATTCAAGTGAGTTGTGCAGAAATTGTGCCAGTTTGTTTGTTTTCCAAAAAAGCAGTGTATGTTGTATCAAACCTCATGACCCAGTGAAGCCACTTGAACAAATAATTTTAAGTAAATATGCTGAAATGCGACGCTTCTTGCCTATGCATATTTCAACAGGCGAGAAGGAGCGTCGCATTTCAGCATACGCTGTTCAACAACTCAAGTGGTTTCTCTAAGGTTTCGCAGTTTGAAACAAATTAAAAGGCCCATGAAATTGTTAAGCTTGTCCAACTAGCAGACCTACGACATCGTTATTTACTGTTAACTAATTGTTTTACCTCATCATAGGTCTGTTACACGGGCAAGTTGTTAGCAGAGAGAGTTCATGAAATGTATCGGTTGCATTGGATTTGCCGACAAGAAGTTATTTGGTCTGATAAAAACTCATTATGTATCTATTATTTGAACAGATAAAAATTCCCAAATGTCTTAACACAGGATCCTGTCGTTTTATGAGAGAAAATGTTTTATTATTCACAACCTCAGGCCTCTGTGTTCCTCTTAGAAATATTATACATACAAGATGACGAACACAGTGGCTTAAGGTTGTGAATAATAATTTATTTTCTCTATTAAAACAACAGCTTCTGTGGTCCAACATTTCATTGGAAGATTTCAGGAACTCTGAACGGAATTATTTATTTTCAAGAATTTCAGATATTAAATGTCCTATGCATTCTCAAAATCCAGAGGAAGAGATTACTCATTAGACGTTTCTTCAAGAAATCAGTCCGTAAATTACTTCATCTAAGAGAGTCTAAGACAGAGGAAATTCGAGCAAACTTTATACATGATAACAAGTATATGCAAGTGTTCCAAGTACATGAATGATAACCATTATGAACGTTGTTCATAGCTCAAACCATACTCGCTGCTTTAACATACCTACATGTAATTCCGTCATCAGGAAGAACTCATTCTTCATACGTACAGTCACAGAGTGGAACGAACTGGATAACCATCAAGTGCTGTCAAGGACTGTGGAAGGCTTTAGATTCAGCCTGAAGCGCGATTAAGTAAGTTTATGCGCTCTCTCATTCCGTTGATCACAAGCCAGTATTGGTAATTCAACGTACCCATACAGATACAGATACAGATTATGAAAGTGTTCCAAGTATAAAAATCTATTCCGTTTGCACTGTATCTCCTGAAATATATCGCAGTACTGCTTTGCGGTTTGTATTGCAATGAAGCGCCTAGCGGAATACGATGCGCCTTGGGGACGAAGATGAATTAATGCATATCTAGGTCATTGTCCTGTCAAATAGTTCCGATTATTTTCTTATTATTTTCAACAATTGGTGGAAAATACACACAATGTTTATCTTCAATTGTCTTCCCGTGATTGTTTACTAGATAGATGAAATAAAATTTTGAATATAGTTTTAAAGTGTGTGAGACATCTACATGTGTGGAAGAATACGTGTGAAAATGGGTCCTCAGATCATAAAATTCGAATAATTCCGGTCCGGAACCAGGTGCATGGCTTTGAAAAAATATTAAAAAAGTTGTGTACTTTTAATCTTTACGGCATTTTTTTTTTTGTGATTCAAATAAAATTTCTTCATTCAAAAGTAGTATCAATGTGTATAACCCGGTGCGATTTGAGAATTTCTTTTCTTTTTTGGTAAGAAAACATACATTATACCTATGTACAATCTTAAAAAATATTCCTTAAAAATCCAAAAGTGGATATCTGGACAAAATTCTTTCACTTGTAGGGTACCATGCATGAGTACCTCATACCTACAAATTGTCATGACAATCTGAAGAGTGGTTATAGAAAAGAAGCAGAAAATGTATGAAAATCACCCCCCCCCCCCTTCCTTTTTACATAAGAAAAAAATTCATAAAAAATCAAAAAAATAAAATTTAAGCATAAAATACATATCAAAGCATTAAGTAAGTTAAATATGATAAATATGTAGTAAATGAGTGTGTAAAATCATACACTTATTGAGTTATTTAAAGAAAAAGTGCAAAAATGTGCATTTCTGACTAAGTCCGAAAAGACGTCAAAAACGCGTCAAAAATTAGTTGTCGGATTTTAACGAAATGAACAAACTTGAATCATACATCCTTCTAGATCACATAGATACAATTAGTTTTTCAATCCATTCAGTGGAACTGGAGAAGAAGATTTTTGAAGAGGGGTACCCTCCGGGGCCTATTTGACCCCGCCCTGGATCCACCCCTGAAGGGATCGACCCGAAATGAACAAACTTGGTAGAGGACCTTTAGTACTTCATGCATACCAAGTTTCATCAAAATCCCTTCAGCCGTTCTTGAGAAGAAGTTGAAAATGTTAAAAGTTTACGACGGACGGACGGACGGACGGACGACGGACGACGGACGACGGACGACGGACGCCACACTATGACAATAGCTCACTTGAGCCTTTGGCTCAGGTGAGCTAAAAATGATGATCCCTTGGCTATTTGTCAAGACAAAGTTTTTGTATCCACAGATATGGACAGAAAGACTTTACCATGGTAAATTTAACTACAGACAAGCAAATAAAAGAGAATGCAGAACAGGATGGAAGAACAAACATACCAAAGATTTTTTCTCTTTAGAGAAGAAGTTACAAAATCTGCATGCTCTCACTGTGAAAAAAATAGAAAGATAATTTAAGTTACTACCTCCTTATAAGTATTATACACATTAACATTATATAAAGGATCTCATATAATTTTCTATTTGAAAAAGTATTTACGAGGGCTGATTGATATGTTGTGAGCTTCGTATTTAAGGATTTGAATTTTATCTACATAATACCCTTCAATATCTATACACTTTTGCCATAATACCACTTATAAAGAACTCCTTATTTTGACTGGTCAGAAAGCCATCCACTGAAAGTATGACGTCATAATCAGACTGAAAATGGGTGCCAGAAATAGCTGCTTTCAGTTTTGGGAATAGATGAAAGTCTGATGGAGCAAGATCAGGTGAATAAGGCAGATGCTCAATCAAATTAAAGCCACAATCATGAATGACAGGCCTGATCATCATGGCAGTGACATACATGTACTTGTAAACAAGAGCAGTGTCCTGATGGAACAATACACCTTTAACTAGTGAGCTTTCCATGGTACGTAAGTTTAATATTTTCCCGTAACTGTGTCAGAAGTGCAGCATAGTATGTGCCACTGATTGTTTGTCCTTTTTGGAGATAATCTATAAGCAGAATACCTTCTGCATCCCAGAAAACTGAGGCTCACAACATATCAAACAAACATGAACATGATTTACCAAAACTGAATCATTTTACACTGATACATACTGTTTGGTAAATCATCCATCTTCAAGATTTCAAGGTCGGAGCACTGGAAAATGAGAAATTTTTGTTCAAATAACTACAATGAACTAATAAACTTTGTTTTTCTTTCTTATCTATTATCAACTTGTTTGATAATCCAATTATTCAATGATTGAATAATAAATACATGTATACTAATAGTGAAATAATTATAGGTACCACCATTGACCTTATCATGCATATGACATAAAATGATGCTATGATTTTTTAAGTCAATACTTACTGTAAATATGTGATCCAGGCTTCTATCTGATAAAGCCAAACAAGAACTTATCCCTAGATGTTATAGATGGGGACAATACTTACTGTAGATATGTGATCCAGGCTTCTATCTGATAAACCCAAACAAGAACTGATCTCTAGATGTTGTAGATGAGGACAGGCTGTACACATTTTATATACACCTGGATCACTCAACTGAAAAAAGTTTTAAAATAGGAATAAGTAAAGACATATTCTTTTACATTTTCCTACCCCCTACCCCCTCCCCCCTCCATGCAATATTTAAACATTGTTAATAGAAAATAATACTGCTATTCCAGAATAAAAAAATAAAGGATTTTACCCTACTCACTTTGTAACAACCATTCAGTATTAGCTTCTGTAGATTTGGTCCAGCACTGCTAAAACACTGTAACAAATTCATTTGTAAAATTAAGTCAGCAAAGTACTGTATGTGAAAAGTCCATGTAAACATATGGAAAGTCTGCTAGTCAGAGAAAATGAGAATTTTTTTTTTTTTTTTTCGTTGAATCAAATTTTCACAGTGTCTTAGTCTTTAAAATCACAATCATGTATGTGCACAAATTTCAGTACAGCGCTATTATTTTGTTTGATTGTAATTTATATCAAAATTCACAATTTCTATTAAAAAGTTAAAATTCAATAGTGCATGTTGTTCCCAGATGTAAGTTGCTGTAAAATTGTCATAATAAATGCAATTTCACATTTTCGAACAATAATCTTTGAGAATTATCATAATTATAAAGCTTCAGGCTTATTATGTCTGATAAGCAAAACAGAGGGATAATTAGTGCACAAAAACTGTAATCTTAGAGATGACAACATAATCAGGCAACAGAAATTTGTTCTTTCAAATACAGGTACATTTGAAAAACACAAAGTCTCATTGGTAGCATTTTCATTTTGTGTGAAGATTATCTCAAACTTCAAGTCAAAGTCAAAGTCAAGGTTAAAACTTGATACCAATAGAATGGTCTTTTTACTAGGGACACAGACATGAAATATGAAATTCATATCAAATACATGTATCATTCAAGTGTTATGTACAAGATTAAAGTTTCAGGCAGGCAATAAATGCAAGATAGAAAACTACATATACGTATATGCCTGATGAAAAACCTCTTACACACACAGAACATAATTTTACTACAGTAACTATGTAATTCATTTACATATTTATAATTATGACTAAATGTATAAATCTTACATCTCCAGTTATGATTTTGTTCCCACTCAGGTTGAAAGATTCAAGATGGCAACAACCTTTCAACAACCAAGATACTCTGTGAGAGAAATGTAAACTATACAGTATATATAACATTAATTTTCATCTTAGAAATTTACTCATATACAGTACATTTACTACTTATGAAGTAAAATACTGTCCTGTTCACTAAATCCAGCAGAGCACCCTGTTTTGGATATTTACTCTGCCGTCGTAGGAATTTTCCAATTATTTATTGTCCCCGTAGGTTGACCTCCTTTAGTCATAACAGGAAATGTGCATGAACTCACCCATTCAACTGTTTTTAAGCTGCTATACGGAAAATATAATGTCTACGTGAAATTCCCATGATAATTTCAGCCCGCCATCATTTTGTTCTCTGTATCAATAATGGTAAACAGTGACATCATTAGGGCTGAGTATCGCGGGTCAAATGTGTATTGCGATATATTGCGATATTTGGAAAAATATTGCGATATATTGCAATATTTTTATAAGGTAACATCAAGAGTCCTTATGGTTATTTTTTCCTACCTCAATTTTCCTTTCAAAATTTTATTTTAAAATCTGAAAATGTCTTCGTCGTGATATAATTACGGATGCACATGTGCAGACAAATTTGACCAATCATACGTACATGCAGGAATATCCGGTTGAAAAAAATAATACATGTATTCATCCAGTTATTTTAAGCTATCAATGTGATAATTCTGCTGAGACATCGGCGGACACTCGTGGACAGACAGTGCAAAAAGTCACTAGGAAACTTAAAAATGATACCACTATGTTGTATGTTTAAACAATCATAACTAAATATATACATGTACATGTACTATAAACAAAATATAAGAATCAAGCTAACATGATAAAGTCTTTTTTGCAAATTAGTATACCAATGTGCAGTGTGTTGCTGAACGTTTCTAAAGGTCGACGAAACGTTATTTCTCGAAATCTATTTTTCTGTGTAGCATAGAACGGACACCTCGTCATGTTTAAAAGTGGCTAGTCACGAAATTATTGCAGAACTGATCGCTTTCGCCCACAAGTTTCAAAGAAACAATATAAAAATATGAAGATAAATAATATCGTCAAAAACCGGTTTTTGAAAACAAATACCGTGGTACGTATTGCGAAGCCTCGTATCACGATATACCGGTACCGCGATAAAAACCGCTCAGCCCTAGACATCATGGTGTCCCACGTCATGCATTTTAGTCAATTTTTGTATAGAAAATCCCTGTAGACATTTTATTTACTAATGTATTTTTTAATTAACTCTGTTACAACTAAGAGAGTTTTATGAAATGGGTATCATTTTAGAAGATAACAACTGTATATTCAGGAGAAAATTATCAAAACAGGGTAGTCTGGATTTAGTGAACAGGACAGTAATGTTACACGGAATAATATATAAATTTCATCAAAAGAAATCATTCACATTACTTGTAATATCATCCGTTTTGAGAAATCACTACGTCAGATTCATTAGGAGCAGCATGGAACGGCAAAATAAAGTATGTTGTACTTACCCTTTGTTTCTAATTTGACAGCAATTCTCCAAAGATATACTCTGGAAATAAGATTAAGAGAAAGGAAACAAATCATAATTTATAGTGATTGTTGGTCATTGCTTTCTTGTTCTTACTTTAGACACTGCATTGCAATTGAACTCAGAAAATGACATTAAATATCAGATTAAGCATTATTGATCATCTTAGATACATACATGTAAGTGTTCCATAAAAAAAAATTAACTTTTAAGTAAACTTCGAATAAAGAAAGAATTTTCAAAAGTTACCTGATAAGATATTTAAAAAGTTTAAATACATTTATACCTGTAGAAAGACAGATTTCTAATGTCATGATAGCTATGATGTGCAAATTTCACCATAAGAATATCAAATACCTTTAAGCTTGTACATTTCTCAGACAGCTTTTTAAGAGAGATGTCGGACACTGATACTCCTGATAAGTCTAAAGCCTCCAACTTGATACACGTCTCACCTTAATACAAAATTATATATACATGATATAAATCAGCTCTGTCATGCAGGATCATGATTATTGATGCAGTTGCTAAAAAAAAGTATGGAAAAATTTTGGGTTTTTTTGTTAATTAAATATAAAACGGAGGACAAAAGATTGTCCCGAGGAAGGAAGTATGCGCTATATAAAGACGTCAACTTAGACATTTGAAGCTGAAGACTTGAAAACGGTTTATTCAAATGGAATATAGTATATGTTAATAATTAAGAATACTGAACTATAAAAAATATATAATATTTTACCTATGACCTCTAAGGACATATTAGTTAGTAACCGTGGTGATGCAGACACATCCAGACTGACTAGATACTGACCACATCTGTGTAGTATAGTGGGCCAAGGCACTGTCTGTCAATCCTGTGGGATATTGTACATGTATAAGTCTTTATCAGAGTAACCTTATGCAGGACAGGAGCTAAAAGGGCAAACTAATATGATAGTATATTCATGAAATAGTGCATTGAATTTTGTTCTACTATAATTCATTTCAATGAAAAGTATTCTGTGGTTTGAATGAATTAGTGCTTGCAAGACGTTACTAGCTAGCCTTAGATACAACTCCTACACAAATAATCACACAGTATTAATCACCTAACTACATTGACTGTAGTAATTTTCAGAATTGAGCAGTCTTTTAGGTAATATTTGAAAAAAAATGTTTTCTTACATGTACAAATTGTGTGTCACCTTTTGGGGGTTTGATTCTAGCTCATATTATAACCACAGCCTTTTACATGACCTTGTGCTGTACAAAATATCTACATGTATAACAAATATTGAAATTATACAACTTAGAAGTAAATGTTACTATCATTCCTCACATATGATATGAAAATCAATACACAACCTTCAAATCTCTTAAACACATTTCTGAAGTGTAGATGACTAACACTGCACCATCCCCTCCTGGCCGCTGACTGCCATTGTTTACATACTCTCTCCACTCTTATTCTGTCTTTCAAAGGGAGGTAAGTGAATATAACACATAAAACATCCTCGTTTAAGGAGACGTTTCCAGAGTATTCCTCATTACTGTACGGCTGAATCCTGTCTGTATGTTCAGTACTGTTGATCAGATCATCTTGTCTTTCAGGTTTCTTCAAAGAAAAAGGTATGTGCACTTCAGATCTATCATTGAACATAAAAAAACAATAGATATATACATGTATGATAGATTCATTTAATCAATAAAGCCTCCCTTAGCAAAAACAAATCCATTTTTTTTCCATTCACTTACCATTTTTATTCTGACCATTTATTTCCATTTACTTTCCATTTATACTACTTTAATGATATGCATGGCAATGTAAAGGAATAAACAGCTTAAAACCATTTTTCATTCTAATTCCATTTATTTATCATTCACTTTCCATTTATTTTCAATTCAATTTCAATTCTTTTTGGCGAAATATGCAAATTAGATAAACCATTTATTTTGCATCACAGAAAAATGGAGGAAAAATTGAAGATAAATTTCTTACATTTATATTGCATCACAGAAAAATGGAAATAAATGGTTTTCTAAAGGTTCAATCCTTGGACAATTTTTATGATGCAAAATAAATGTTTTGAATAAATGCTTTGATCAATCATCAACTTGACACAAAAATGTAGAATTTAACAATTCATCTTAAACATATTAAAGTTTGAAAGTAGTCAACCAGAGAAGAAAATGGATATTTATTCTTAAAATTTTCATCCAAGAATTCAAATGTTCACCAGAATTTGCCAAAAAAAAAAAGAGATCAACTTGTAAGGATGGTAAAACATACATACATGTATATATATATATCCTCACAGCAAGATGTACATAAACATGATCATTTACAGGTACATGTGTGTAGTTCAACAAGTTTAGTACAATTGATTAAACATTTCCAAATAAACATTTTTTTACAAAAACTTCTCTAAAGAATTGTGTATCTATTTTTTTCATTAGATTCTTGTATATTTACAGATGGTATTTTCAAATTATCAGAACTTAAACATGTTAAATGACATTTATTTCCTAAAAATCAAGATTTACTTGGAATACATGCAGTATTGTAGATTTGTACACTTCCGGTGAAATTTTGTATTACATCGATGTACAGCTGTTGATGATCCTTTGTTTGAGACACACTGTAATTACACACCCATAATTATGTATTTTTCACAAATTTCAATTGATCTGGATGAAAGACTTATTTCACAATTGTTGCACACAATTTCCCCACAGCTAGAATCTGAATTATGTATGTCGTATAGCCATTGAATTTCATAATTTCCATTGTAATTAATTATTCAATAAACAGCCGTTCAACCACTAATTGTCACTTGTGCAATTTATCCATCATGTCCAATAATCACTTTCTTCTGGTGAGTGTCGTTTTTTTTCCGAAGCTCCTGTTGTACATCTGGAATGCATGTACCTATTCTGAAGAAAAAAAAAAGAAGAATATACCATTTTATCACTTAAAAATGTAATCCTCCAGAAAAATTTACCGAAAAGTATTTTGAATTT